>JBBMOC010000002.1:13002153-13153705 GCA_037975185.1 Centropyge bicolor
AGCTTTGCAATTTAGAAGATGACCTCATCATGGAGGACATTTGGAGCTTGGATGATGACAGCTCCTCTGATCCAGAGATTGACTATATCTCTATACAATATCTCTCAGACTATATAGAGACAATAAAACTACAATCTAGCTAACTAAATAACATTTAATTTGTGTGTAACTAATGTCATGGTCATAAGAGAAATCAAGTCTCATTTGGAGATAAAGCAATATGTCTGTTGTCTTTACTGTTGGCATTCCCTTTTATTTATTTATTTATTTATTTATTTATTTTTTAAATGCCCTTTTGGTTTCAGGAATGAGTGAGCGTGTATGTGTGTGTGTGTGTGTGTGTGTGTTCGTGTGGGCATTACCCCTCCCTCTGCCAACCCCAGATCCCAAAACAATAGTGACAAGTGTACTTTTTTAGATAGCCATTTAATTGTCCAACTCAGTGGAGTAGATGAAAGTGTTTGTGCTTGATACCTGAGACTTTTGGCTTGATGCCTTTTTAGCTGCAACGTATCAGGGTCTGTCTGTAGTTTGGCAATTAGTCCATAAACAGCTAACAGAAATAATGTTTTACAGTTCACACTGGTTATAAACAGTGGTCTCCTTAACAGTCAAAGATGACATAATAGCCCTTTAAAGAATGGGATTTAATGAAACTACTGATGACCACATCCCCTCTCTGGTTCTATTGTAGGCAGTCAACTCTTAGTGACATTAAAATGGAGACGCGTCATCATGCTTCTATTCCATTGATTCCAATCCAGCACACATTCATTTGTATCGATCCACCTTCATCCCCCATTCATTCCCAATCATTCCCATTCTTTCCAAGCCTCTGACACTCTGTATTCACAGTGTGACGGCAGCAGTCCTGACATTTGATTAAATCTCCAATAAACACCTTTTTTGTTGTTGTTGGTGTGTGTGTGTGTGCGTGCGTGCGTGTTATGTGTGTGTGTGTGTGTGTGTGTGTGTGTGTGTGTGTGTGTGTGTGTGTGTGTGTGTGTCTGATCCTCCGCCGTCAGCATCAGAATTCCGGTGGTCCGCGCTGTCGTCCCCAGTTGCCCTCTGCCTCTCCCGAAACCCAGACAAATGGTAAATATAACCTTTTGTGGCCTAGACATGCTCACACACATTCACACACATCCACACTTGCAGACATTTACAGACACATGAAGAGAGTCAAAAATGTTTCCAAAAGTGAGTGTTGAAACTTTCTTTCAGCAGCTCCGCTATATTAATTTCTAGACCTGCTGGCCATGTTTAATGCATCAGGCATCAGATTAGCCTGGTGGTTAGGGAGACAGTCCCATAATTAGACAGTGCCAGGTTTGATCCCTTTTGAGATATAGTAATGACTGAAGTTTTGACAAATGTGGGCTCAAACTTTGAAACAATGCTCATCATCGGAAAAAGTGAAATATCATATTTCCAAGTGGATATTCATAGTCAGACCTACTGTAGATCTGCCTGACACAATGCCTAAGTTGTGCTTGCGAATGAATATTTATGATATGTAAAGGAGGTGCCAAAATCTAAGTGTCTGAAAATCTTCAGGTGTTGAGAAGGGCAATTTCTGAAGATAGAGTTTGCATAGCTGTTAGTGACTTATCAAGGTGTGATCGTCTCTCTCCAGAGACGCACTGGCGGTTTCGGTGTCTCAGCACCTGAGTGACTCCGCATCTCTATTGTTAACGTGTCTATCTTTGTGAAAAGATGAGACTCAATCATAGAAAAAAATAATGTCTATAAAATGATCGCCTGCGAAGTCTGACACTGTGGGCTGACTGCACTCCTACATTGCCATTGACTGGGTGAGTTGTACTGTGGGCCATATTTTGGAAAACTATTCAAAAGTATGCTAAATTAGCTTTTATCAATTCCTGTTTACATTGTAGTTATAAACATACCAACAACTGTTCCTTTGATACTAAAGAACACTTAACAACATGATCATTTTTAGGCGAGTTTAGACTGATAGTGTCATGGTTTAGGTCTCTGATTTTGTGTTTTTACTCATTTTCATTGCATTTTGTGTTTTTGGTTAAGTCCTTTTTCTGTAGTGTTTTGTTCAGGCACTGCTTCAGGGGCTGGAGTCGTGGTCTTCAGGTGCTCGGGCTCTCAATGCACAAAGCTGCATCCCATCTGCCCTCATCACCGACAGCTTTAAAACACTTCTCATCTCACTTGCAGGCTGTGGGATTGCCCGTTCTTTGTCCCTGGTGCTTTGTGTGCCCTTCCCATGCTCCTTTTCTACCCATGCTTTGAGTCTCCAGTGTTTCAGGGAAGCTGCCTGATTGCTCCTGTCAACCAGTATTTCCATGTTCCCAGTGTCTCCAGTCTTTCATTGGCTTCATCTTCACCTGTGCTCATCCCTACCAGCTCCACATGCATGTTTCCTACCTTTGAGCCCTCAGCACCTACCGCCCACCCTCCAGCCTCCAACCACTGAAGCTACTCCGCTCCACCAGCCTCTCATCACCTTTCTTGTTTTCTTGTGTATGTTGGATATTTCTGTTAAGAAATCCCTTCAACCCTTCACTTGCATCTGTGTCTCACTCTTGGGTCCAGTAAAACATCACATATAGAGTCGTTTTTGTCAAGGACTTGTTAGCAGATTTATGGACCTTTTATCACAGTGGCTGGGATAATGATGTCATCAGAGAGTGTGGGGCAGCTGTCCACTAATTAGAAGGTTGGCAGTTCGATCTCTGGCCCCTGCAGTCTATGTGTGGAAGTGTCCTTGGGCAAGGTACGTTGCCCCTGATGACTGTTCCATCAGTATGTAAATGTATGTTGCTTTGGATAAAAGCGTCTGCTAAATGAAATTGTAGAGTGGAAGTTGCACTGAAAATATTTGTCTAACTTTTGTGTGTTGAAATTCAACAGAGTTAGGGCTCTGAGAAGGAGTTTTAAAGTCCCTTTGTTGCTTTGATGAGCTGTGTGTCACTGCTTCTCTTGCTGTTCCAACTGTTCACCGTGTTGGCAAGATAAACTACATTCCTCTTGATTTGAAAACCAACAATGCACCTGACCCTTTCACCTCCAACAGTATTGTTGCCTGACGTCTCTGCAGTCCCCTGCAATTCTTTGGGCTTATAGTTTCAAAAACCTCTGACCACCACGATCAAAAAAGGGTTGCAAGCTCAAAGCGCCCTCATCAAAAATGTTAAAGGTGAATAATAATTCCTGCAAAGTTCAATTTTTTTTTAAAGTCATATGAAGAATGATTTTGGAATCGCAGCGTCTGTGAGAACGTTTTTAAAGCGCTGGCTTTGAAGCCTCTTGTAACTGACAGCAGTGAGCTACATAAATGAACTTTTGCAAAGGTATTTCTCACGGTTCTTGATCTGCTGCTCTTTGATACCTTTGGACACTCGGCCCTTAGACAGACTGTTGACAGGCTGGTTTGACTGTGGGTTATTTCCCATTTCCAGAGACAGATCCCCCCTTTTCAAGATTCAAATTAAATAAAAAAATAACCCAAAGTTGTCTAAATGTCGATTCTTGGCTAGCAGGCAAACAACTACTGAGTACTGGGGCAAAAGATTAGATTCAGTCCAAAAAAATTAGCATTTTGGTTGAACATAAAAACTGAGTGGATGTTATCAGAAAACGTTATAGGTTAAAGTTATAGGTTCAAGGGTTATTATTATTATTTTTATGTCAATACAATAAAATACCTGTATTCTTATAATGACTTGTAGATTGACTTGACTCATTTGACTAGTTTTCATTTCCACCAAGACTCAGTGGGAGGCCGACTAATTCAAACCCCTCGTGTTCTGTTTAAAGTTCAAATAATTTTTGCGACATTTTTTTTTCTGCCAAGTTCCCCTAAGGATAAGATTGTCACATCCCAAACATCACACAAGATCTTAAAAAAACACATGGCCACATTAGAGAAGGAAAAACACTTGAGTTTGTATAAGGTAAATACATCAAAAGTGTTTTATATTTATCGCAGCATCTGTTGTGTTTTCCCCCTGGAAATGCTTTTTTTTTTGGTATTCTCCTCTTCCATAATAGGGGACATAATTATGAGGTCCCAATGACATACATTAAAATAAGACATTGCGTTGTTTGGTTTGTTACCGGTTGCACCCAAAAGATAACAGTTGATCCACCTCTTTATTGAAGACTGATATATCTTGAAAACTTTTGGATGGATTGCAATGAAACTTTCTACAGACAAACATGATCCACAGAGGATGAATGTTTCTCTGATTTTGTCATCCTCTGATTTGACATTCTAACCCTAACTCTAACCAGTGTTACTCCTCAAGCCAAGCCAACAAACGTAGGCAATCAGAGGCAGAGCAGGGCGGGGCCTTGCCAAGAAAAGCATTGGGATCCATAATAACACACTTGACATCCTTGACATCAGTCACTGCTGCTGCAGCCGAACATGGGGATTCACAGGAAACCTTACAAAAGAGTAGAGGAAAAAGGCTGATTGCTCTTTTTTCTACTCACACCTCTTCTCATTTCAGTGACTCCAAAACCTAAAAAAAAGAACATCCCTCCTTTCTTTTTCTTATTCCATCCTCTCTGTCCCCAAACCACCACCCATCAGCCCGATCTCTCCCTCTTTTCTTTCTCGCCTCTCATCTGCTCACCCCTGGGCCTCTCGCTCTCACCTCAAAGGCCAAAAATATTTGCTGCGAAGAGGCAGAGGCACAGCAACGTGCAGCAGCCTCCCTATAGCATATGTAACGGCATCAGCTGGAAGCCGAGAGGAGGAGAAGAGAACATGAGACGGGAGGAAAAAGAGAAAGGTAGGGAAGGAGAGGCAACACCATCGCACAGCCCTCAGAGGATGCACAAACTATTTCTCATACCTCAGCTCTACTAAAGGAGGGATATACCTCCTCACAAACCCCTGCAGGAGCAAGCAGCATAAACTTTAGCACTTTGATATAAAGCAGGGTGAAGCGGGGGATGAGATAAAGAAGAAACAAGGCAGCACACCTCGCCATTAGTGTGAAGCTGGGAACAGGGGGAGGGACATGTTTTCCAGCCATTTCTCCAAAGCCGGCAACAACAATAACACCAAGTTTTTTTGATTATTCTGAGAGTCAGTGAGGCACAAAGGAAGCAGTGGCTTTAAACCCCTTGAAGCTTTCACGGCAAAACATATCCATCTCATCGAGCATTTTATTCCAGTCTTGAACCTCGAGACTTTTTTTGGAAGCATAATGCTTTTTTTTTTTTTTTATTGCAAATTGTCTTTGTGATTCTGGTTTCTTAAATACTCAAGTAATTAAAGGCTTGTGACGCTATTCCGCGCTGAACGTAAGACAAAGTGACTCGTTAAGACGGACATGTGATGTCATGCGTGGCATATTTTTTGTGAATGTATGTTCCCACTAGTGGATTTCAGCTGCTTGCACATGCTTGCAAGTATCTCTCATTGTTATTTCAGATGCGCTTTGCTGGCTCTCTGCTGCTCAAATTCTGACTCAAAACAACAGAAAGTGCTGTTTGAGGGTACACAGAGGATTGGGAGGAATCGAAGTTGAAGGGGGTTTGGTGAGAGAAGAGATGGAAGGCTAGAGGAAGGAAACATGTGCAGAACGAAATCAGGGAGACAAGCAACAGCAAAATACTGAGGGAGGGACAGAGGGAATAATTCTCACACTCACTTTTATTTCTCTAGCTTGTATTATTTGCATATTACTGCTGCCGTTTGGAAACTACACACAGTCACTCCTGTTCTAAGCTTCACCTTTAACTGTAATGTCACATAAGCCAAGCCAAAAAGTCTATTTTGCCATATCTAAAATACACCAAATAGAGCATAAAATACCAGACTCAACCTTCTTTGCCCAACTCAGTACCATCATAAGAGAAAAATCAGTACTTTAAGGAAGTAGCTTCTCACAACTTCCACTTACAATAGACCCAAAGAAGATTTTAAGTCACTGTCATCACCTCATTTTCCATCAATTAGTCCCAGCAACTAAGAACTTGACCGAGCCACATTCTCCTTCTTTCACATTCTTGTTTAGGTTTTTCTGAAGAACTGTGAAAATTAGACCCATTATGAAAAGAAAAGGCTTCTTCTTTTTTTTTTGACATCATATTTTCAACATCACAGACGCAGACTCGCCGAGAGGTTCTTCGTCATACTGGATACAGTGTGACTGTGATGTCTAAATGGACAATGGAAAAGAGACGTGCAATGGAAGTGAGAATGAAAATGAAGACAGGCAAGATGTTTGTTTCCAAAGTAGTGAGAATCTGCCGATCCTTTGTCTTTCTTCTTCTTCCATGATCCCCTGAACCAGATCTCTATCCTCTTCACCATTTAATAGCATCCCTAAACCATCACACATCTCAGTCATGGTATATCCTTATATGAATCTAGTCCGTTCAGTCATTGATTGCTCTCTTCCTCCACCTTTGATTAATAATAATCAGTCTTAAAGTGTTCTGGCTATGATCCAGGAAATTAAGCTTTTAGCACAGTTTCAAGCAGGAAGACCATTATCAGTCTATTTCATCAGCACTGCAGACCTTATTATCCAATAATTGCACTGGCATATGTTTGCAGACTGTCCTGAGAAATATTTCAACCTCCTTACCTGCTTTGTCTCTCATTGCAGTCTTCACTCCTTGACCACCTCATCGCCACATCAATGCCGTGTCTACTGGTCACTCTTAATCTATTTCTGTAGATCAAAAGGGTCAATGTGTCAGATAAAACTTCTGCTTTCTGTACATAATCCAAATACCTCCAGTCTAAATGCAGATGAAGTTCCTGTTTCTCTGAAAAGGCTGCATAAAAAAAAAGTTGTGATGGTCTGTTAAATGATTTGTAGAGGAGCTCTAAGGCTGTTTTTGTTCTCAGTTGACTTGGAAGTAGGACTATAGCTTGGTTACTGTGACCTCCAGTACATCACAAAGTTTGATCCAATTTTGACAAAACCCATAGGAGAAATACACGTCACCTGTCTTTGCTGGCTAAGCCCTCAGGTGAGTACTGCAAATGTATAGTACTTCTGTAGGAGACTGCAGTGTTCTACATTCACAAGGTTGGCACACTATTCCTTGTCTTCCTCATGTAATAGAGTTTAGTGTGAAAGCCAGTAGCCTGCAGGAAAGGTCAACACAGGTCTGACATATGATTTTACAGTCTTCATGTAATGGTTTGCTCAGACCACGGAGAGGTCAGAAAGTTGCAGTAGCTTCCTGACATACAATATATTGGACATGTGGGGCGGAGGATTAGAATTCACATGCATCTGGACTGCAAAAATGTTGGACTTGCCTCGACTGGACAGAAAAAAAACATATGTTATGTGGAATGAAGACTGAGAGATTTTTTGATTGTCCTTTTGGAGAAAGATACTAGCATGAGATTTGCTGTTTTTCAGCTTTGGACAAGAGAACATAGAAGTGTAAGGATGCATGCTGCAGAAACACAGACAGATTTACTTGTCTTGTACACTGTAACGAACCTACTGTGAAATCCACAGTAATTAGCTGGCAGCAATTGACAAGTAACTTACTGTAAAAAAAAAAAAAATACAATAAAATAAATCACAGCACGGTAACTGTAGAAATAAACGTAGTAACTATAAGTTACTGTATTTTATGTTACAGTAGTATTTTTGAAATCCTAACCCTTTGTAAAATATAACACAGTAATTATTATGTACTGTGTTATGTACAGTACTGTATGTCCTGTTTATATTACAGCAATATTTTTTATAACTGCAAAATATAACAGTAATAATTATGTATTGTGGTTTATATTACAGTAGGATTGATGTAAAATAAAACACTGTAATTAATTATGGTATTTTACCATATTTTATGTTACAGTAGTATTGTTGTAACTGTAAACAAAAACAAAAAAAAAAAACAATAATTTCCAAGTGCTGCATTTGTGATTACATCATTAGTGTTTTAACTGTAAAACAAAACACAGCATTCTCCAATTGCTGTATTTTTGGTTCCAGAAATTGTGTTGTTACTGTGATTTTCTACAGTACTATACTGTGTCTTTCTGCAGTAAACAATATATTACTGTAAATCTCTATGTTACTGTGAATTTCAACAGTACTTTAATGCTTGCTGTTATTTCCCACAGTACACAATATCATACTGTAATTTTTGATATGCTACTGTGAATTTCTACAGTTCAATAGTGTTTGCTGTGATTTCTCACAGTACACAGTATTTACTGTGGATATCACAGCCATTTTTTTTACAGTGTATTATACGAGTAAAGGTGAAGATATGCAAGACAAAAAACAGAGGACATATAGAGGCAAAAATAATGCACAAGATAGATGTCTTTCAAAATGCATATATATGATCTAGCTTGGTTAAATTTGTTATACTAAAACCTCCTGGGTAGCTTTTTTTTTAGTTTCTTTCATTAACCTTTCTGAGAAACTGTAATGTGTTTTGAGGTTTTTTTGTTTTTGTTTTTTCTTCTTATCCTATGGAAGGATAAATGAGTATCTACTACAGTACTTGATATTCAAAGTTGAACCTTTCATGACTTTAACAAAGTTAAACAACAAGTAATTTCTTGACATTTAGAAATGCCACAGTCACATGGTTGTCATTGTCCTTTTGATTGGTCGCCAAATGTCAAGAAGGCAGGTCTTATCTAATGTGAGCCTGTCAGAGGGCATACGCAGAGGAAGGAAACACTAAAACGAGAGATCTGCCATGAATGAATGACAATGAATAATAACCCTCATTCCTGAAGTACTTAGAATAATTTATTTTCAGTCTGGTAATATTTGACCCGAAAAGAACTGTGTGTGCTGTTGGCGATGCGCCACAGGAAGCAGCACCACAGGAGAGCTGAGCTCACCAGGGTTCGGCTGAGGCCTGCATCCTTTTTCTGCCGTCGGCAAGTGCAGGTATTCAGTGTTTATTTAAGGTGACTAAACACAGAAACTGTGAAGTCAGGCTGGCATTATTACATTTCTTACAGAACATGGTTTTACTTATGCAAATGAGTTGCATATGAGCAAGAATTGTAGAAGAAAACAGCTATATTCCTCCCTTGCTCTCATATGTCCCTCTTTCTGTCTCCTTCAGTTTATTTATTTAAGCCATGTTTCTCACCTCCGACTCTATAAATCGTTCCACGCTTTCACCATCCCACCGGTTTTTCTCTGTCAGGCTGTGATTACCTGAAAAACAACTAAGGCCAGTTTGTATAGGAGGCATGTTTGTGTGTTGTCCTCACTATAACAGTTTCTTCTGTAATCAATGAGTCTATTGATTGGATGGAACAGTAATGGAAAGGTATATGTCTGAGGTCATTATCTGAATTCCTGTTTTTCACTTAGCACGCAGAGAGGCACACACTTCTCCACAGAGAGCTGGAGTGTTTTATACATTACACCTATATAAAAACGTTAATGGGAATACATAATGAAAAAACAGCAGATTCCCAGCCAAGCTAAATAAATTTGTTCCAGACGTCCATTTTGGAGTCTGTGGATATGACTTATTCATATTTTGGGGGGAAATTTCATGTAGATGTGATTTTTTAAATTCATTATGATGAATAGTTTGAAATAAAAAAGGCAGGATTTTCCAATTAGATTGTCCCAAGCTGGCCTTTTCCTCATCCCTCATCTCTCATAATTACCATCTCTCTCTTGGTTTTTCATCTCTTCTTCATTCTCTCTCCCTGTCTCTCCGTGCTTTTTCCCTCTGTCTTTCCCTACACCCCACTATCACATTACTTTTCTTTTAAAATCCCATATCTGTGTGTGTGTCCACCCTCTTGCCCTAAAGCCCCTTTATTTTCCTTTCTCTACCATTCCTTTTTTACACTATCTCCTATTTTGCTTTCCCCTCACTGTTCGTCAGTATTTCTCACTCTTGTCTTTTCTCTGCCTCGTTGTTTACTTCATTCAGTTTCTATTTGTCTTTTTCTTTTTCTGTCTTTTCAAAGGTCCCCCTTGTTCCTCCATTTTCTCTCTCTCTCTCTCTCTCTACACACGCATGCACGCACACACACACACACACACAGTCTGCCCTTTCACGTCTTGGCCTATATGACACCCGTCACATAAAGCCTGCAAAAGTGTGTGTGTGTGTGTGTGTGTGTGTGTGTGTGTGTGTGTGTGTGTAGGGCCCAACATCGGTAAAGGCAACAGCCCCTTTTTTCTCCCTCGCTACTCACTTATATAAATTAAAAACATTAATCAGATTAAGGCTGGAGTGTCAGGTGTGGCGTCGGGCCAGCAACTCCATTTTCTTTCCCAGCGAAGGAGAGAGAGAGAGAGAGAGCGAGTCGGGATGGAACGAACGAGAGAAATACATTCAAAGGGCAGGAGGAGAATGAGAAGAGAGAGTGGGACCCTCTCCTACATCTTATCCAGGCATTTGGACACAGATCTGTAGTGCTAAAAAAAAGTCCACCTTAAAGGACAACACTTAGTGATGAACCAATGAGGGAAAAGACACAAAGCCATCTCTGGCTCTCAGATGCATCACAGACAGTTGCGCACTATGGCTATATATTCTGAGGAGTATGAGTAGTATATCTGGGAGAGAATGACAAATGGGTGCTCTATAGCTCAACTCAACTAAAAAACTAAAAAAAAAAATCATTAAATGAGCTTGTAGACAATTTAAATCAAATTACGAAAAAATATCTTTTGAAATGTGATGGACTCCTTTTCCTTTTTCAGGTGAAGGCAGTGGGTGGGAGACTGTGCAGTGAATGTGTAATTGGTTGTAAAGCCAAAATTAACTTTATTGTGTTAATATTTATGTTAAAATCCAAAATTTCCAACACACATTTCTTTCTTCATTTTCTTTAAAATAATTTGATTCTTCATACTTTGAATGGTACTATTGAACTACCCCTACTCATAATTTATGATGATTACTAGTGTACCAGTGACAGCAACTCACCAACTGAGCAAAACTTTATTTTTGTAACTTTTAATATTGAGTTTTGGACGTACTACTAACTACTATATAACTAATGCCACTAATCTGACCATCACAAAGTAGTGATAAGCTTTGGGTTTTTTTGCTTTACCATTAACACATATGAACACATATACCCACTGTATGATGAAATATTTGAAAGTTAGGGGTTCACTTTCCATCTTTTCTGGAGCCTTTGACTATCTACTGATCTTCTTCAGCAAATGAAACTTGCTCAAAAGCCTCAGTTTGCTCATGCGATAATAGGTGTTACAGTCACCCCACCTGCCTCTGCTTGGTCATGTGATGACACCTGAGCATGTGGTTGAAGAAAGCCATAGACAGAGATATGGCTGAAAGCTCCAGAATCAATGCCAGTAAGCGAGACACAAGTTTTTAATATTAATATTCATTTTAAAAATATTTGTTTAAGGATCTTTTCAAAAAAGGTTGCTCAAGTGAAAGTTCACATTAAACACAAGAAAATCTTTCACAAATTTTCAAGACTATACTAAATATGTGTTAAACTTCTTGTTTTGTGCATTGCAGTATGTTGTACCGTATCACTGTCCTTTTTTTCCTGCATGCCTGAGGTGTAAGTCCTCCTTGCACAGACATCGATAGAATGGTATATAATTAGCCTATACGACCTCTGTATATTTGTGTCCAAGCCTTCTCTACCTGTATACCCTCTCTCTCACCTACACCCTTGTACATGCAACTGATCATTCCTGTAAACATGACACTGATTACATGGTGATGGGTGACAACATAGGGTGAATGAGTAAGAGAGCGAGGGAGCCACAGAAAAAGATGAAAAAACATAGAGAGCAGAAACACACTTGATGTCCACTCTAAGCGCTGGGTATTCTTTTCTATTACTCTGCTCTGCCTCCAGTGTTTAGAGTCAGAGGATCCAGCTGTTTCAACCAGTGTAATGAGTGCACTGACTGATTCTCCTCTGGTAGGACTAAATATCTAAAGCCATGGAGGCTGCATTGTTTATTACACCCTGCGATGCAAAAGGTCTGATGGAAGGAGCAAACATGCTGGTGATTTAGACTTTCTTTAAGTGTTAACTAAATAACAAAGTGTGAGGGTGGTGATCGACTAAAGGCCACAGGTCACTCAGGCATTTATTTGTTGCACATTGTGAAGGCTTCATAGAATTCATCCTCTTAATTCATAATTCTTTGTTTTGTTTTTCTCGTGCTAGCAGATATTTATGCAAGTGGTGGTGAAGGAAACATCAGTGGGGATCGCCAAAGATATTATGATTCACGAATATCCACATGGAAATGTAGCAGTTGTTATTCACTATCTTACATTAATAGTATCTTAATTTAACCTTTGTCCTGAGAATGGCACTGAAGCAGAACTCATAGAGTGTCCACAAAATGGACATCTTCAGATAAGCTTTAAAGGATAAGGCTGGCAATATTCTATATTTGTGTTGTTGTTAACAAACCTACTGCAAAGGCCAAAACCCCACTGTGTTAGTCTGTATCAACGCTTTCCACCTCCCTACCCTGTGTCTTTCTCTCAGCTTCAACCTCAGTGTTTCTTACTAAAGATGCAAATCTTTAAAAACAGATCACAAATATACAGTTTCAGTTTAAAAGAAAAAGAAAAATCCTGAAAAAAGTGGACAATATAGTAATTAGTACACTCACTGAAACAAGGGCAAATTATGTATAAAAAGGATGGTATTTACAACAGCAGGATGTGTGTGAAGGATTGAGTCAGAATAAACTGCATGTGTTTGTTCATGACCAGGTGACTGTTCATGTGTATCTTCATGCAACAGTGTCTCTAACCGATGTGTTTTTGATAGCAGTTGAGCTCTGTGGAACAGAGGAATAAGATCAGCACAGACACAACTTGCTTCCAGGAGAAATTCATTATAGGCCTTGGTCATTTAACATGATGTTTTGAGAAAAAAAAAAAGAGAGAAGCAAAGCGAGCCCCAAATTGGTAAAACAGAGCAACCACATTAAAAGTGGAAGCCGCCTGGATTTAGAAATATAACTGGCTCATATGTGTGAACAAAATCCATCCTATTATTCATTGCAGGTCAAGCTGAAGTTCAGCCAAATAAAACATTACTACCTAGCAGGTAGTCATCCTGTAAAAGTAAAATCACTTTTGTTGAATTACCCAGAGAAACAGACTGAAGTCTTGGCTCGAACCTGAGAACAGTGGAGGTAATAAACACGGCAGTGCAGCACGAGCCTTCCCACTGAATGAAACAAGTGCAGCTCATTTGTCATTTGTGTTTAATGGAATATTCTGACTCATGACGCTCCCTTCTGGGTCACTCCGTCTGATTTTGTTGCTCTCTTTGCCAGCTCATTTTAATGCATCATCCTGTCTTTTTTTCCCCCTCCCAGTCCAAACACATAAGTCCTCAATCATCAGACTGAGCAGAAAACATGCATGATGTTCCCACCTGTCTGCTCTCTAGAGTAGATCTGATTGTCCATCTCTCTCTTTTTAAATTATTTTTTAACTCAGTCAGTATTCAGCCAGTAGTAGTCATTAGTCCGTTTTATGTTGCTCTTTCCCTTTTTAATTTTTTTTTTTACCACTTTTTTTTTAAAAATTTTTTTTTTCAGTTTTGTAAACATTGTAATGTCTTCTATATATGAAGAGATGTGTGGGTGAGAGAGGCTGCAGTGCGAGATATGAATTCGGAGACACACATCCACACTGCTGAATATGGTTACACACCTCACGGTACGTACGCACACACACACACACACACACACACACACAAACACACCCTGAGGGGATTTTATCAGCAGTTCCACAGAGACAATAAAAACGAGATAAAAGCAGTGATGGGTGGTAATGGAGCAACCTGGCACACGCACACACACACACACACACACACACACACACACCACATACCTATAAGTAATAATAAGAGAAAGAGGGTCCCTCAAATGCTTTCAGTACACAACAGCCTCAGTAAATCACCATTAATCCAGTTTGTTTTCAACAAACAACAACTCAAGTGTCACTTCACCAGGAAGAGGAAATATTCCTCCACCGGTTTAGTCCATTATTCATGTGTTTTACTGATGAAGAGCTTAGAAAGAGAGGCAGAGAGACAGAGAAAGAGAGCGAGAGAGAGGGAGGAGGGATGAGACAAAAAGCAGAAGGATGAAGGTAAGGAAAGAGAGGAAGCTAGAACGGTATCTGATGGATGCTGTGGTCTGCATATTAGCGTCCTAATTGGTGTGACATAGTGCCAGCATCCGACTCAGCAGTCTGTTAGGGACTGACACGGTGAGACAGAGATTCACAACAAAGAGACAGAGAGAGGACAAGTCCTCTGTCTCTGAACAACTGTGTATCATTTTAATCCGTCAGGTGTTTAAATGCTTAACTTTTTTTGAATCCTGCAAACCCACGTTTACCTGCTGGCTGTCGTCTTTCTCGCTGCTCTTGCTTGTGTATCACTGCACTTTACCGCCACCTTTTGGTCAGTGAAATAGACTCCACAGGGCGCTTTTAATGAGCAAATTAACACTCCTGAAATTCACTGTCAAACCAGTGAACTGCAAGCTCGCATGTGTCAAGGTGGTTGAATGTGTCGTCACATTGTCTTTCTGGAGCCCATGGTATAAACACATTTATTCATATTTTTGGAGGCCATATTTTCTCGGGGAAGAAGGAAAATAACTTGGACAAGCAACGAACATGACAGGTTGAGACCAGGATCAACAGATATTGTACTAAAGAGACTGCATAAGAAATGTATTAGATTTTGTCCATTTTAATGCAGTTCATGTCTGAGCAGTTGAGAGACTGATTCAAGATCAGTCTGAATAAACAATACATTGCTCGTTCAGCGTTTGTCATGCCAGTGAGTCACATCAGCTTTTTTTGGGTATTTGAAGTTAGAAATTGGATGAGAACAGGAAACAGTTTACAGTTTGGGATACAATCACTGCATCACAGCTAAATATAAACCATATTTCAGGTGTTTTCATTTTTACTCTGCTAGATCAGAAATGATTAAAACTCTCCTGAATCGTTCTTCTTTCAGAAAGTTTGCTGTTCAATTTATTCACCTGTGAAATTTTAAATATCATTACATCATTTCATATTAGTGTGACAAACTTTATTTTACGTGATGGTTTAAATGAACTAAATTTTGTATAAAATCTTCAACTTAAGTGAAATAAATGCTGACGTTATCAGGCTTTAACGGCAAATTAATAAGTGAAATGTCATACAGAACTTTATAATTCTGGGCTAAAAGTTCCATCACAACCTCCCCCGGTTCAGTTTATTCAGAACACTGTCTTCCTCTGTCTCTCTCCAGTTACAATGGGAGTTCAGCTGTCCTCCCTCCCTCTTTTCTCTTTGTCTGCTCTGTAGATGGTAGATATTGCCAGTTTAAAAGAAGTGTTGCCCTCCCACCACAGTCCATCCATCACAGCCAGGCAAGCTGGCACTAAGCAGCTCCTCGTTTGACATTTACCTCCCCTCGACTTCTCATTTTTTCCCTTGCCATTGTTTGATCTTTTTCCCCCCTTTTTTAGATGAGTCATGCTTTGTATTTTAATGTTTTTGCACCCCCCTCTTGCAGTGTGTGTGAAGTGCACAGTATATGCGTACACATATATTTCGTATGCATAGTCCCATTAGTTTAACAAGATACAAGTGTAAAGTCTAGAATGGTCAGACAGATGGAAGGATGGCTACAAAGGATAACACAGTTTTCAGTCCTGGGTAAACTGGGGACACATAGCTCCATATTTATAGAGACGTATTTTGCTCCACGACATCCTCGCTCCCTGTAAGAGATGCAAATCCTTCTATTGACAAAGCTAAATTTCTCAAAGCATGAACCATAAATCAAAGCAACCCCTCTTCTGCCATGGAAGTCAGATGTCCATTAAGAGCCAGCTGGAACAAACATGACTTTTGATCCGAAAGCAGGCGGTCGGACTGATGCAAAGTCCTCATTACTGACACAGTTTTGTCAGCTTCATCAAAAGAGCTTTCTGAACTCTGTGGGAGAGGCCTCTGGTTAGACTCTGCGAACAGACAGAAGCACATAGAGATGTCTGTCATTCTGCATCTGCGCTGGAAGAGCTTTTCTCACTATCAGGGCTGGTGTGTTGTGATTAAAGGAAGAACTATAGTTCAGAGCATTCAGAATTTAGTCAAAATTATCAGCAGAATGTGTTGAAATTAAAAACATCTGCATATTCTACTGCAGATATATCTACTGAAATTAGCATGCTAACCAGCTAGCCTTGGCCCATCCACTCTTGTAATACCACTTTGTGCCTCAAGAGTCCACAGTGAGTCACTGGAGCATCCAGTCTGCCCCATAGACTGTATAAAATATGGACGTAGTGTCCGTGACGTCACCCATAGGTTTCTGAAGAGCAAAAATGAAGCAAATCGTAGTGCGTAGCCATCTTGGTAGCCTACCTCCGGTTACTCCAAATATGGACAAAGAGGTGCAGCGAGGGCGGAGCTGAGGCGGGTCGAATGAACGCTATTGGTTGAAAAAAATCCGCTGAAAAAAGCCGTTTTATTCGAAATAATCAAACTAGCTACGGCTAACCAGCTAGGTTAAATGCTAAATAGCGTTGCTAGCCGGCTAACCCCACGACGATCTCTTTCCCAAACTCACACTTCTGCAGCCTGCTCTAGCAGTTATTCGAGGAACTGCAGCTTTTTTGCACTTCCGCATTGGCTTCATTTTTCAGTGCCGGAGGTTGCCGCTTGGTCTGCCCTTAGTCCAAGATGACAGAACAAAGAAGTAGCCCTGAGGCCATATTTGAACCACCTGCTCCTGGCAAGAGAGTTCAGTTTGCTTTTTGTAATGGGAAATCTTAATCAAAAATTAATAATTATGAACTTTTTTTTTGTAATTTTGAAAAATCAAGAGGTAAAGACATCAATATACTGCATTTCTCAAGGTAACTTCAGAAGGCATGAGGGCCCTGCAGTGGGTGATTGGCACCCATCTGCCGATCATCAGTGATATCAAGGAGCAGCATAAAGGGAGGACAACTTCTGTTAGAATTATAACTAGATAAACTTTGTGCCTTGTTGCTGTTGGTTTTAATATACTCTGCTCAGAAGAAACCTACCCGGCCTTCAATCTGCTATCAAATGGAACACGAGATGGAAAACAGTGGCTTCTCTAATGGTTCTGTTATATTTAAAAATACATACCATTGAGAAAAATAACACATCATAGATCTACCCAGTTGTACTGTTAACACATTAAAACACGCATTAATGGAAAAATCCATTCTGTTTAGGAAGGTCTGTCTCAAGTCAAAATGTTTGTTGTCGTGACATGTAAGGAATAAAATAGAAGTGGCAAAAACATTATAAAGGCATGAATTTATGTAAATGAATTTAGATTTATTTCTACATGGGAAACAAAGAAAGCAGTCAGAAAGACACATAGAAAGACCTCCGTCTGAAGCAGGACATGTGGAGGGAAACAGCATTAACATGGGCATTAGACACATTACAAAATTTCATTAAAAATGAATGCTCTCCTGTCTATCTGTCATCTGTCCATTTATTCGTTGCAAAGGTGCTTGATAGACAAACGCGGCAGTGAAACGATCTGACTTCTGATCTACTGTCTTTGTATCATGTCTCTATGAATCACACACATAAATGCCTCTACTCATCCATCCTGCCAGTTATATCTGTCCCATACATACAGAACATCCTGCCCTGTGCCTCATAGGCCAGCTGGGGCCACACATTATATGTTCTAATTGAGAAACATAGGTATAAATATAGTATGCACATCAATGAAGAGATATTACATTTGAACGTCTGAACTCTTTGCATGCTTTTCTACACAGTGAATTATTAACTATTAGTATGCGTGGGCCCTATAGATTCAGAAGTCAAGTCAGCTGATAGAGAAGACGAGTCCTCAGGAATACTTATCTGGACTGCTGCCATGTGGTAGACAAGCTTTCTGTAATTAGGCCCTATGGTGAAACTGGGTTACAGTGTCTTGATTAATTCTCATATTTTCCATTATTGGATTAATCTCTCTGACACTCCACATCGCAGGTCTTGCTGTGGGTGTGATCCACTATCTCCAACGCGAGGGCGCTGTGCCAAGAATTCTAACGATCCTGGCTGCAGGCATGTAGAGCACACAACAAAGTCACACATATTACCTTTAAGCCTGAAATAAGTTCAGGTTTTGAAAAAAACACACTTTGCATCCTTATAGGCTTTTCATTGTAAAGGCACGTTTTCTTTTATAATCCAATGAGTAACAAGTATCCTGCTCCTAATTTTCAAAAGCACGGCTAATGTGATTACTGTATTTGACTTTGCATGATTCACATTCTGCATCTCTCTGTTGCTGTCCTGGAATATTACAGTGCTCTCCCACGCTGGGCCCCGATCCAGCTCCTGTACTGTAAAGCTCCAGGCAAGCAACATATAGGACAGATGGCACCGTATCTTCATTACCCTTCTTGGCACGTGGCCCTCTTACAAGTACGGGGGGATGTGAGCAACCTGTATCAGACTGTGCCCCAGTAGCATGCCTCAGAAATCAGCTCATTCACTCAAAGTGGAATAACAATTACTCCTCCTTTTGGACTGGGTGTCAAAGATGAATTATTAATTAAAAAAAAAAAAAAAAAAAAAGGACGGTTCTTCGTTAGCCTTCCTGAAGGTCTTCAGGTTGGCATGGCTCATATGGATGCACGACTGTAATGAGGTTTAAAACATATAAATCCTTGGGAGGATAATTGACTCTGGCCTCATAATTAGCTCTAATTTAGTAGCAATAATAAAGTGTTAGGGTTCAATTAACTTAAAAGGTCATCTGAAACATCACTAATGCTGTTAATAAAGCTCCCGTGCATTTCCACCTACAGCGATGTTTATGTGGCAGATGGTTCGTCCTGATGTTTGTGACTAACCTCAGGCTGATAGCTGTCGGAGCGCCACACAGGAAATTGTTTCCTCACCATTTAAAAAAAATAAAAGGTTAATATTTAAGATGAATACACGCGCAGACAAGATGAAGGATTCTGATCCTTTTAAAAAGCATCAATGCTGTTGTCACCCTGTTAGTATAGAGGGCTGCTGAGGGTGTCTGTTTATTCAGAATGCTGCAGAAAAGAAATCTGTTTATCCTGAAGTGTCTGAAATTAATTTGATGTTGATTAGACTAATAGACAGATGGATATTATTCACAAAATCTGTGAAGCGAAAGGAGAGTGAACTCCGCCCCCTTGTGTGTGCTGTGAGGTACTGAGGCGAGAGAGAGGGATTGAAAACTTCTGTCCTCAAGCCAGAAAGAGAGGATGCTTTCAATCAGTAGGATATTGTCAGGAACGTTGAAGCGCTTTTGACTGAGAAATCGATGCGCAAACTCACAACACTGATATGCTAACAGCTAGCCCTGTTGACTAAGCAAGAAAGCTGGAGTTTGTACAGGGTGTAATTAGCTGGTTGTGACATGTATGTAAACGTTACAGTCCATGTGCACATTGTGTGTGTCCATGCACTGAGCATAGCCGTATACACTGCAATGAATCACTCAAAAAACAGTTCTTTTCAAAACTCGTCACTTGCAAAACTTGGAGGGGTCTATGTGACACCATGAAGGGTTCTCTGCAGGACTGTCAAGTGTAACACATAGGGTAAGGCTTTTTATAGAACCTATTATACATACATGTTGTTATATATGCTGGGTTCTTAATGAAACCAAGATCTGACCCTTTGTACACGGTTTTGTAAGGAGCTAAAAAGGGTTTACCTACATGGGCAAGAGGAACAACCATTAATGGTAGTCCTTTTTCTGCCATATCTGCTTCATGCAGATGTTAGCACCATAGGGCTAGGTGAGGCTTTGTTTCAACATTAAGATGTGGGCTACAGCATTTGCAAGCAGAGGGTTGTATAAAAGTGAGGCTACATATCCAGCCCATAAATTGGAGTTCCTAGCACTCCAGTGGGCCATCACAGAGAAATTTAGTGACTATCTGTATCTGGCTAGTTTCACTGTGGATTCACAGATAGTACCTCCTTCATCTATATTCTTACTTCTGCCAAAAATGAGGTGGATCAGCCAGAGGCAATTAAAACCATAAAACCAGTGAGCCAACTGAATACTGAAACTTGTATTGTACCTATGGGATTGGGTGCTGACTCAGATTTCTTCTTTTCAATATTTCGAACGTTACGTCACAATTTCAATTCAGTATTACGGAATTGAAAATGAAAGGTTCATTTTGCAAAAACAAAAATCTCTATTATTTGTTTGTTATGTCCAAACTGGGGACATACTCTACACTCAAGACCTGTTGATTCGGGATAGTGGGTGCAATTGGGGACAAAAGTTGTGTCTTGTGTCCCCAATTTGGAAAACTGTGATTTTTAGGTCAACAGTTAAGGTTATTGTTAGGTTAAGGTTAGGTAGTCCGTGTGTGCAATCCTGAAATTTTCAAACTGGTGTTGGGTTATTATGATAAAATATGCCTGTGCACTCAAGGTGATATCAATCAAACTGGTGCTGTTTTATTCATTTTGAGATCTGTTTTTGCAAATGTACTTTTCAAATAGTCCAATCCATTTGAACGCAATCTCTTCCAAAGCTAAATATCATGAAACATGACCTCTGTTGTGTAAATGAGTCTCATTTCCTTGCTTATTTCGGGTCTGTATGATTTTAACGAAGTCTAATCTAAATATCCCCGTCCCTTTTGAATCAGGTATCTCTTTTATTTTGGGGGGTTTGAGTATTACTTTCAATGGGTGTGTTTTGGATTGGATCCAAAATTATGGCTCACAAAAACCAGAGATAGATGGAAATAAAGTCTTCATGCATTTCTTAGTTTTGCAAGGGAAGACAGAATAACCTGCAATGATTCTATATCATTATGTCCCTTCAGCACCTGATGATTATTCACTGATTTTAAAGACTGTTGTTTAGAACTCTAGCGTCTGAATCATAGGTCATATTTAACACAACATTCTTTTTAATGATGTAAGACCTCCACCTGTATTCAGTATGTATGAAAAAAGGTTAAAAACTGTTTACGGCACAGTCAGCTTCCTGATGTCTTTTACTGGAGGTGACAGGAATGCATAATTACACTCCTGTAACTTATATTTAAATAATGCATTGAGGAGACAAAACAGCAGGCCTGGTTTTCCTCTTTTAAGTTGATTCTCCAATATCTATTGTTAAATGTTTAAATCGTTTTTCCTCAAGGGGTCGTGCATAATTGATGGAGAAGCTTTGCAGGCAGAATCCTATTGTTTTATGCAGGTTGGCAATATAATGAATGGTTGAAATGTAGTTGAGCCTATGTCATTGCATTTAGTCTCGCTGGAGCCTTTTAGGTAACAACACACAATAATTAAATCAAGATGCGTGGGGTATATTGTATATTTGGCTTTTGGATCTTAGTATAGCTGAAACTATTTTTGCTTTTAAAGTAAATGGCTACTGCAACCATGGTCGACTTTTGAGCTGGGCTGGAAAACCTATGGATTCCATTATTTTGAAATGACAGCATTTACTCTCATCATACAGATCTATGACCTGTCATTAAGTTTATAGTAGATTATTCTTGTGCGATATGTTTGTCGGTTTGGTCAATCTGATGTCACACAGAACTTTGTTGACTGCAGTATTGCTCTATGAAGTAGCTAGACCTTCCTCCCACAGGTCATGACAGACTTGAAAATAAAATGTGAAGTGAAGTATTAGTCATAAGTAAAACACCTGTAGGATGGATCAGTAATTTAGCACTTATTTATTTCTTTGGCTGTTCACCAGAATATATCTCTGCATGCAACAGACTCAATGTGAAGCTGTGTGGGCAATTTATGCATTTGTGTGTGTGTACTCTCCCCAAACTACAAGAAAAACTTGTCTCTTTTCTAAGTCTTAGAGACAGCCGTGGGAACATCATTATTGTTATGACATCCTGCTTTATTCGTGACTGATGAATCACAGGGAAATCTGACTCACCTTCTCAGCTTTTGAATTACTTTTTTGTTTCTTTTCACTTTACTTGTTTGAACTTTTCAATGTATGGTTAGATAAAAGTTACAACTTTTTTGTACACCTTTTTAAATGCATGAGTTTAAATGACTTTGACTGTCTTCGTTATTGTGCTCTTTCTGAATACAATCTTATCACATAATGTGTTTGGTTTGTTTTTTATTGTTTTTTTATTATACAAGCTTTCATTTTGCAGTCTAAAGGCATGGGTGGTTCATGTTGTTTGTCTCATTTGCTTCAGCACCTGTATTCACCCTCTGTCTGAAACACTCACAATAAGCTCAGTCTGCTCTGGTTGGCCATTCAGAGGATCAATCCAACCCATCTAGCTCCTAATTTTACTACAAATGTCATCAGAATAACAACAACCTCAACATAAATCTTCACCACCATCCAAAAGTTGGAGCAGGAATCTGATCTGCATTAGCCTCGGACTCACTGTCGACGTTACAGCTAACACTTCAGTTTTATGGTGTGAACAACCTAGCTATTGGGACCTAATCAAAGTTATATAATGTTGCCAACTAAATTAATTCCTGCAATTTTGACATTTATTTTTTGTACGTAGCTGTTCTACTTAAATGTATAAATGTAGAGACTGAAAGCAATGATGCAGGCTCAAACAAGAGCTGCTGATGGTTGACTGGTGGAATGACTAAGTCACATGGTTTTGGTGATTTTTTTTTTTGGTTATTTTCTGTCGAGTTGAATGAAGCATGTTTTATGATGAGCTGCAAGGTAAAATGTTTGGTTTTGTCAGTGGAGTGTGGTGGCTTTCTAGAGAGCAGTATAACGGCTGTTCCTGGTTAAACAGAGAACCAGAATCCTAACAGATACAATCTCTGTAAGGACCCTTTTCATAATGTTGTCAGACACTTCAAATTACAATCTGAGCCCATCAGTGGCAAAAGGCGGGCACTTTTATTGGGCCTACTCTGACGAGCGCAGTTCTCACAGGGATCATGTTGCAGCCGTTGGAGTTCATTTTGCAGCTACTGGCTGAGACAATCTGCAGGACCCAATTAAGCTAACACTATTTGTGCAAATGTCGTCTTTGCTTTAGAAGTTGCTAATCAGACTGTACAGGGATGAGGTCTCGGCCTGGATCTCTGTCATCCAGATATCTGTTGGCTGCAACAATTGTCCAAAACTTTGACCACCAGAAGCTGAATCATCATCGGACAATAGTTGATGGGCTCTCAGTTTCTTTATGGAAGCAGTCAAGAGCAGGCAATACAGAACTAAAGCAAGCCTGCCTGTTAGAATGTGCAGTGGAGTGGTGTGAATATTTTATCCTATGAGATCTTTGTGGTGCACAAAACTCATTTTCCTGACTTGTTACGTAAGTTGGAAAGATGTGTAACTCGCTAAGGCATTGGGTTTTACTCTTCTTTAACAAGTACACCTAATCTGACTCTGTAAGGCTTCCTTTTCCCTCCATCTTTCTGTCTCTTCCCTTTTCTCTCTTGGGGGGCTTGTAAAGCTTTGAGTCCAATTTCATACACTCTGTTTCCTGCTTTTTATTACCCTTGCTCTCCCTCTCTCACTGTGGCTTCCCCTCCTACTCTCTCTCTCTCTCCCGATGCTCCCTCCTCCCCTTCATCACACAACTTGGCCCAGTGGTAATAACCCAGTATGTCGACAACAAATCATCTCCTCTGTTCCAAAGGTTCACTGCATGATGCACGCTGACCTTACGCTCAGGAGCAAATAGTAGAAAATGAGAAACCTAGTGGCTGGAAATTGCTCCATCTTGTAACCTAGGTAGCATGATGGCGCATCAGTACAATGTGAGGACAAGTGTTGGAATCTCATGCCTTTGAAATAGAAATAGTTTGGCTTCAAAATACGTCTGAACACTCACAATTGGAAGGGTATTTGTACTGAGGATGAATAGTTTTGAACAAATCACACGGACTTAGATGGAAAAGCTGGCCATGTCAACTGAATTGTTTATTCACTCACAATTGTCAGTGTTACCATGAAAGAACTGGCTACCAGTGAGCAAATTTATATTCTACTTTATAAGCCACTTCTTGTGGGAACACTGTAATAAAAAAAATAAAAAATATTACGGCCATAGTCAACGCATCAGATAATTTATTAGTCCTTGTATACTAAGACTTTTCATTAAATAATTTTCATTATTCAAGAATCTAGAATATTAAGTTAGTGGCTACATTTAGAATCACAACCACCTGTTCATAGGAATTTCATGAGGGACCTGATGATTATTTAAAGTGTTTGTTGTAGTATAACCACACTTGCTGTTGACATCAGTACCCACAGGTGTTGCAAAATCAACTAATAGTGTCATCAGAATTGTGAAAAAACACACATACATGTTTACATTCAGCGTTTCTCTCCAAACATCCATAATGTGCACTTCAAGCCTAAAAGATATGTTGAAGGTTTTTCCTTTGCCCTACATTTATTATATACACTCACTGGCCACTTTATTAGGTACAACTGTTTAACTGCTCATTAGTGCAAATATATAATCAGCCAATCACATGGCAGCAGCTCAGTGCATTCAGGTATGCAGACATGGTTGAGACGACCTGCTGGAGTTCAAACTGAGCATCAGAAATGGGAAGAAAGGTGATTTAAGTCACTTTGACCATGGTATGGTTGTTGGTGTCAGACGGCCTGGTCTGAGTATCTCAGAAAATGCTGATCTAGTGGGAGTTCCACACACAACCACCTGTATGGTTTCTGGTCCGGAAAGAGAAAATGACAGTTCTCTGGGCGAAAACGCCTTGTTGATGCCAGAGGTCAGAGGAGAATGGCCTGACTGGTTCGAGATGATAGAGAGACAACACTAACTCAAATAACGACTCATTAAAACCAAGGTATGCAGAAGACCATCTCTGAATGCACGACACATTAAACCTTGAAGCAAATGGGCTTTTTTTTCCAATTTGAAAACTGCTTTACACTTTTTCCTGTATTGCTATTTTTTGTCTTTGGCGTCCATCCCAATTACTCCCCTGACTGTATGACAAAAGCATAACAATTCCCGAAAAAAGATAAACATTTCATTCCTAGAGCACAGGGCTCAAACATGCCGGCGAGGTTTAATATGAGGCACAGTCAAGTGAGCAGACTGTAAAAGGGTCAGTTTCTCCTCCCTGATCTGGCAGGTGTGGAGGTGACAGCTGCAGATCATCAGCAGTCAGGTTTAAACAGTTTAACTCTGGCCAGCTCAGTCTGTCTTTTGGAAAGAGGGCCGGTTGCAAAGATGTTTGGCAAGCTTTGGCTCCATGAGATGTACGGTAAAGGGCTGGCTGGTGGAGCGCTGACCGAGAATTGATTTTTAGACTGCTTCTTGGAGCATTTGCCAGCTAATTTGATGGTTCTTTTGGACTGTCACTGCGCTTTGATCTGTGCTTCATTTCTTGGCTCGCTAATGAACTGGATGCTCCCAGGAGCAGATGGAGGTGGAGGGAGTTGACAACAGAACTGGCTTCTGGACCCATAGGCTTGCCAACTGCCCTAGGATCTCCCTGTCGTCTGCATTTGTCGCATGTGTCTCTACCAAGCTCATTTTTTTCTGGTGCACTACCAGTTTGATTGGAACCTCAAGCTTTTGTTTGTGTTTTTTTTTTTTTTTTTTTTTTTGCACATGAATTGTTTGAATCCACAGCCAGTGTGCCACAGTGTACTAGTATTTCACCTTTGTATTTCCCCTCCAAATCATATTTATTTCATTCATTCATTTGAATTTTTTTACAAAGTCAAACCTGTGTGTTGGTGCTTAAACATGCACGTCTCCTTCCACTTTCATGTCAGATTAAAAAAAAGGAGCAGCCTCATTTTGAACAGAGTTAATACATTTGTATTTAACTGTCATGTCAAGAAAAATATGTTGTTAGATTTTGTTATGTTGTGTGTTGTTTTGTAATTTCCTGTTTTATTTTGAAAATCTAACTCTAACTTGTTTCAGATAACTTGCCCTTCCTCGTGTGTTTCCCGCCAGTGTGATTGTTTCCACCTAGTCCCCACTTCCTCATGTGTATATATAGTCTGCGTCTCCCTTTGTCCTGTGCCAGTTTGTCTTGTCTCCTTCGAGCAGTCAACCATGCCATCCGTGTTACGTCTGTTTCCACGTCGGGTTATTGTTTCTTTTGCTACTTTGTCTTACCATTTTTGCATAGTGTTTTTCCTCATTCGAGTGATTTTTTGTTCATACTTTGTTCCTGTTTTTCTTGCACTGTTTGTTACCTCATAAGAGTGATTTTTCGTTGCCAAGTTTTCATTAAAGACTTTTATTTTGAACTTTCTCTGTTTGAGTCGTGCATTTGGGTTCAATCCACAGACCTGTCTTGTCATTAAGTCCAAGTAATTTAACTTTACCATCTAAAGCTATGTGGGGCAAAAGTGTGACAAAATGTGGATGGGCATATTACGAATGAGCAACCTCATCACACAGATTCAGATTGTTTTTCTTCATCGACATTTTCTTTACTGTTCTACAGTGTTGTAATCATTTTATACCACTACAAACATAGAGCTAAAATGTTATAGCATATTTATTAAAACTGCACTGCACAAATTCACTAACAAAGATTTAAAATTACTTAAAAAAAAAAAAAGATAATGGTGGCCCCTTAAAATAAAGCTGAGACAATTAGTCGGCAACTGCTTTGATAGTTGACTAATTGTCCGCGTCATTTTCGATAACAAAGATGCCCAACACTCCTAGGCGTAACAGTGAAAGTTATGAATGGGAGTGGGGTAGGACTCAATAGCAACACACACAGGAGAGCTGGGATAGTCGGTATTGACTTTTATAGTAACACACACAAGATGCATCAGCAGGCGAGGCAACATAAGAGAGTTTCTGAACCACAAGGAACACAGGAAAGTAGACTTAGCATAGTCTCTTACTGTGGGCCCGTCAAAGGGAAATGCCCCCAGCCAGGTACTCAGGAGCAGAACAGAAACAGAGGTCTGTGGTGGAATCCAGGTTGATCTGAAATGGGCTGGGATGGCAACAGAGAATGAGTCCAAACTGTCAACAGTCTGGCCAAGGCTGAGTGAAGTGAAGTGGCTTATATAGAGTCCTGATTAATTATTGGCTGCAGCTCGGAACACAGGTGACTAGACAATGTGGGCTTGACTGGCAGGTGAGGCAGAGGCGGGGTGAGTGGAAAAGTACTGGAGTGACTGACAGAACTATGATGAGACACAGACACTGAACTACGACAAGAACGGGACTCAGTTCTCGGCCGGCAGAACTGAGACAGAAAGGTAGAATAAAGATAAGGCAGAGCCATGACAGAAAGTTTCCATTGGAAGAACCTTTTACTCCTCACTGTAACACTGTAGTGCAGTTGGGGAAAGACTAGAGTCCCTCTAATAGAAGAAGCTTAGTTATCAAAGCATAGCATCCAGGTGTGAAGTCGAAGCCCATCGGACTTCTTAGAGTACAGAGTCCAAGTTATACTTTAATTGTTGGAATTTTGGGAGATGGCGGAAGGTGAACTCTAACCCTAAGGACGGAAGGAGATGCTGCACTTTGCTCACCAGCTTGTCTCTAACTATGTCTGTAAACAGCTGCCTGATGTGGCTGAAAACAATGCTATGATAGCATTGAAACTCACTGTGAGCTCTGAACAGCAGAGAGCAGCTGCAGACACAGGTGATAATTCCCTGTAGGTTCATTTTTATGAACGACTTCTTTCACGTCAGATTGTTTTTTTTACGTTGTCATTTGATACGTTGTTACCTCAAAATATTGATTACACCCCCCACCTGGGACTAGGGCCCCCGGCCACTTTGACTGGTTGGTAAATTGGCTTTGTATTATAGATATTTTACATAACTTGTCATAACTTCTTTGTCAAGTGCATCAGTGCAACAATAAATGAAGCTGAACACAGAAGGAAGATTTTTGAACCACTGCACATATTGTCCTGTCTGCTCACAGTAATGCTGCTGTCTTCCACACTAGCTTTCCCAAAGTCTTATCAGAAACACAGTTGGCAGTGACACAGCACAGAAATCCGCTCAGTTTGGCACAGCCACCTATCAGAAATCACAAATCTCCTTGAAACAGCACCCGCTCACTTTCCAACAGCCCATCAGTTAAATGGACGCCGCATTATTTTAAAACTGCATCCGCTGAGCAAAATGCTCACCAGAGTCCTTCTCTTTCTCCGATCTCCATCCTGAGCTCTGCTCCTCTAAATCGCTGGAATGGTCAGTTCATTCAGTCTTTTTTGTGCCATGCTGCTGCAGGGGTAGATTTTGATTAGTTTTAATTTGGAAAAGGTTCATCCTGCTGTTGTAATTGCATGACAGATGTTTATTTTCCTAGACCGCTTCAGAAAATGGTCAGAATTCCCAGGGGAAATTATTCTGCAGTGATTTTCCAGATTCATTCTAGTTGTTAAGAAGTTTTAGTAAAAGTACTTAAGTTGAACATTACCAAAGTCGACAGCGTAGCTAATTCATCAAATGTAATAACATTCTTTCAGAAAGTAAATAAAAGGCCTTTTCTTGAGAGGAAAATCAGCCTAAATTTCTTTTTGAGCTGTTTTCTATTCTTATTACTTTATTCTTATTATTCTTTCCCCATAATGGTGAGTACCACAGGTACACACACAGGTGCTGTGTCCATACCCCCATACTGTAAAATTAATGTATAAGCTTTGTGATATATTGCTTTATTGTAGTTGATGAAAAAAGATCAACCTGCTTTTATTTTTTTCAACAGGAAATACTATGATATTAATAAACTGTAACTTTGGAATGCTACTGCTATAATGAAACTTCACAAACTCTTTAAGCATTTCAACCAACATTAATTGATTTTCCAGTTGTTTATTATGGACAGTGGATATCACAGACTTTCAAGTTGATATGGTAAACTTGTTAGCAACCAGTTTCTAATTTACACATTTAGCAGACTCTTTGCTTAGTTTTAGTCTCCAATAAATATCTGACCACTTAAGCTGCTAAACCCTTCACTATGTTCAGTAGCTAGTTGCTGCTGGACATGATACTGATGAGATTGGTGTGAGTGAAACAGAAGAGTAAAATTCCACTCCTTTTGCATAATAGTGGTAATATCCATTGTTAATATTGCTAAAATATAGATTATAGCCTCTTTAATATTTCTGTTGTTGTTGTTTTCTACGGTCTTGCTGGAGCTGTCTCACCACAAACTGATTTAAAAGTTTTTACAGCTCTGAGTTGCCTCCTTCTCATTTGTGCACTGCATTGTGGGACAATAGTGTAATGTGCATCAATAGCACACACAAAAATGAAGCACTTTTTGTTTGCATGCTGACTTTTTTAAAAATACTTGTTTCATACTTTATGGAGTTGCTTTTTTAACTATTCAAATTGGGAAGGTCTCTCTCTCTGCCTCACCATCATACTGAAGGCCCAAACTTAATGCAGATTGAAAATGGTACTTTGTGATCATCTACAGAAGGCAGGAGAGTTTAGAGATTTTAGCTTTTTAACATGAATGTGACACAGTACCCACTTTTCACAACTGGAAAGCGACCCCTCTTAGGAATGTCCATGAAGTCCACGATGACACTAATTGTGTACTGTCTGTACTGCTTTGACAAATAAGCAGATATAAAGAAGAGGGCATTAAATCTATCAGTGACAGCTCTAATATACTTCAATAGGATGCCAGTGTTGTCACATACTGATTCTGTTTAAATTATCACTTTTATAAAAGGTTTTAGCTTGAAAACTTATGAAGATATGCTTATCTGGCTATAGTTTATTAAGCTCATCTTCTGGCCAGCGTCTGTATAATATCCAAGCCCACTTAGTGTTTCTGTGAGAACGATTTTCATCTGTGAAAACTCCTCTTACGAAGTCCCCTCACGTTGTTCTGACCTGTTCGCAGAGATAAAGAAAATGAGGCAAAAAAGAGAGGGAAGCCGGGACAGAGACAAAGAGGTTGCAGGTGAAGGCCGGAGACGGAGAGGACAGACAAAATTAACACAAATCGATTCTAGACATTATTTATTTGCATAAATAAGAATCTCTTTGCAGCAAAATTAGGGAAGGGGCAGATAGGAGGGAAGGAGGCAGAGCGAGTGCTGAAAGAATCGATCAACCTCCATCTAATAACAAATGATGAAAAATTGTATTAACCTCAAGATTTTGCAGGATAATAACTATAATACATTCAGAATTATGAAGACATTGATGTACTTTCAGCAAATTGCAAGATTTTTTTCTCTACTTGTTTCAACCATGATCATCAACCAAGTGATGCTGCTCTGGTCTGAAGAGGTTTTTTTTTTTTTTTAAACAGTCCACTCTTGGACAGACTCATGATGACTGAGTGACCTGCAGATTAGTTTGGTGAATCATGCCACGGTATCAAAAAAGTCTAGATGGGGCTGCTTTAGGTACTGAAGGCCCATCTGTCTCCCAGTGATTGCTGGAGCTCCATCAGTTCAAATGGACACCGCTTTCTACAGATCCATTCATCTCTCGCTCAGCAGCTGCCCCATAGCTACATGTGTGTTATCTCTGTTTGTGTGGCGATGGAAGTTTGTCAGCCCTTAGATGTCTATGTAAAAAATTCGAAAAACTTTTTTCAGACGTCAGTAAATTATTTTAATACACCCAGATGCCAAATTGTTAAATAAGAATTCTGTTCAATTCTGCTGACTATAACTTAACTACAACAGGTAGTTGTAACTGCTTTAGTTGCTCTGTTGTTCTGTTTTTGTCTTGGAGTTCATGGCTCTTACAGCGTTGTTTGGTTCCTTCTATCTATGTCATTGTGATGTTTCACATTCCTAACTCCGACGTGTTCTGAGATGTGATGAAAAAATATGTTTTGCCTCATTCCTTAATTCTTGCTATCAAGTTTGATTTCTTTCTCTTCCTTCTCTTAGAAGCCATTTGGTTTACAATCCCTTTCCCAAATGGAGTGACTCACAGGTTATAAGATAAGATCATTCTTTATTGATTTTAATGATCCCTCATAGGGGAAATTCGGGAATTATTGCCTTATCGCTCAAGGGTGACGTTATAATTGCTGTAATTGGATAAACTAACATGTTGATGGCCCACTGAAAGTTCTGAAGCAAAGGGTTAAAGGGTTAAAAGTGCTCAAACAACAACACAACACAACACAGTTATTATAGACTTGTGAATAGGACCTCAAAGTATCTAAGGTACTCTATAAATCTACAATTTCATTTAGCAGATGCTTTTATCCAAAGCGACGTTCACGTTCACATACCAATGGAACAGCCATCAGGGGCAATTTGGGGTTCAGTATCTTGCCCAAGGACGCTTTGACACATAGACTGCAGGGGCCAGGGATCGAACCACCTCTCTACCTCCTGAGCTGCAGCCTACATATAAACACAGGTACTCCATGAATTTAGTATTAAACTTCTATAATATTCTCAGCAACCAACAAACGATGGACATTGTTTTTATTTCATATATCAAAATCGATGCAGCAGAACGAAAGGCAAGAGTACGCTTCTCCTTGTCAAACCCTGGTGCCTGTATTACCCACAATACAACTCACCCAAAGACAGTTCATTCAGAGATTTGTGTAATGTGTAGGTTATGTTAGGAGCAGCTAATGTAGCCTCAAGCAGAGATGATGAGCAGGTGACAGTAGTGAACTCGCTTCTTTCTGGCTCTACACCTGAAGAATTTTTCACTTCCAAACTTATAGTCACTGGCTCCAGTGGCGTAACTCAAGTTGTTAGATTTTGCACAGCTCCCTTTAGGAGCACACAAAGGGCACAAAAGGCTTTATACAACAATTAAACATGTTACATTAAAACCTACTTTTTCATGGAGAGTTTTCATCAGGCATCTGAAAAGCAGCACTATCCACTATCACATTATACTGGCTGAAATGTATGTGAGCTAACTGCAGCGTATTAGTTGTGACCTTTCTGGATGCACTAACAAGGCGACCGGGCTGCAATGAGTCGTCAGCAATGCAGCGCTAAAGCCACCATCAGTAACCTCAGCGAGGGAGAAAAAAAAACAAAAAAAAAAACAGGGAATCTGCAAAAATAATGAATCTGCCTGATCACACCGGGGCTGCAGTTTACAGAGACTCTTCAAATGGATGAGTGGGGTTCAAAGCTCTGTGTCAGCACACTCCTGCTCTCCTGAAGTGTCCTTGAGCAAGATATGAAGTTAGAACGTGCTCCAATGGGGCTTTTCTGACCTCTGTTATCCCCATAATGGGAAGCAGGGGAAATGCATCACTGGAAATCTGTTCTTACACAAAGCCATCGTGTGAATAATCTTTTGAAGTGAGCAACCAGGAACTTTACATAGAGAAGAAGAGGAAAAAGCAAGCGGCATAGAGATGGAGTGCAGCGTGAGCTAAGCAGCCGGCATTAGCGTTGACCTTTCCCAATGACTGGGCAGAGCCGGCCGGGGCTAACGCAGGGACTGGTGGTACTCTGCTAAATGGTAGCATGTCACAACCTATCTCATCAAATCCTTGATTCAACCTTTCCTCTGCCCCAATGGGCTCTGAATGTAATAAGCAATATCTTTATAGCGCAAAAAAGGCCACACCGTACCAACAAGGTTTAGTGTGAGTGGTTGTGAGAAGATGTAGTGTGTGTGTGTGTGTGTGTTGTGTGCGTCACTGCTGGGATTGTAATTTTCTTGCATATAGAAAGTGAAAGGATATGAAATAATATGAGCAGAGGACTGTGGCATTTGGAAAAACAAGCACCTAGTCTTTTCCTACCACCAAGCAATTTACCTTTCTATAAGGCTGTTTTATTTCCACGCCACAGAGTCTAACCTTAAAGTGAATAAACACCCTGAAGCAGATTTTATGTGAGCTAAAAGAACTCACTGCCAGCTACAGCTTATCGGCCTTCACACTAAGCTCCTCTTCTTAGCCTTTCGCAACTGTATGTTATCTGACGTGCTTTAGTGCAATGCGTGTTTGTGAGCATGAAAAACTCTTCCAAAACTGAAAATTCAACCAACAACAGAGGTTCTAGTCAATGTCACCATTCAAAGCAGTAAAAGACATAACATATACTGTGTGTATAAATATATTCACTGTTACGCCCCGACCAGTCTAGGGGCGGGGTCTGGGAGTAACAATAAGAAAATGAATGAAAACCCGGGAAGGGGAAAAAAGAATGGCGTGCCAGTAGGGTAAATGTAAAACCAATGATTTTATTAAGGAATAACAAACCAAAACACTGACATAGCTCTCACCTAAACTAAAAGCAATTCCTTCAACGAAGGAACGAAAAAACCAGAGAACTGGACAAAGACAAACAAAAAGCGCTGGACCCTACCTCCAGGTTACTGAAACAATGGAACGAAAAATCACTACACACGTAGGAAAAGGATTCTAAACCAAAGAGTCAAAAAACACCACACACGGCTCTGGGCACCAAACAACAGGACGACGTCGCTCTCTCGACTCAGCACCTCTGGGTCTCACAGCTCTCTGTCGTGCTCTGGTCCACACACACACACCTCCGCCCCCAGAGCCACTCCACTTTATACCTCCCGACTCTGAGTGACGACTGGCATCAGCTGTGCCACCAATTAAGGCACACCAGGAGCACCTGTAACACACACACACACACACACACACATACACACACATATACACAGTACGGCACGTAACGTAATGCGTGTTTGTGAGCATGAAAAACTCTTCCAAAACTGAAAATTCAACCAACAACAGAGGTTCTAGTCAATGTCACCATTCAAAGCAGTAAAAGACATAACATAGCCACATATACTGTGTGTATAAATATATTCACATTCAACATTTTATTAATCATTCTGTTTACGCACCAGTCAAGTCCACTATACAGGTTTATTCACCTCCCTGTTTGGTGGAAACAGAGATCGCAAAGACAAAATCTGGGTTAAAAAAACATGAAACTGCATGGATACCACTGGAGGTTACAAAGAAAATATGCATTTGTGATTCGGTCAAGCAGAGCAAACCTGTTTCTGAATCTTACACTAGATAACTGAATAGACATAATGGTAACTTATCAGTGGCCTGTGTGTGTGTGTGTGTGTGTGTGTGTGTGTGTGTGTGTGTGTGTGTGTGTGTGTGTGCGTGCGTGTGTGTGTGTGTCACCAAACGCACATTTAACATTGATTTGCATGCCTACAGTACATAACAGCATTTAAAGTATGCCATCAATACAAAGCATTCTGCCAAGTGGGACTCTTCATAGAATTCATTTTCCACTGCAATTGCTTTTGTAATTGCGTGAGGGCACACACAGTAGGCAGATGTCTGGTCACTTTGTTGCAGGGATGAGCAGAGGGCAGTTAATGGCTATTGGAAATCACAGCAGATGAGAACCTTTTCAGCACGTTATTATGCATTTCAAAAGAATGTAACATCAGATGGAAAGGAGAACAGAAGAGAAGAGAGAGGAATCGATGACCTCTAGTCTCCACGTGAAGTCAGTACTTTCAAATTCTAGATAGCATTGCACTGATACTTACTGAAATTTTCAATGACACAGCCCATCTGTTAACCAGAGGAGGAGTTTAGAGAAAGGTCGGACCATTCAGTTAAATGTTCAAATATCAAATTTAAAAGGAAAAGCGCTGACTGAATTATGAATTATCTCATCTAAACTAAGTTTAAATTCAAATAGTTTAGGAAAAACTATAAATAGCCAAAGTGTGGAGTGACTATTTCACAGCATCTCTTTCAACTCTGATCTCTTGCAACAACTGTCTAATTGTTGTATGGCACACACCATTAGGGAAGCACAAAGGCAGCATGAAGTCTTTATGAAGTGAGTAGTCTCACTTTCAGTTTCACACTGTGCTCCGTCACATTGGATAAACTTGTAACATTGCACAATCTTGTAACTCATCCAATATCATCAGAACAGCAGGAGTGAGTGCAACTCCACACAGCAGTGGCATATTATTACCTTATAGAGCTTGTAAGCTGTTAAAAAACAGTTGTCTTATTCACATCCAGCATCAGACATGTTTCGTCATTTGAAATTACATTTCTGGACCTGATGAATGTATGTCCAATATTCACTCTTCTTTTGGCTCTGTTTTGGTCTGTACCACAATCCAGAGAAAAAGAATATAGCTCCCTGCTGCAACTTGAAGCTGGACTGACAAGAGCATGTGATACTGAACTGAACCACTATAGTTGCAGGTTGTGAAATAAAAACAATGAGCTGAAAGATGCTAAAACGCTCTACAGCTAAGAAGTGCAGACTGGGGTTCATATTGAAAATACTGATTAGTGCATCTTCACAAAACATTAAAGCAGGTCAGTGTCAGGCTCTCAGGAGCAGAACAGCTCCGTCCATGACTGTTTCCAGGTTGTACGATGTCAGTCATGCTCACATTTTTAGAGTCCTGCTTACATATGTACTCATTAATGTGCAATTGTGAAACTGCATTTGTATGTACCATTGCAGAGTTGTGGGGCATAATAGCATTTTTTTCTATGCACCTGACTTTTCCTGTAAAACACAATATATATAGAACATGTCATGCATATTCTGTTATATATGTGCATATTTAGTGCATATGATTTGAGGTTTTATGGCTTGTTTACAAAGTATGCTTTATCTCTCTCAATTCCCCCACCCCCAACATGCCCTTGCAACATGTCTACCCACCTCCCTTGTTCTCTCTGTGGGCCCATTAAAACCAGCATGGTGCTTCTCTTAAGTATGATTAGTAGGACTCCACAGACCATCAACAAACAGCTTATCAACAGAGACCCATGAATGTTACATGAACAATACTGCTAGAGCACGTATAACATGTTCCATACCCCCTATCCATGGTCTGTTTCTCTCTATTTGGCCTGTGTGTTAATCAGTGTTTGTCACAGCAAAACCTCAATTACACCTGTCGGCCCTCTCCCATGATCCTCCACACCACCACCTCATCCAGTGCCTGTTTTCATAGATAACATTTCTCCCCTTCCCTTTCTCTGTTCCCTATCTTTTTAGCTCTCTCTATCTGTTCATATACCTGTCTTATTGATAACTATCTTCTTTTCATTTCTTAATACATTTTCACACCCCTATATCACCGTAATGACTCGCTGATGGGTCATATCAGCGGTTCAATGGGGCAAAGACAGTCATGTGGCTGCTGCCATTACATTTAAATACAGAGGGAGGACTGTGAGGAGGACAGTTAAATAGAGGAAGAAGTGACTGCAGATGGGGGGGGGGGTAGTAGAAAGAGAGGGTGGTGATTGCTTATATAATCTTTTATTAAAGAACCAAACAGAGAACGAAGAAAATTAGCTTTGATCTTCTCCAAACACAGATTCTACTTTGGTTGAAAGTTTTACTCTGAAATCCCTGTCCACCATATGATCTCATCTTAGTTCCAGATTATGTTACATGGGGTGGAAATTGTAATAATGCCGTAAAGCAAACCTATCAGTGTTTGGCTACACAGCAGCCATTGTGGTGGCGTGTGGGAAAGGACCACACAAATCAGTAATGGGAAGATGATATGAATTTATTTATATATCTCGTTATCTATGTACTTGAATGCGTACCTCACACTAGGCTGAACACTATTTTGGTTAGAGACTGTCATACTGTCTTTCCTTCCTTGCCTTGCTCTGCAGAGGTCTTGATATTTCATTTACTGTGGACCCATGTTAAAAGGATTAAGTTCCCCTGGAACCCTCCTTAGTAAACACTGATTAGTTATTGATATTGATGTTTGAAATAATTTACCATTGATACTTATTGAATGGGTTGTCATAGGCACTTCATGTTGTGCACATAGATATATTTAGTCACTTACAATGAAGTTGTTGTTATTGAATGTATTGATATCTGCAGAGCTACAATTACAGTAAGATATTCCGATCAAACTCAGACCACTGGTCATGGTGGTGTCTCTCAGAGGATGCAAACCGAAGTGAACAGCAAGACATAGAACTTGTGTGTTTCAAAATTAATATTACTAACAATGTGTCTCACCCTGATGTGTATCTTCCCTCTACTTTCTTTGTACATAGCCATATCCTGATCCTGATATTTTGGTATCTAGAGCCTACCTGAGCCAGGTGTAACCCCGGCCTCTTATGGCCCTTGTCCTAGCTAACACCTTCTAGAATTTGTCCCACATGGTCACTGATGTCCCGTCACTGTCCAACAGAAATCATCTTGCACCACATCTTCTTGCTTGAGGCTTTGCAGCTATTGATGCAGCACAATTTGGCAACCATCAACTCTATTTCTTACCATGTTCACAATGGCTAGTCAGCAGTGTCCTGCATGGGGGCATCTAGGGCGACCAAGGCTGGCAGCCAGCTGTTTGAGTACAATACCTCTAAGACCCTAAGTGTGGCCTTGTTAAGGTGAAGAGCACCATAAAAAATGATGTTTTTCAAGTGGTGCACACCAAGGTCCAGAATGGTCATGCAAATCTGAAGCATTCATTCGGGTAATACTGGCAGGATCAGGGCCAGCTGGCAAATAAGCAGAGTGGCATCACAGTGCATTCATTACAGTTAGACATGTACTACTGTAACACTTGCATGAACACTAGGTTCTGTCTTATTGTCTTGACTTTGTTCTAAGAACTGGCCTTGATATTTCATGTATTCTGTGAACACCTTCTGCATGGGTTCAGTTCCCCTGCGACTCTGATTAGTGACCAATGATTTATTAAGGATTTAATATTTGCTGTTCCCTCCTCACTGTCAGTCACTTTGATAAAGGCATGAAGCCAATGAGTAAAAATTGTTAAGCCTATTTTTTTTAAATGCGGTTATGGGCACTCACTGCTTTTTATTACTGGATGATTTTTTATCAGTGAGTTTTGAGTTCACCTCCAACTTAGGGTGGGCTTTAGCTCAATTTATACAGGCCTCGGTTCAATTTGAGCCATCACACATCTGCGACAAATGCTGACTGCTGCTAAAGTCAGAGGTAAAGAACAGACAGAGAGAAAGTGTTAAATAGATCTCTATATCATTAAGGCCATAAATGACACAGCTGCCACATGGCTCACTACAGAGAGGAGGGGAGTTAGTGGAATGTAGGAGGGCGGAGGGTGGTGAGGGGAGGAGGGCGGGCGGCAAGGAGAGATAACAAGAAGAAGTGTTTACAGACCTTTTTATTTTCCCATCATCCTCTGCAGTGGAAACGAGAACATCCACCGTCACCGACAACAAAAGGGACCAAAACATGTAATCACAGCCTGTCAGGAGCATAATAAAGTCACATTTATTAATATCTACACATGCGCACACTCACAATGACAACCACAAACACACGGCAGATACACACCCACACAGGGATATCTTAAGACATTACCAAACACCTTATTTCAAAATGACCCTCATTTATTCATCTGAAAAAAAGAAGTGGTGCATTAACAGTTGCCCGAGCTCTAAAAGCCTATAGCTGGGATACACTTATCCACAAAGCAAATCTAATTCAGCACACAAAACTTTCATAGTCAGCCTCTAACCGCCGCACATCCAGTAATACGTTTTCTATGTGTTCATGAGAGAGGACAACCTGCTGATGTATGGACTGTAATTAAGGCTGATGATGAGGGATGGCCATGTGTATGTGTGAGCGCACATGAGAGTGTGATCACAATTAGACTTTGAGGGGATAATGACACAGGAAGTAAAGGTCAATTTCCTCTGTGGTGTCTAAAATAGTGAAAGACAGCAGGTGAGAGAGATCAGTGAGATGAAAGCATAATGATCCCTGTGGGGAAATTGGGTCATTGCAGCATCAGAGAAAAAAATGGATGCAAGTAAGATAAAGACATGCGGTGAGCCTTCAAGAGCATTGCAGCATTCACATCAAAGTCTCACTTTATCAACAACGATTAAGGATAATGTCACAGTCGCAGTTAAAAGAGACACCTTGTTGTTGCTCTCTGGCTATTCGCTAGAGCTGGCTCATGTCCAGAGGCATGTATCATGAACTAGTTGAGTCTCTCGTTGGGTTACAAAATAATCATAAAGAGACACAAGGAATCAGTTCCAAACATGAAAAGTGAGGCTAAAGCTATAAATAAGTATGGGAGTTATTTCCTGTGTTTCTGTGGCTTCTTAATTTTTTGGACGGACAAACTATTGTGAATATGTGATGCGCATCAAATAAAGTTTAAAGTAAGACTGTTTCTGCTGCCATAGCAGATAGGAGAGAAGAAGAAAGAAGAAGAAGAAGCTCCCATGATTGTGATTGCAACAATTTGGTCAAATAGACCTTATCAGGCTCTACCAGTGTGTGGATTGTTTTTTTTTTTTTCTGATAAAAGACAGCAGAGTATTGTTTTAGGTCTGTTTATCTTCATAAAGTAGCCTTGTGTTATTCTGAGCTGCAGTGATGGAATAAGAGAGTAAAAACTTCAACACTGTCAGGAATGAAAGAGATGCAACTCTGTTCGTCATTATGCCTTCAGTGCCATAAACTCTCCCTCTGTTCCGGAGCCAGAGTAGACATGGAGAGCCTGGAACGGCACCATGATTTTACACACCTATAAAAATCTATTGCTCTTTACTACTTGCCACTATATTGTAAACTCTTTTGTGCCTGTCGGGATCCTGTAGGAATGATGACTCGGTATTTTCAGCAACTGATTGGTTAGTGCTCAGACTGTTGTCATTCCCAGGTTGTCAAATATCGATGTTTTGTCTTGTCCTTGGCATCCCATACACAAGATACCTTCAGTAACTTCAATGTAAACCCATCCACAGCGATGTTAGACACTCACAGCGAGGTGATGTAGTGTAAAGAGCTAATAAGTCCATGTAGGGATGGGGACAGGAAGGTGGAGGAGATCAGGGTGGGTGGATGGGTAAAATACAGAACCTTTAACCAGAAAGCCAAAAGTCAACATTGACTTATGTTAACTAATGTACTTATCTCAGGTTGTATAAAAACAAACAAACAATGATATTTCCAAAACTAACCGAGAAGTTTTGGTGCCTCAACCTGACCAAACAGCGACCACAATGTTAATCACATGTGGGACAGGTTTTCAGGTGTCATGGGTTCCCAGGGTACCTTGTGTGTCTGTGTTAGATGTCAAGGGGCATGACAAAATGTTAATATCTTTTAAAAAACTTGGAATGACAACCTGCTTAGAGGTTTTGATTTAATCCTCTGAAGTTAACCTCCCTCAGACCTGCCCAGCATAAAATAATAATATAATGATGACACGCTATTTTCTCAGTGAAAAATGAAGTAAACAGAAAATGCAGACTAAATTTAGGAAAAGATCTACTATTTTTTGGTGCAACATGGAAGGTGCGCACATATTAAAGTCAGCAACCAAGTGCAAACCATCCTCTGCTATTGGAAAATTGCCAATCAGCAGTGCTCAATCATAGACACCCACCTTCCTCTTCTGATGAAGGATAGTTTCTCTGCTTTGATGGAAACAGTCTTCATTGCCCCTTCATCTGTCCTTCAAATGTAAAAAATGTATGTTGATGTTCTTGTATAAGTGTCCCTTCTCTTTCAGCTGTACCTACTCTGTAAGAGTTTGTCCTCCTCCTGCTAAGCCAAGGATGGTAGAGGAGGTAGAGTGGTCGTCCACCAATCAAAGGTTGGCCCCAATGGCTGTTCCATGGGTATGTGAATGTATGTCGCTTTGGATAAAAACATCTGCTAAATGAAATTGTTGAATTGTAAACAAAGGAAGGAAACCTGAGATGGCCCCCCAATGGCACCAGTGCTTGTGTTTTCTCAGCTTGTTTCTGTGCAGCAGTTGTGACAGTCAGTCAGTGGCACAGGTTACGGGAAAGCAGCTGGTGAACTGAATGTCAAATATTTCCTATGGAGCTTTTAAATTAGCAACCATATGTTCATGATACACAGCAACACCAAAAAAAAAAAAAAAAAAAGCTGGAGCAACCCACATATAGAGGTGAATTAGTGCACAAAGCTTAGTCTAAGGAGCTTGAAGTGTTTTCAGTAGAGGCCCTGCAGAAAACAATCAGCAGTCTGACACATGCTTCAGTATTCCTTCAAAAATCATAAATAAAGCCATTAAGGCAGTGCGTTGATAAATGGATATTTTTGCACGAAGAATCTGCTTCCATTAGATACTGACAAATTGTAAATATTTCACTTTTATTTCACAAAAAGATTGGCTGATAATTCATTAATTACATGAAGTCCTCATATGATGCCAGTCCCATGTGACAAGGGCTCAGGACAGCGCTCGGTTCGGGCTCACCCTCCCCTCCTCTCTGTGCCTCCAGGGAGTCCACAACAAAAAGAACAAGCCTTTTTCACCACTTTGCTGAGCCTGCAGGCACCTCTGCACCCACGGAACAGCACAACTCACTGCACTGGAAACTACGGTTTGGAAGATGTAGAGCAGTCAGAAGACTCAGTGAGATTTGTCTGTGAGTTTGAAAATGTGTGCAATTGCATAGGCACTGATGATTATGTGTACTTGTATAATGAATGCTTTGGACCAAAATTGTTCCTCATCTCAACAGACTTTAATGCACATCCTCTTGATTGTCTATTTTGATTACTTGAATTGTGCATAGTGCTATGGCAAACACCCAAAATCCAAACTAATTTTATTCACAGAAGACAAAAATAATGGAATTATACAAGTGAAAATGACCTAATATTTAAGTAAAACTAATCCTGTCAGGACTTTAGTCACATACAGAATTTTAGGAGTGCCAGCCCCAAACACAGCAGGTGAATTCAGGAGATAGCTGTGATCCTGCATTGATTTCGACACTGCAGGCATGAAAAGAAGGTTTGGACTCAGGGAGGAGAAAAGTTAAAAAGGAGGTTTAAAGCCTTGCAAAAAAAAAAAAAAAAGTTTTAACTAAATGTCAGAAAGTGTTTCCTCATGTTTTAAACAGTGAATATTTAAATGTAAGCATAACAGAGGTGGCCTTTGTACACCTCACATTTCTCTCAAACTTACACATGCAGAAAGAGAAATCATGGCTGCCAAGTACTGCAACATGTATTTAACACTCACTTTCTGTTGGGCTGACGCTGAAGTCCATATTTACAGCAACAGCCCAGAGGACCAAATTAATTTTCCCAGTTAATTTTGGCATGTTGTGCCAGTATGTGCCAGTGATGGTAAATCCACTGTGAACCTCTGGTGTTCCTCAGATATCTGGCTCCAGGGTAATTTACATAAATTTACATGTTAAATAAGATGCCTCGAATAAGGCCAGCATTATGTTAATTCCTGTCAACTAATTATTAAAGCTGTTTATTTTTGGTTGCATCTAAGAAAGTCATATACTGTAGGTCACTGCAATGAGTGCCCTGTCAGTGTGCCTTTGACCTATTTGTTTAACATGACTGAAGCAACATGTGGAGGTATGTATGTACCGTAGTGTAGCAGCAGCAACAGTGATATTAATGAGTTTCCATTGTCTTAGAACTGCAGTAATTTTTTGATTGTTTGTTAGTTTTTTTGTCTTGTCATGTGCTGGGTAATAATTGTCTATTTACATATTCACCTGGGATGAAACATTAGTATTCGTTTGGAGTCCTGTTAATGGCCTTAAGTCCAACATTCAATCTTCATTCAGCTTTATTTTTGTCTCCACCAACTTTTGTGATAAATATCTGGCTCTATAGCTGCCAAATGCTAAGCACCTAAATGCTAGCCAATAACTGTGTCTACTGTTTGCTGCTAGTCAGGTAGCGTACAGTGAAATAAAGGTCGGCTGCAAAAATCAAGATCAAAACAATGAGCTGAAAGATGCTAAAAATGATAATGGTGTGTGACTTCATCGCTATAAACTAGCTCTTTTACTTTCCATGTGGTGATGTGTAAATTTTGATTGAAGCAGGCTTAAAGGGAGTGCTGCACCCCTTCAACATGTATAGCTTTTGGCTACAGTGCTTTGGGACCATTTGATAAAAAAAACAAATACTTAGAGGAATCATTCAAATCTTGTAATCTACCCTTGAGAAAAACCATCATGCCATGAACACACACTTTCAAAGCAAGAGGGCAAGGAGCATGAACATGGTCGAGCAAGCAAGGGACGTTGCGCTCACAGGGAACTACTGGACTTCTGTGTGCAATGACAATGATGTGAGCGTCACAGTGCGCTTCACCGATACAAGATGGAATCTGCAATTGTTTGCACTGACTTTGAAAAGAATAGAAGAGCAACACTATGCTGAGGCATGTGTTCCTGAAAGTTGCAAAAGAATGAAAAATGAAAGATCATTTAACCACACATGATTTTGCATTTAAATGTCCAAGTCTTGAGAAGTAAAAAAAAAAAAAAAAGTGATTAATTGCACTTAATCACAGCAAATTGTGCAATTAATTAGTCATGTTTTAATCAGTTTAATTGGTCAGATTTACAGCATGTGCTGAAAAGTACTTGAAGCTCTTACTCTTACCTCTTGTACACAGGAAGCTGATGGCAATCTTCCACACTTCCCCTCTTTCTTAACCTTCTGTGTGCACCCCACTTCTGATAAAAGCTTTAGAGACAGCACATGTGTTACCAACTGTTTTCTAAAAGCCGTGTTGCGCACGAGGCTGCTTGTCAGGGTGAACTAGCTGTTGGCCGTGTCACATGTAAAGGACGAAAAAGAGACACACAGAGAGATAAATAGATCTCCCCATGCACACAAACCCCTGCAGACATGCACTCTATGTGTGTGTGTGTGTGTGTGAGAGCATGTTGGTGCGTCTGTGTGTGACAGCATGCTGTGCGTCACGCTGCTGTTGGGCTACTCCCAGGGAGAGCTGTAGCAAACACTCACAGTGGGCTAGAGGGGTGAGTCACCGGGATGTCCGGCAGGAATCTGGCCTGCCAGGCTGCTGTTACCATCTAAAACCTACTATCAGTGAACACTTCCCAGCCAAAAACACACTCGTGAGAGTCACAGTAAAGACTGTCCAGACACAGCGTACTTTCACGAAACAGTTCTCTTATAAAAGAAGAATATGACAAGTTGGTTAATGTGCTATTAATAATCTCACTTTGAATTTAACTTTGAATTTAATAAAGTGAAGTGAAGCTAAATTCAATTCAGCCTTTAAACACACACACACACACACACAACCACAGCAAATGATGACAATCATGACATGACATTGAAATGGTATACAATAGATAAAAAAAAATACACAAGGAAAATTTAAAAAAAAATAGAGAAAGACAAAAATAAATAAAAATAATTTGGGTGCTGTAATTCATTTGTAAATTTGTTGTTAGAACCCCTCAGGGAAATTTTATTTTCTCTAATTTCGTGAAGAACAGTAAGTCATAAACCGATTGTATAAAGCTGAGAGAAAAGGTATCTGTTTTTGCACTTGAAAAGAATCAGATGTCAGGCAAAAAATGCGACAAAAGCAATTCAAGTTTTTTATGAGACGCAAAGTGTAGAAGCAGCAGAATGTGAGTGGCTGGAATTGATTTGTGATTGCATGCAGAGCTCCTCTCACAGTTTTTAGTATTTTGGATTTGTCCAGTAACTATGGTAAAGTATTTTACATAGCATAAAACAATGTTGGATGGAAACAGAGAAAATGTTGACTCTTTCTAAAATTGCATTTAAGATAAACCTTTGTTCATCCCACAGTGGGGAAATTCACGTAAAATCTCAAATTTGTAAGGAGCGAATGAAATTGCAGATGTTTCAATTTTTACACAGAGACTGCTAAATGAAGAAAAAATGCCATCAGAATAGACATCAGCAAATGAATTGATGTCAGTGTTGTACCAGTGGACAAAAGCTGTGAACCAGTCAAAGTGATGTCTTATGTGTAACCAGCTGATTTTACAACTTTATTTTGAATGTAATCTGCTGAACGTGTGGCAGTTGGAGGGATGATTAAAGCTGGCAAAGAGGACAGGCTGCATGATAGGGACTCAAATGTGGGACTAAGATGGTGCATCTGGCCCTGGGTCCTCGTAGAGCCAGTGAAGAATGAGCATATATTAGCAGTGCGTTATTGTGATGTCATTTACAGCTGTCCTCTATTAAGTCAAAGATAAAACAAGTGTAGAAGGTTTTCAATATTATAATGACATCTGTGTGAAAAATGTCAGTTTCCATGCATGAAAGTGAAAGTGATGATCAGTAATTTAATAACTATTATCAAATAAATAACCAAGAATAATCATAAGCCATATGTAGCAGCAGCAGGGAGACACACAGCACGTGTCACATTCATATGTTTACAGAAAGCGTTATAGGAACAGCGAATGTTCTGGCATGGAAAAAGTGCCATTACACCTCATCAGTATATTCAGCACCTGTGTAAATGTGCTTTTTTTACTGTCATCGCCAACGCATTGCAAATGGCACATTTCTTTAAACGTGACTGTCTGCTCTTCAGATGTGGTTCATTTAGGGGCAGCACATGTGTTAGTGACTGTGGGGGCAGCGACGGCTCAGGAGGTAGAGCATGGCGTCTGATCTAAAATATGTAGTTTGGACAGAAAGCCGCTGTGTGACCAGGAAACTTTGATATCCACCACTGAATTCCACCTGGCATTATGGGTTGCAGATATGATGTCCTTTAAGCAGTTTTCAGGAAAGGAAGCTCATTGTAGGAAATGTGAACATATAGTACGGTACAAAACTTTTATATGAAACCCACAAATTTGTGTGTGATTGCCTTCTCGTTGCTGAATGTATCCACTTGAAATTAAAAAAAAAAAAAAAAAAAAAAAAGACAGAATACAGCCTGTCTCATGTGAACCAGTGGGGAGTTTTGTTGCCGAACTAGTCATGAATTTGCCATAACAAGAACATCTGAGGTAATTTCAAAGTGTGCTATAGGTACTAGAATGCTCGACGAAAGTATGGTAACTTTGTAGTTTGTAGCATCATCAGAGCTATGGCTGCATGTTGTGGACACTCTGGTAAAGAGCTGTCGAAATGTCACTTCCTTGTGATGAGTTGGATCAAGTGGAAAGGAAGGAAGTCCCAGCAGACCCTGGCAAAGCATGATCCTACTGATCTGTCAAATTGTGAAAAATCAATTTTTTCAGAGTCGCTGCAAGTTGTACCATTTTTCCTTTTGACTTAAGGTATGTATAAGCATTCCCTAACCGCGTCATCCTTCTGCATCCTCGACCATGATCCACCTTCTGAAAACAGTCCTATTGCATTGTCTTTATATATTGATACAATAAAGTTACACATCTCTCCATACTCCAAAATACTGACCTTTGTTGCTTCAATAGTGTGACTGATGTCTGTCACACCATTCACAACAAAGAACCAGCAGGCGATGACTTCCCCTAATGTCTGCTCTATGGACATATGTACTATACCTGCTAAGTAAAGAAAGCCAAAAAATCATGTTTTCCCAGCAGAAATCAAGCTGTGTTAACCAGGTTACCAAAGTACTTTCTTTCATGAAAATAATCCCAGTTTCTGGTGTTTCTTTTTTTCCTTGATCCATCTGTCTTTTTTAGCTGGGGCAGCTGAAGATACAGGGCAGAGGGAATAAGAGAAAGGACATAATGCAGCAACAGATCCTGGGTCAGAATCAAACCCAAGCCACAGTCAAGGATGTGCACAGTGTCACTGGTTGAGGACAGCACATGGTAAAGGTGACACTCAGTCATACCTTCCCAAATGTTTATCCACACACACACACACACACACACACACACACACACACACACACACACACACATTAATACCATTTTAATACCATATTGGTAAAAAAAAAAAAAAAAAAAAAAAAAAAAAATGACAACACCATACTGTTTAGTTCATCCAGGTTAGTTTAGTTAATCTAATTATCTAAAATGACAAGTGATTGATGTAATTAGCTGTAGGTTGAGCCAGAGGGAGGGGCTCAACAGTCATAAGCATCTGGCCACCAAGGATCGCGGGACAGTCAGTCTGAGGGTGGCTGTAAACCACACAGGTAACAAGAGAGACAGTTGTGTGATACTGATATATTTTTGGTTTGTCCTTTTTGCTGTGGACATCTAGGTTTTTGGGATTTTTGCTTTTTTTTTTTTTAATAAAAGCACCTCAATTTTCTTTGCAACTCAAGCCATCGTGTGCTGATTTTTCTTGAAACCAGTTTACCCAGCCTTTTGGTAGCTCACCTGTTTCTCATGTATTTAAAGTCACAGGTCTTACCCTTGTCATTCAGCAAACACAGCCATCGATTTCACTCGAATTCTCTGTGTCAACTGCTCATCATTATATTTTTGCAATGGGTCATCTATCAGCAAAGCAGCCATCAGAATAAAACAGTGCTTTGCCTGCCCTCAATCCTAATCGAAGTAAATAACAAAGGCAGCATCTAGGTCATGGAGATTAGAGAAGGACAGATGAGAGACACACACAGAGGAGAAATAAAATAAAATAATTCAGAACATACCCAATTAATGCTTAATATCTAAGGCACAAAATCAATATGATTGTGTCTTGTTAGTTTGTCCAGTATAACAGTGCATTTGTGCAGGTCTGTTTGTAGTTTTAAATATAGTATGTCTTGCGGTGTCCACGGCACATTAGGGAGGCTGAGAGCAACAAGCTACTTCTTTGAAGTTTACTGTTGCAACTGTTGCTAGGCTACTGAAAAAAAAATGTGACTGCTACCACATTGTGATCAACATGACAGAGCAGCTTATATTATCTACAGCCACATTTCTTCAAGCTTCGAGACCTTAAAAGATCAAATTCCAGGTTGAGACATCTCAAATGAAGCATTTATATAGTTCAATAGAATAAAACAACAAATTTTAATTGGTCTCATGTCCAAAATGATTCTTACATGTATTCTCTCCATGATATATTGTAGACATAAATGTACAATGTATTGAATGTAAACATTTGCATTGTTGGATATTGAACAATTAAAAAACATGTACTTGTGAGAGACACATTTTTTTTAGGGCATTACATGATCTATCAAGTATGTTACATACAAGATTAGAACCCACAGAAGAAAATTGAATCTAAACACTAGGTAACGTATTGGAATTTGTATAGTTTTAGCTTAGCTATTCCCATGGCTCTAAACTGTTCCCATGTCAACATAAGTCTCTTGGTCCCTTGCTCCATCCCCTCTGGACCAGGCTGAAATGTCTCAATAATTACTGGACGGGTTGCAATCAAATATTTATCTTCTATCTTTTCTAAAACCATGTGTTTGACAAAGTGTTGAACCTCTCTCCATCCTCGCTTGAGACCGACTGAGTCTTTCCAGGATGAACCTTTCATAACTTGTATTTAGCTTTAGTTTCTGCTCAGCCTTAGTTTTTGACTTTCACTTTCCTGCCTGTCTGTCTCTGTCCTGTCATAGTCCCTGTTATGCCGTAGTCCTGTTCATGTCTTGTATTTGTTCTGCTGTGTTCGGTTCTAGTTTGGTGTCTTTCTGTTCAGCCTTAGTCTCAGTTAAATTCTGCCTTAGTTTCAGTCGCTGTTTAGTTCGGTCAGTTTGGTACTGTTCATGTCTTTATTCTTTCAGTCCTGTCAGTCTTGTCATGTCATAGTCTTGTTATGTGGTAGTTCAGTCTTCTTGTTGTCATTTCTAAGTTCTGTCTGTCTGTCACTAATCACCTGCCATAGCTTCTCACCTCAGCTCTCTGTACCTTTTCTATTTACACAATCTCTGCCTCACCTCTCCTACCAACTACTCCCGCCTCATCCTATCACCTGCACTCCCAGCTGCAGCCAATCACCTATCAGGACTCTTTATAAGCCAGTTCATTTCTCTATGCCTTTGCCAGATTGTTAGTTGTTCCTCTTGTTTGTTCTTGTTGACCTTGGTCCTTGATGTCCATTCTGTGTTTTTGATATTAGTTGGATGTGTTCTTCACCTGATGTTTGTGTTTGTGGATTATTGACCTTGCTGGACCCTACCCTGCCGTGAGTTTTTGTTTGCTAATATTTCTTGCCTTCATTAAAGGCTTTACCAGACATTGGTTTCTTTGTGTGTGCGTTTGAGTCCTTACCCCATTCAGTATAACACAATCATGAGCCTATCACCTGTAACCAATGTACCCGTTTACCTGTGGAATGATCTAAACAGGTGTTTTTGGATCAGTCCACAACTTTCGCAGTCTTTTGTTGCTCCTCTTGTTGGCATCAAAATTAGAATAAGCAGATATTAACAAAAATCAATGAAGTTTAGAAAACATAAAATATATTATTTTCGTGCAGTTTTCAATTGAAATAAGGATTAGCAAATGGTCACAGCTCACTTATATTTATGGTTTAAGGTTGATGGTCTTTCATGTGCACTATTTTCTTTGCAGGTAACTGTTGAGTAGTGTCTAGATCAACAGAGTGAAGAGAGGCAGAGAAACAGATCCCAGGTAAGGCTTGAAAATAGTTTAAAGGAAACACTTGGTTCAAACAGAGGAGCACAGTACCTACAGGTTACTATCCATGCATGTTTGGGCCCAAAGCTTTGTATAGCTATGTATAGCAAAAAAAATTTATCTTGACACAGCTGGTGATGAATACGTGTGATTCCAGTTTTTCTTAGCACCTTGTGTTGAAATGTAGGTTGCTTTATTTTGGGCATCATATGACCAACAAATTTGATTATGGCTACTACACTATAATCACTACTAAGGTTGGCATAAACGGAGCTGCATTCAGCTACAGGGATGTTTTTTTTTCTCTCTCTCTCTCAATTTGAGTGGATTTTTCTGATGACTTAGCAACCTGACGTTAGCGATGCATCAAATCTGTGTTGTGGTATTTGTGAAGTATGTAGTTGATGAACACATAAACCCATATACACCTATTGAGAAACTAAGACAGTGTGTACATTGTGCAGTCAGTAATATTCAGATAAGAAATTATACTGTCTGATATGAATAAAAATCATTGGAATTTTATGACACACAAACCAATTTCAGTTGAGTTAAAAATGACAGGAGATTAAATATTTCAAATAGGAAATAATGTCAACTGATCACATCTCTTCCTCTCTCCTATAGTATTTTAGAATGAATGTATTGAAATGAAAGTTTGTCTCTGGCTCTGATATCTACTCTACCTTTAATCTTTCCATCACCCACTCTCTTGCTGCTTTCTTTTCAGCAGATGGCAATATACTTTGATGACTATTGATTAGCTGATGAAATTGCAGAACCAAGCTTTCACAGTACAGTACCTTCAACAATGCATGTTCAGTACCAGCGCCTGAGCTCTCAGAAGTCAATGTTATCATCATCCTTTTGATATAAAAGTCTGCTTCTAAACATGTCCTTGTCTTACCAATATGACATGCACAATATAAAAGCTTTTTTTTTTTAATGACAAAGCTTAATAATGGAGTTACAAGCAGACCTTGGTGGAAGGGCTCATTATAATTTGACAATTTAAATAAATATAAATCTAAGTTCTTAAACATGACTTCTCTCAGTTCCTCACTATGAAACGAGGAATTAGAGTTAAGCCTGGTGATCGTCTGTTTTGGTGTTTTTGGTGACACCAATCAGCTAGGTACATTTGTAAACTACAGTTCCCAGAGCTCCAGTTGAATTAAAAGTGCTCATTAATATTCATTAGAAGAATGCCAGCTGCACAGCTACTCCTGAAAATCTGGAGGGTTTAAACAAAAGCATATTTGCGTATGGACATGAGGGAGATGTCTCTGCTGCTGACAAGGTGCTGCTGAATTATCCCTACAAATATTTTTACACAGTATTTTCGCAGTAACCACACAGAGTTACAGGTAAGATGTATGAGGAGCTGCCAAGTTTGTGTTTTTGGCAAAAAAAAAAAAAAAAAAGTCGGTTATTGTGAATTAGCAAAATATATGGGGGATGCCTGACCTAATAACCTGGCAACCTGTTGTACTTTGGATTGTATGCATGCTGCTGACAGTAGTAGCAGAATCTGAGTGGAAATAAATAAATAGCAATTTGACGTAATGCTTTAGTTTCAATGTTTCGAACACAGCAGAATTAAAAATGTCTTTACTGGACATAAAACTAGTGACAGTCAATTCATATACTTTTATTTAAATGTGTTGGCTATTTTTAATCATTACATTATATGTCATTATAGCACAACTGTATTTCCAGTTAACTAAAATGTAGTCCAAACATTCATCATATTAAGAATTTCACAGTGATCTATACATTAGGTGTCAATATTGCGCTAAGAAACAGATTTGTCACCTTCATGGTGGCGTTAGAGGAAAAGCCTGGGAATCATCAGCGTCGCAGGCATTCATCTTCTGGGGACCATAAACGTCTGTACAAAACGTCAATGTAATCCATCCAACAGCTGTTGATGCCTTTCACACTGAACCAGATCAGTGCACTGATCGACTGACAAATAGACCAACATTGCCATCTCTGCAGCCTGACTGATTAAAAGGTTTAAATGTCTTTAAAATGTGGCATTAAATGAGAGAAGGGACTGTGGTATACATCCATCCATTACTTGAATTTTGCTGGAAAGGGCTACTTTTTATATCCTATCATATAAATGGACACACTCAGACAAGAGAAATGAACTTTGACTCGTGAAAAAAATAAGTAGACAACATGGTTCTGCAGTGAGGATGTTTTCAAGCTAGTCTTGCCTGGGTGTTGACTTCAGGTCCTCTGGCTGCCTGAGTGTGAGAACAACTTGACAGTGGCTGTGTCACACTATGCTCTCTCTTCATATGCGTGGGTGGAGTATATGTGTGTGTGTTCACCTCAGGTTTTTTTTTTTTTTTTGGTGTGTGTGTGTGTGTGTGTGTGTATGTATGTGTGTGTGCTGCACCCTTGTTATCCATGCCCGGAAGACCTCTTGAAAATAGACATACTTCCTACCCCCAACGTTTAAATACCTCTGTCTCTCTACCTCATATCACCTGTTGTCTGAGGTGTGTTTGTGTTATGTGTGTGAGATACTGTGGTGTTAGCCCAAGGTACTAAAATAGCTTTACTTAATCCCTCAGGTTTCAATAGCTGTCGCCATACTTTATATCACCTGAGCTGAGCAGGGGGAAGAGAAGCAGGAAACAAAATAGCAGAGAGGAGTGGTGGAGGCAGAGAAAAGAGGGGAGAGGTGAAGTCAGATGGGAAAGGAGGCGACAGGCGACGTGAGGGCATTAGGAAAAATAAAGCAAAAGTAAACACATGAAAAAGTGAAAAAAGTCAACTATGAAAAAAAGTAGTGAAAGAGCCTCGATCTGAATCATCTTTTTCTCTTCCCTCGTCTCCTGTTCTTCTCTCTCTGCAGCACGACAGTCATTCAGACAATCAGTCAGCCGGTCACTCAATCCCTCAAACAGTGAATCTTAATCAATTATTTACCCTCAGCCCTTGTACTTTCCACTACAGATTGCAGACTTATTGCAGAGCCCTGTAATCACATCTCCCCCGAGCCAGCCGCGGCTGAAATAGTAATGGATACGTAACATCTAAAGCCGCAGCATGTTGGGATGTCATCCGCATTGTCGTGCCATCAACACCTACAGGGTCACTCATCCCCGCTGTGACTCACTCGCAGTGGCCTTGGCTTTAAAATAGCTTTATAATGGCCTGCAGCAAATGCCTGTTTAACAATGTCACACACAAACACGCACATTCAGGTTGTATGCGAGTGTAAACAGAGGCCAAACAGATCTGTTCGGTTAGATTTCTGTACTGTGGACAGGCTGTTATCACAGGGGAAAGCAGCCGATAGCATTTGTAAGATTTTTTTTAATTTATTTTTTACAACTTTGCAGCCAGAATTTTTGGTTCTTAACATGTCAAAGAAATTGTAAAAAAAAATGCCCATCACAGCTTCTCAGACTCCGAGGTGATGACTTCAAATGTCCTGTTCTGTCCATCAATCAGTCCAAAAGTTAAATATAATTAATTTACAGTCATAGAAAGCAAAGAAACCTGAAAATCATCACATATGAGAATATATAAACCAATATATGAAGAATATCTAAAAGACATAGAATATTTGTCAGGTTTTCTTATACAGCATATTGAGTTATGACGTGATTTACTAGCCATTGATTGACGGCTCAATGAGAACAATGTTTGCTCCCATTCGTTTCCTATTGGACTCAAGTGAATGGCTTTGCAAGGCATCGTGGGATTCCTGGCCATTCAGGACTGATCAGGGATGCGAAACAATCTACTTGCAAGCTTGCGCTGACAGGCTCGCTGTGATGTGCCAGAAGTGGCGGAGGTGATGTTGCACGATTTATTTGCTTCCAGTGGGGAAAAAAACAGCGAGACTTTTAAAAGCAGAGCCACGCGGGCAGAGTTTAGCGTGAGACACTGTGTTGGTTTGAGAGAGGAGAAACAGAGCAGTCGTGACGCCCTCCTACTGAGCAGCCACAACAGTGAAAACTCATTGTTAACGCATGGGCGAAGTTATATGGAAAACATACCCCTGGTCATCTTTACCACTGCCATTCTAACAAAAACGCACACTCACAATGACAATGGCCTGCGGTACGTAGATTTACAGCTGATTTGTTTGCAATGATGCTATAGTTTATAAATGCTTTTTGCAGGAAGCTGACTTACCAGCTGTTGGAGCAGACATATTTCAGTTTAAACGACTGTTAAATGGCTCATAAAAATAATTGAACTGAACATCACTAGTTAATGAGTGATGATTAACTGTAGGTTTGTGATAGTTATGCAATCATGTAATTTATTATGTGTTGATACTTAATCAAGACAAGTGTTTAGATTAAAAAAATATTCATGGCAGTAGTATGATGAAAGTGTACAGCTTCCATGCACACATGCAGATATCACATATCATTATGAACAGCAATACTGAACATAATGTAGGCACACACACACACACACACACACACACACAAAGGTTAGTTCACACAATCGTTGAATCGTTGAAAGTGTGTGTTAAGTTGCTGTAGAACAAATCAGACGTAGATTCTGAAGCTATTAAACTGAGAAGATGTGTCATCAGAATAGAGGCTCCTTCTCCAGCTTGTGTTGCTTTAAAGGAGGAGCTGCGCAGCTTCATTTGAATCTAAACTTGCTTCGGCAAATCACTGCTGAGTCAGGGAGGCGCACAGACAAACTCCAAAAGCAAAGTGAAGGAAAATGAATGAATGGAAAAAATGTCAGGTTTTGAGAAACATTCCTGCAGTTTAATGGTGAAGGCAGGTACATAGGAAGATAAATTGAAGAAGAAGATAATTCAGTTAAAAACACTGTCCTTCACCCCTCTGTGCTTTCAATAAAAGACCACAGCAGTGCTGAAAAGAAAGCACTCCCTCTTCTAAGCACTGAGATTTATCATGAGCGTGCCAAGGAGTTCAACCTCTTTTTATCTCAAGTTGCGAGCCTGGTTAGAAGAATTGCAGTATACATCAAATTTGGAAAAAACGGGCCATATTTTATCAGTGAAAGCAGCACAATGAATGATTTTCTTAACAAAGACTGTTACACTGTTGGTCACAAATTCAAAACAAGATACTAAATCCCTCTTTCTAAAAAAATCAGGTGTATTATGAACCTTGATAAATTGTAGGAGAAATGTAGGAGAAAGACACAAATTTGCTATATGCTTGTGCTTCTGAACAAAAAAAGACCCTCTGTCTGATTCATCAGTGTTTTCTTGTTTCCAGCATGTTTGCAGATAAAAACAAAATTTGCAATGCAGTTCCTTTCTTTGGTTTGTATTAAACTGTGGGTGCAAAATAGCAAAAAATACCCCCCCACAACTGACCTTGAGAAAATAGCAGATGTACAATGTTATTGTACATCTGCTACAATGTACAATGTGCAAATTTCCCCAAGGGGATGAATAAAGTATCTACGTACCTACCTATCTACCTACCTACCTACCTACCATGTTATGACATAGTTAGAGATTTTTCAATTAGTTTGCTCTTGCATGAACACGAAAATAGTCTGGTGATTTGCTTGGTATTAGATGAAGACATGTGGTGTAAATTTATTCAGTATTTTTGGCACAGATATCAGCACCAGAGAACACCAGCAAGACATGATGGTTGTTAAGATTTTCTGTGGTGCTGCCTACAGACGGCTCGTTAACATCTGATATACAGTCTGTTTACATATAAAGCATGACTTACAAATAATGGCAATATACAAATCACAGGTTCTGTAATTTTGATTGTAAGTAAACACAGACAGTGTGAAGGAATAAATACTGAATGGATAAAGTTCTAGATTACTTTACATACATGTAAAGGGTGGTTATATCCATTTATACATATATATGTCTCTATACATTATGTAAATAAGACGTGCAGGATATTTACATTTTTATGCATGCATACTTTAATATTAACACATGTTATGGGGTGTCATGGCATATAGTGCAACCATTTAATTGTCAAACCCTCTGAGCAGTTCATCTTGTCGCCGTCATGGTACAGGTGGTACAGAATATTGCGGCCTTTCCTCATGGAAGAGAACCCATCAGAGCTGTTTGCACGAATCATGAACAGACACAAAATTGTATTTTTCTTGAATTCGGGCTTTACAAACAAATGGAAGATGAAATTGTGGAAATCATTAATGAATGAGGCCCAAGAGCACAAAAAGTGGCATATTTTGATGGTTGTTGTTTGTTTTGGTCATGGCTGGAGGTAGGAAGTGAGAAATGATCAACGTCTCATCCTCAACCTGCACTCAGGGCCCTGAAGTTTGAAAATCAATGTGTTTGTTCAGATGTTTGGAAAAGCTTTTTGGACAGGTTTAAATGTTAATGTAATAATATGCTCATAGCTTTACAATATGTAATGCTGAAAATCAAACCGAGGTCTTTTTATTTAAAAGAATTTTGTTGAAATAGTAGTGTTTCATATTGATTCTGTGAGTGTGTGTAAGTTTAGACCTCAGGCCAAAGAGAAAAGCAGCTCGGATTTGAGGGTTGTTTGTTTCACTTCTTCAAGGCTATTACAACCTATCACCAAGTAAAGGATTAGCATCTGTTAAAACTGAGGTTCATGAACAGAGGAACATATTTAATTTAGACTGAATAATCAGATGCAACAGCAAAAAATATAATCTTGCATATTTTTGCAGTTTCAAGCTCAATATTTTCTTTAAAAAATACATCTATAGCATTTTGGAGTGGAAGAGCATCAAAGCATCTTTCCCCGAAATACTAACGAGGCTGAAAAATGGCTACGATGATTTGCTGAAGCAATTTAAGAAAAATAAATAAAGCCCAGAATATGGGAAGAAATATGAGTGTCCAGATGTGAAACATCCACCTAACTGAAATTAATTACCAGGCAGCTGCAGAAAGTGGAGTGAACCTTCAAAGTGTGTGTCTGCGGTGGTTTCAGGTAACAGGGCCGTGACATTCTAGAAAGTTCAGAGGTGTCTTAATGAGATTGAGGTCTGCGCACAGGGCCAGTGAGAGAGAGAGAGAGGGAGTAAGTGACTGACACACACACACACACACACACACACACACACACACACACACACACACACTAACATGGGCATATGCACATTCACACACACACAAAAGTACAAGATAAGAAAATAAATGAATTACCCTCTGTATTGTTCAGTGCCATTCAACACCTCACACATACACACATACACACACACACACACACACACACACACATCACTAACATGGACATATACACATACACACACACAAGCTATCCCAACAGTATCACATGATACTAGAGGAAGCACAGGTGATCAGCTCAGTTCCTTTTTGGATCTCCTTCCACTGTAAGGGATAACTATCAAATAAACAGCAGCCACGCAGATCAAGTGATGTTGCTGTTGTGTGTGTGTGTCTGTGAGCCTGCTTCTGCGAACAAGCACGTGAGTTAATGTACGTGCCTACAACTGTGACCGTGTGTGTGTGTGTGTGTGTGTGTGTAGTCATGCAGGGGGTGTGAATGCGCTGCCTCGTTGTGGTTTTGCACAACAGCCCTATGACAATTTAATGAATTAATCAAAGCTTATGGGTTTCTTGTTGTTGGATCATGTTCAGCTTGTAGCAGGGGACACAGGGCCGAGAAACACTGACCCAAAAATAACAAAAGGAACTGATCCACTAGCGCTGCTCTGAAGCTATCATGTTGAATTGGTCTGGATGACAGGATGGAGTGTGTAGTCACAATAAAGAAGAATACTGTAACTGGAGCCCACCTGGAAACGTCCTTCATACTGTACCCTCGCTTTGTCTTTATTCCTATCTGATGAGCTTTTTCAATTACAGAAGTAGCTTGTTAAGCAGCAAGGCCAAAGAATGGTAATGTAAGTTTGAACTTTTGTCCATCTAAAGCTGTAATTATGAGTGTGCGTAGGTGTGTGTGTTTAAAAAACAGAAATCTAGATGTGTTGTGTTTCACATCAGAAGGGGATTAAGTTTGGTAAGTAAGTTAGATATTGTAGTTTGACTCACTATATAGTCAGCCTTAAAATAAGGCATAGTGCCTTATTTTAAGGCATTTATTTTAAAAACCCTTAGCACCCAATTGCTGGAGTGAAAAATTATTCAGTCAAATCTAACGCATAGAAATTATATATATGTGACACATCACTGTAGATGAGTACATTTCAAATCTAATTTCATAACTACAGCACAAAAAAACACACATAGAGATGTTAGTGCCTGGTTACCAGATTAGACATGACTTTACCATGCAAAGGTAAAAGTCCCTTTCTTTCTGCTCCTCTCTCACTATTTAACCCTCCTATTATCCTCAAATATTACTAACACCTTTCAGAACCATTTTGATAATATTAGCAGCGCTAAGTCTACCCTGATGTTGAAGTGGGGAAAGGGAGCATACTATGGTGAGAGAATATTGTTGAACAATTATTTTTTGAATGATAAACATTGATTGGGGTCAAATTGACCCCAAGGATAATAGGAGGGTTAAATATGCATTGACAGATTGACTCTGCAATCCATCTTTACACAGTGTTTACAGGTATGTTAGCTGTAGCTAGTTAGCAATGCACACACCGACCACTGTGCAAAAATGCAGCCTATAATATTTGCTTTATATTCAGTTTGAACATAGATTCGTCTTTGGACATATGGTGTTTAATAACTCGGTGGTCTAATTTTAATGCTGATTTACAATGAACAAATGAAAGAAAGGCATGTTATACTTATACTCTATAGGTCTGATTTTCCTTTGACCCTCTTCTGTACGAGTCAAGTCTGACAGACAGTAATAGCTGTAATCGTATTTACCTACATTTGTCGGAGTGTCGCTGTTAAGAGATCACTCTGACAAGTTGTTCATATGACCTGAAGGCACTGTGTGTGACTCTTTCTTCTCACCTCATTGCATGACATATGGATTGTAATTGGCTTAAACTAAAGTAGTTTCGCTGTCTGTCATCAGACGTGTTCTCTTTCACCTGCAATATTTTCTGCTGTACAAACTTGGACAATGAAAACAGAGGGCCGACTTAAAGCTATTCACATTGTTTTGTATAGCATGGATGTGTGTAGTTGTGTGGACTAATATGATGATGATCACAGTAGTATTAAGAGGAATATGGCACTATTGAAAGAATTTTAAGATTTTTTTTTTTTAAATATCAGGGCTGCTAATCAGCACAGTCAGCCGTAATGCCCAATTGCAGAAATTTACACCAAACACCTTCCCTGAGTCATAACTCAAATCTGAACAGACGTGCTTCATATATTTTTAGATTCAGTGTGACTTACATGTTCAGAGGATATCACACATCCTCTTTATCTTGTATAGACCAATAAATCATCTTGTAAGGGGAAAAAAAGATGGTCTTGACTCCAGAACTTGCCCGAAACATTTTTCAGTTTTCTATAGTCCTTGGTATCAATTTGCAAAAGTGTCAATAAATGTCGACTAAAAAAATGAGTCAAGTTGCATTATAACTTCCTGAATCCACAATGAGGCATTATACTTCCTGTGTACATCCCCAGAACCATTATTTCAACATCCATCTGAAATCTCTTATTTGTAATTCTAAACAACACCGGTGGGCTATCATAGCAGTCATTAGCCTCCCAGTATTAATATGAATGAAAGGGGGTGAAATTCTCATGCGAGGATAATCAGATTTAATTTGAAGTCAGACAGATGCCCAAATTCAGCTCTATTAGCAGAACTAAAACCACTTTGGGATTTGTGCACACAGCTTTATCATTAGTCTGTCAGGCTACTTTCACAACTGTGGTTTGGTTCATTTGATCTGGACCAAAGAAAAAGGTAAGACTTTGACACTAAGACATTGTTACCTTTTAGTTGTGATGCCATGTTCAGTGTTATTTCAAGGCAATCCACACCACACTGTTTTTATGTTCATCCCTGAAAAGAACATTTTACTGCAAGAGTGTTAGTCAGTCACTGTGTAATTTCTTTGATAATAAACCTTAGGAGTTTTCAAAGCATGGTAGTGTCAACAGAGGAATTATTTGAAGAGGAATGATTTAAAGTTGTTGATATTGACACACATATCTGTCTGTGTAGATAGATAGATATTTTTTCTGGAGTGAATTCTTGGCCACCCAGCGGGGGGAGGGCCTCTTTCTCTCTACATCTGGCTCATAATTTATTAAGAACACATTGATATGCAAGGCACTGCACCGCTCCTGCTTCATTCCTATTCACTGCACTGGTACAGCAAGGAGAGAGAGAGAGAGAGAGGGAGAGAGAGGGAGAGAGAGATGAATATACATGTATAGTGTGCCCATCTGTGTGTATATACGTTTGTGTGACAGGTACATAGAGATCTACTGTATGGTGGGTCAGATGCTTGAACTTCTACCCGAGTTGACCTGCAGATCACAGTGAATGGAGCCAGCTGTTTTTCTCCTGCTCTCTCTTTCACTCCTGAATTACATTTACATATAAAAGAACCACCCTGGTTTCCTCTTGAAGACAAAACATTTGGGGTATACTTAGATCTGTGCTGGTGCTACTGATCATATGTCTTTTTTTTTTTTTTTTTACATTAATTACTTTCCCTGATCTGAAATGAGTGTGAGGTCATTGATTCAAATATTTTAGTGGCTTAAATTTGTCTGAAATAGTGCCCACCTAATTAGTATGTTTTTTCTCAAAGAAAATATGATATTTTGTCCAGTCTTCGTTATTAGTATTACACTAATTTTTGTCCAGATAACATTTGAATTTTTTCCCCCAAAATATTTTAATAATACTCTCTATGTGATCAAAGAAAGCTGGGTCATTCAAATAAGAGCAAATGTTAAAACACACACACACAGAAAAGATCAAACTATTTTGAATGCATAATTACACCAAATGTCACTAACACCAAAGCTGTTGTTTTATTTTGTGTGTGTATGTGTGTGTTTTTTAATAACCTCAGATGAAATGCTTAGATATGTTCTATACTTTTCTGTTCTTTTCTGAAAAGTCAGCTCAATAACCACAAATGATCTGCATGGAGTGACACAGACATTTGGTGATGAGTAATCATGGTATGACAATGGCTCTGTCTCGAGGAGGGAGGATGAAATGAACAAATTTTGGACAGTGGCCTGTGCAACATGTTTCATAGGTTGAACACAACCCTATCCACCATTTTATAGGCATTATTGCCAAATTTCCCAAGTGTAGTCCCATCACCACCCGGTGGCAGAGAGAAAAGCTAGCTGCCATCATATCGGTGTGGGACCAGTGGAATACCTTCAACCCCGGGCCCAATGTTACTGTTGATGAGCAGCTCATGCCATTTAGAAACCTTGTTTTATTTATATTTGTTCAAGATAAACATGAGTTATTCCATGCATGTCTTGATTATAATAGATTTTTTTCATAAATTTCACATTTTATCACAAAAGGCGAGAAGCACTTTTATTGATTAATGTGATCCAGCAGAGGTAAATGGCAGATATTGACCATACATACTGTTTATATTGCTTGTAATTGAAAGTATTTTTACATAAATTGTTATGGCTGTATTGTTGCGGGTCTACCAGACCCATGAACGTTGGCTGAGTGATAAAAGTATGAACACCACACAAGGGTTAAGTTGGGTTTTATAGCTGACTGCTTGGTTGGCCTGCATTGTGAAACTCGTTTGTTCGTTTCTGACTTCTGCACCATTTTGAACCCCAACTGCTATGCTTCGTACCCTCAGGTAATGACAGATATGTATACCTGTTGAACACGTGGCCACTCGCCCTCTTTGTAAAAGCCCAGAGCACACAGCAGTGCAGGGCTGCCTCTGGGGTAAAGTGAACCAATGGCTCACTGAAGAGGAAATAGATTGCCTCAGAGCCACAGGGGGTGGGAGGGGGTGTGGGGGGACTGCTCTACCAACCAGGGAGGGCCTGAAGCGTTATTAGGACACGCAGTCCTACACAGTCCTGCGGTTAGAAATGGATTTCCCTTTCCCAGTGAGGACCAAAGGCTTGATGACCCCCATGAGCTCCAACCAAAGTGCCAGCCAACAGCTGCAGCTATCCAACTGTGTTTTGCTGCAGTGCACCAGCTTTAATGGCTTAGGGTGGGTAAATGAAAACTACCTGGCAAATGCAACTAAGAGCAAGAGACAGGCTTGATTTTGATACTGCAGTACCTTTCTTCATTTCCCTCTGTCCCTCCATCTTAGCATCTGCTATGTCAGTCAGACTTTAAATATCCACCTGCAGCCAACAGTGCAGGTTCACTGGACTGCTGAGGCCCACCGCACCTGGACCAGCACCCAATAGACCCAAGTCTCCTTCTAATTAAACTGAATTAAAACCAAATGTATTGTGTCCGTTCCAATCTCAGGTGAGCAGCTGCCTTTAGTTCTCTGCCTCACGCATGAAATCAATTCTGTGCAAAATCATTAGGACAGCTTAATGCATCTGACAGCAGCTCGGCTCAGGAAAAAACAATGTTATCAGATGGAGCACTGGTGTTCCTTCTCTTTCCACCATTGGCTTTAAGCATTTTCAGACAGGATTGAAGTATCGGGCTGTGTGCTGTACGTACTGTGCAAAAGGTCAGAAGAACATGACAGGACACGGCCTCCGTGGACTCGACCACTTCATTGAGCAGACATGCAGCTTAACCATGTGTCTCTTTCCTTCTTGCCACTTTCTCTTCTTTAACCACTTCTCTCTGCTGCAGGTCAGAACAGCTGGCAGTGAAGCGCCATCCTTTTACTGCACACTACACAAAGAGAGGAGGTGAGTACAGGTACAGTAGCCAAGATGTGCCAGTCCAGAGAGGTAATGTGATCAAACTGCTAGTTTCCAGGAGAGCTGATGTTGACCTCACTGTGGTGCCTGTTCCATAGAAAATGATTATAGCCAAACTTCACCACTGCTGCTTTGCAATAAAATGCTTCATTACAAAACCGGGCTGATTTGGAAAAGACAGTTTAGTTAAAATTTCAAGTGGCAGCAACTGAAAACAAAAGACCTTTCCTCAGTTTGCATTAGTGGTCGAGTCTCTAAACTACTTTCAGATGGATTTCTGTGGCAAATTTGTCCAGACATTCTTGTTCCCATCAGGATTAATGATAACTTTCAACAGGTCAAAATGTTAAAGTTTATTTGTCCTATAATCTGGTTTATGATCTAATACCTGCTAAACTGACATTCCCATCAGCCTCAGCTAGACTTTGTGTTCAGCCATGTATGTAAAGACAGTAGGCATAATATCTTCCATGCATTAATGTTTATGAGCATGTTAGCATGTTGGCACTAGCATTTAGTCCAAGTACAGTCTTGGTTAAATAAGATTCTGTTTAAAAGAGATTCTCATTCTTTCCGGTTTCTTTTGTGACCTTCCCGTAATGTTATCTCATTTTTCCTCTCACAGATCGAGCTGCATGGGATATTAATAGCACTTAGGTTGATTAAGAGGGTTCCAACAACCATTTACATACGCCTAATTGTAGGGGTAAACATAAACCGTAAGCCCACATTTGCATAATTGTATGTTGACTATCTCACGCTGTGATTCATAACAAGGAGGTGTGCATGCGCTCTATAAATACATGATTAACTGTGGAAAAGTTCTGTGCATCTCAGCCTTTAATCTGCAGCAGTGGCAGCTGGTGCCTCCAAACAACTGGGGAGGACTAGAGGAAAACCAGCCCTGGGCTAGTTGGCTACTTTATGTTCAACAGAGAATTAAACAATAAAACTATGGCTTACATGATTTGTTAAAGACACCATGGTTTTATTTTGATTTTTGATCACAACACTAACATGCATACAGTTTAATATAACAGTAATTCAATAAAGCCTGCTTTAAAGAAAGCTATAAGAAGTTTTTATAAGAGGTAACTGTTTGGGCATTTTGGGGTCTACTTGTGTTGCTGTTGAACTGTATTCCATTGACGTTTGAAGGCGTTTGACGTTCTAATATTTAAGTCTACTCTCACTGACACAAATAAGGTGGTAAGGACATTATGAACACCTCTAACTATGACAAAGCATTAAGATTAGCTAGGTGATATCTCATAGACTGACAGCATGAGGAAACACAAGCACTTTGTTCAGCTGAAAGAAGACATCCCACAGACTGTTCAAACTGTCCATAGTTTAGTTTGCCTAATCACTGTGAATGACATTGGTGACTGTTGGCACTGTTGACTGCAGCAGCTGCTGTTTCCTGCGTGGCTGCGTGTGTATCTGCCTTCGTCTGTGTGTCTTTCTGCACCAGCTTGAATGTTCACCCCATCTTTCGCGTCAAAATCATCGTCCAGGAAATTGGAGAAACTCATTTAGCCTCTTCGCTCCTCCATTAGTGCAAGAAGCTGGTTGGTGTTCAGTCAAAGTCTTCTGCCGAAGTCTGTGTCATTGAGATTTGTTTTGAAATCTCCACCGTTTTAACAGAGAAAACTGTGTAGCATTAAAATGTAAACAGTCGCTCGATTCATCTTGTACATGGCATCTTTTAGTCTGTTTACACAAGATAAACCAGAGACATTTCTAGTTGGATGGAACCGTTGAAAAGCACATTAACGTGTCCACCGAGCCGGAGGACGACCACACGGAGTTCTCTAGAAGCACTTGCGGTGGACGATGCCAGGGCCAGACTCGTGGTACTCCTGCTTGCTGATCCACATCTGCTGGAAGGTGGACAGGGAGGCCAAGATGGAGCCGCCGATCCAGTGAATGTCCTCCACACTATATCAGGATCCAGTATTGGGCGAGTGTCAGGCCCCCACTGTGGATCTGGCCCAGACAGTTGAGGTCTGTTGCACTGGCTAATACAAGAGTCTAGCTACTGCTTAGGAAATTTGGATTCTGTTGACGAGGCTTAAATAAAAGTAGTAGTACTCAATTAGCATGTTAGAATTTTCTAATATATTAACCTATTGGTTGTTTTAATGCCATAACATGAAGATGAAATTTGGAAATTATCGTTGGACCAACACAATGTCAATACTCTATTCTGGTTAGGGAGGGGCATCCATTGGGGCATCATTTTACATATTTTGGCCAGTTAGATTACAGGTGTCGCTGCTCAAGTGTTGAGCAAGAGTTTCAGTGATTTTCAATTTTATAAATGCTACTGAGATTTGGTCATTTATAAATTAAATGTATTTCAACCAATGGCTCATTCATACATGTTGATCTCCCTCTTGCCCTGTAAAAGTATCGGAGGAGCAACCTCCTCTGTCTTTATGGATCAACCTACTTTGATCTGCACGAACCATTATACATTTCAGGCCGTGGACTTGTTATGTAAAGCACACACACATAGTCACCAAGCATAACAGGAACCTGGCAGAAATACTGTCCATAGGGCATTCTTGTCATGCCTCTGAAAGGATGTCATAGTCTGGGAAAAGTTTATCTTGAAGAATAATTTGAAATTTTGACACAAGCCCTCGATACATGTGCACTCCCAAAAACATGTCACCCAATGCCACTTTTTAGTTTTCACTTTTAACAATGTGAACAAATCAAATTCACATCCAAGTATCCACTGGTAACAACTGGCAGACCTGCATTGCTTTTGGTTTGATTTCCTGTAGTGGGCTGCCTGAAACACTCTTACACATAAAAGGAGGTGATTAAAAGAGAGCGTTTTAAATAATGTTTAAGTCCTCCCATGGTGACCTCATAACCCCATTCAAATGTCAAAACTCTTCTGAAAAGTTCATCTCTGAAAGTGATATATGACTTCCTCCACCAGTAACAACTTCTGTCAAACTGAGTTTCACTCTGGGAGGTTGCATGAATATATTCTTACTCTCAGTATTTGGCTTGCAAGGCCTGTTTTTCAAGTTCAAGTTCAGTGCTTTGATACGGTGTGGTATGTAATAAATTATTAATACATTATAAATCATATTATATAATAATTAGCCTATGCAATGGTTATTTATTTGTATATTGTTATAATGCTTTTTAATACTGCAACACATTATATGTTTAGAGAGGCTTCTTCCAGGATTGAAGTAATGAACACATATCACAAGGCAACACTGACAGAATGTTGAAGATACTGTAGTAATACAATATTATTGCTGGCATCTGTTCAATATAACAGACTTAAGGATTAAAGAAAATTAACCTCCTAATTTAAAAAAAGGCAAATAACATGCCACAAAACTTAACAATATAGCTGTAATACTGGCAACAGGAAACCACAACAGGACCAGGTACAAGAGCTGCAGGAATATGAAGGAAGGGGTCACTGACTACATGCTCGATGCACTCAGGAAACCAGGTTATCATGAGGAAATTGGGAAATTTGCTGACATGCACTTCAATAAACCTGGTTACAAACCCACATTCACAGGTTATAATCAGATCTGTCCAACCCACTGTTGTATTTTTACAACAATTGTGGCACATTTTCAGTCTGGTAGTGATAATGACTGCATCCTGGTGCAGTGTCACATAGTGAGAGGATCTCCTGATGTGACCGTGTGTCTGAATGTTACAATACTGAGACAATGTTCAAACTTTACAGTTACTTAGTAGCACTTAGATACTCACATACATTCCTGGTAGAACACATTGTAGCATTAATCCTATATGTCTACTGTGGAGATGCTGATTATTGTAACAAAAGATGATAGTAGTATAAATTCTGTGCGTCTGTGTGTTCGTGCCTTTAAAGTCATTGATCTGTTGTCAAACTGTTCTTCTAGAACTGTAATTCCTCCTACTGTTTTCAATGTCCAGTATGATCAGGTTGGTGACTTCAGAAAACCTACAGAAATAAATGCATCCATCCATACATACAAGGGTACATAGTGTGTAAGGCACTGGCTGTCTTGTTAACACATCAAACCTTCATTTTACAAGAACGATCACTTCTCTCTGATATGACTTGTCAAGCAGCTCAATCTCTCATAGTGCAGGTCACACAGTTGCATAGTTCAGTGCAATAATGCTTGTTAATACATGCACTATTATACTTCATTAACCCATTTGACAGTGACAGTCCTGTTATCAGGCAGGATAGCTCACCATTTTGGAGAGTTGCAGAAATATACATGATTTCATCTATAAAATAGTCAATATATGTCATTGTCATTATCAAAGTGTCAAAACATGTCAAATACAGAAGTTTGGTCAGTGGCCCTATGCTCCAAAATCTGACACAGTGCATACCCCTCTAGCATAATGTGTTGTCAAAGTCAGGTGACGTAGTATAAAGAGCAAGAAAAGTCCAAAAATGCAGGAGGTTGGGGTGGTTGCATACGTCAGACATCTCAGCAAGCCTTATTTTGAAAGTCTAACTGGACACTACTAACCTGAAATGTGCCCCAACCGTGGTGCTTTTCACGCTCTCTGTCGAGCTGTAACCTCCGGGAATCAGAACGGTGCCTCTGGGGTCACAAGCCCATGGCTATAACCTTTAGGCCACTGTGTGGCAGTTAATGCCAGATATAAGCTTGTCCTGTTCCTGCTGGGTGGTCATGCAGATCACCGACAAATCCTCTCTGCTCAATACCCCTACAAAACATATTAACTGTCAGCCATCTGGTCTCATCTATCCTGACACTATAATTACAGAAGAGTAAAGAGTGGGTAAGGTTTGAAACTTTGAATGATGAATATCAGATGATGATCACCTAACAAAAAGAATATATAGCAAGGAAGGGGTCTTCATCTACAATTTTAAGTACTATAGAAAGTATATCTGCAACAAGACAATCGTACGTAAATGTCAGTGTCAACAATCTGGCAAAGTGTAAACAGCAGCCCCCTCTCTTATAATTCACCACTGTCAGAAATAGTCCCATGGTTTTAGCCCTTTCTCCCTGGTGATGAGTCATATAGCCAAAGGGGTAAAGTTTGACCCTGTCTGTCCATTCGCATTTAGTGACAACCAAGTAAACAGACAGGGAAAAACTCCATTATATCCCTTACTCCATTATAAATTAGTAGTAAATATTTGGAAGTCACGTAAAAGCTGTGGTATATAAATAGTCGCTGATGCCCTGCTCCTTGAAATCTTTACTCATAAAAGGTAAAAACAGGGTTGCAGGCAACTTTGTGTATATGCATGAGAGCGTTTTTGTGAGAATGTGCTTGTCATGACTGAAAGATTAGGGAAATCCTCCACGGTAATTATTGGCTGTTACTTTGGAAAAAGGTCGAGGATGAGGTTAAGGAGAGGGTTAACAACGTAAATATGGCTGCGTGACTCTGTATTTGTGTGCACGCATATGTTTGACATAGGCTGAATCTATTTTTACAGATCTGTCTGATAGCTGGTATCTGCAGGGCAGGAACACACACACACACACACACATGCACTCGCACTCACGCACACAGAGGAGGCTGTATTCAGATATGTTCTGTCTCTGAGCCTTTGCTGCTCCTCATTTGTGTTGTTAACATACCAAACATCCAACGTTATTTACATGACTATATATTTTACTGGCAGTAAACTATGCATCACCTTTTACAGTGTTGACATTTTGCATCAGTGTTGTGGATCAGAACATATTTGCTCTTCTAGAACGCAACATTTGAGGACTCACTGTACGGCTTGTACAAGCACATAGAGACAAGGGTACACTTGTGCAAACACGGGTGTATGTATGTTTTTTTTTATTCACTTTTGTATCTGAACTGACTGCAGCCCAGTAGTGGTGGAAGAAGTATGCAGATCCTTTTTTACTTAAGTAAAAGTAGCAGTATGACTGAAAATACTCCATTAGGAGTAAAAGTCCTGCATTCAGAACCTTCCTGAAGTAAAATTACTCATCCTGCAATTAAATGCTCCCTGCCAATATATGATATATGTTTTTGGATTAAAATTACTAAATATTTGTGTTGCATTTTGCAGCTGTAGATATGTGAGGTTGAGATAATTGTAATTACTTTATATACTGTTGGGTAGTTTAATCTACAGTGATGCATCATGTTATATAGAAAACAAGATCATCATATGTTTGTAGAGTTGCTGTCCTGTGAGAACCTCTAAAAAGTAAACTTTTCATGAGCTCAGAAAAACATCCCTGTCTTCAATTTTGTGATGTTGCATTTTCTAACGAAGGAACACTTCATAAACAAGCATTCCGAATCAAAGTTAGAAATAGATGGTTTTCGCCAGACGGGAAGGGTACGAAAAGTTGTAATCTGAAAAGTAACTAGTCACTAAAGCTGTCAGACAAATGGAGTAAAAAGTACAATGCTTCTCTCTTAGATGCGACTGAGTAGAAGTATGAAGCTGCATAAAATGAAGTGAAATATGAAGTACAGGTACTTGAATTTATACTTAAGTACAGTACTTAGGTAAATGCATTTTCTTACATTGCACCACGACAGTTTAGTGCTCAACACACACACATCTGAACCATCATCTCACTCTCGGAAAAAAAAGGCTTAAGTAATTATACAGATAAAAAATGATTGCCCATTTGAATGAAACAGAATTGTGAAACATCCAGGAACTGGCTCCATAAAGGGAAAATTTTGTAATAATGATGGCTCATTTAGCACCAGCATTTTACGTATGAGCACCTATAAAATAGATACGAGGTTAAATAAGAAAAGAAAAAAAAAAACACAAGCAACATGAGGCCACTTTCTGTCACACTTTAGTGCACGAAGCAAAATATGGCTTTTCAAGCACCAAACACCTTACTTGAATGTAAATGGTTTAGCATTCATTTACTTGAATGACAGTATGGTGGGGACATGGGCTAAACAGCTGAAAACACTTTTCCTCTTCATGCTTGTTAGACCACACTACACTTCATCTCAGCACCTTCTCATCCTCTCATACTGGTTTCTACTAGTCCCAATAACAGACCCAACCATGGAAGTACTCCAGGTTCTTACAAACTTGGAACCAGTTCCACCTCAGAACCTGGTTTCAGGGGACATCTGTAGTCGCGGTACACTGGTGAGAATATTCAATGCACTCTTGTGACAGCAGGCTTAACAGTGCTTTTATTTTCCTATATTATGGTCTTAGTTTTTTATTCCATTATTTTTTCCCCACTGTGTTAATTCCTTTTCAGACAGCAAATCCACGCTAAAGTATCTTTAACCTCTCCTTACAGCCAGCTGCTGGCAGGTCCATGAGGCCAACAGTTCTCTGCTTCTGTGTGCTTGTTGATTAAGAGACTATTTTAGGTTGATGAGTCGTGACAGAGGCATAAAGACATGTTGTCAGTAGTGTCCTTGGTGCTGAGCACAATACAATCTTTCTCTGCAGCTCAATCTCTCTCGCTTCCTCTACCGCGCCTCTTTTCTCTCTGTGTTGTGTCTCCTTCACCTTTTCCTCTTCCACTCTCCCTTTCACTGCGGCGTTCTGCAATGTCCTCAGAAATTCCGTACATTTTAAAAGGAAACAGATGCTTTTCAGCTTTGCTAAGTGATCCTTTATCTATTCCAAGAGTAGAGAGGGCTATTTCTTTCGCCCACACATTGGATGAGATGCCCTATGGTAACCTGACAGACAGGTATAACTGTACATATATCACTGTGTATTTCATTTTAACTTCTTAGCTGATTGTCTGAGGTTGTGGCCTTAATTAACAAGTAAATGAAGCACTGCAAAATGCTGTTTCATTGTGACATTATCTATTGGCCAAAATATTGATTCATATTTCTTCACATTTCATCACCGCAGTGATGCCTGAAATTAAATTATTATGGGTGAAAAGTCAATATTTGGCAAATTATTTTTTCCCCTTGTTTTCCATTTCGTCTCTGACAATAATGGAAAACCTGCCAGAAAATTAAAAAAAGATTTTCTGTATAAAATAATGTCTTGTATTTAGAAATACAAACAAAAATATGGAATCAGAATAATTTGAAAAATGTTATAACTACTATAACTATGATATTACTGTGTGTCGTTGTTGCACAGTAATAGTTGGAAGCAGCTTTGAAATATATTTTTCAGCCTGTTGGGGCAGTAAAACAAGTTGTAAACATGTCATTGACTTATATCACGTAATGATATTTTGTCAAATAGATTGCCTATTTACACAACCGGGAGACAATAATCACCCTTTTTTTCAGTCTCCGCCAACTCCAGCTCATTGCTAACTTTAGTTGTCTGTTGTTCTTGTGCAGCAGGTAATGTTGGTTTATGAGCACTTTTTTTTGCCAAAAACAGCTGCCTGCCAACAGAAAATGGTATTGATGAGAGCACTTATACTGGACCAAAACAGTAAAGTTGTGGCTGTATGCCAAAATAATGAGCTGAAAGTAGCTAAAATCCACCATAGAGCTCTGGAACTACAAAGTCGAACGTTAACTCTCTGTGGTTTCGTCACTGATTTCATCTATTGCTAATATATAAAACTGCAGCTTTAGATAGAGATAACTGGAAACTTCTGTGAAATGCAGTGTGAAAACAATCGCAGCCAAACACAAGAAAGGGTCTTGTTTGCTGCAATTACACAAATGCACAACATTAACATGGTAATTACTTACTGTTGTTACATACAACAAGCGCCATCTGTATTTCAAGATCAATCTTCTCTCTTACCCTGAAAAATCTGTAGAAAGTGCACTGAGGCAGGTGAAAAACTGCTTTTATTTGACATATACGCACTTTTGAATTTAATGTAACTGAACTGACTTCACAGCCCTCGTTACGGGCTGAAAAGACGGAGAGCCACCAGAGATATTTCACGGCGTTTATGGCTGCTGAATGTTTGATGGTAGTTGGGGCAGCAGTGGCAACGAGAAGAAAAATCACTGGGTTCCAAGCTTGGTGTGTGTGTGTGTGTGTGTGTGTGTGTGTGTGTGTGTGTGTGTGTGTGTGATAGACATCTCTCCCTGATCTGACCCCTGTGTGAGCCCAGAGTAATGCCTTTTCTCTCTCACACACAGATTGTAGATTGATACCAGTGACTAGAGAAGCGCCAATTTGTATTCACTGAAATGTCAAGAGCAGGGAAACATATGGTGGTCCTGACATACACCACTAGATGTAGCAGCTACTTAAAGGTGGCAGTCAACCGAAAACGTCAGTGTGGGTTTGGGTGTGTGTCTGCATTTGCTTGTGTGTTACATACAGTATGTGTGTGTGTGTCCCTTTCTATCTGTCACTAACAGTGGTAATGCGAAGTGGCAGAATGCTAAGAGGTTTCCTACACTCTACAACTGACCATATGTCACCACATCCGCTGATAGAGACAGAGACGAGAAGGAGAGGAAGGCTGAGAGAGCAAAAAAAGGGGGTGGGGGGGAACAAGAGAAAGTTTAAATACACTCACACAGTCAAGATGTCAGTACAGGCTGGGACAGACAAGGGGAGCAGGAGTGGAATGGCAAACAGAGGGGAACCTATAAAACAAAAGAGGGAAAAGCTTTAGCTCACAAGATGATACATTATAAAAAAAATACAGTTGTTCTATTAGAGTAGGTTGCAGGGGGAAACCTGAGGGCACAAACACATTCTACTTTCTGAAGTTTTGTTCTTTAATCCATTCTGCCACTTATGTTATTACAACTAGCACATGTGGGTGCAGCATGCTAACCTGCTAATACAACGCGCTTCTAGAAATATCATGTACACTATCATCACTCATATAGTCGATTAGCTCATTCAACTCAAATTCATCAAATCATTTCTTTGGCTACATTCAACCTCATTTCTCCAAACCTTTGTTAATGAGCTCACATCCATCTTACCTGCTGGTCACTGGTTCAAATTGTCAAACAGGAAGTAAGAACAGCCAATGAGCTTTGTAGTAGAGGGAAATCAGACTGTACCATGTAAAGTAGAGTACAGAGGGGGGTTTCATTATTCCAAAGAGTACACATTTTATTGTACCCTATATTGTCATAATATTTCTGTTAGGACTATGATAATAGGAAGTTGTATTATATATTGTTTTCACATAGAAATATCTTTTTTCTTGCTGTTTCCATGAATTGCCATAGGCTTAAGGGACGGACTCTTAAACATTGTTTGTTATTTTTAAATGTCTGCATTGATGTTGAAATTCAATTAAATATATACATTCATATAATTTTCACACTATCTGTTGTCAACAGCTGCCAGAGCGTCTTAATACATATGCTGATCAATGTGTTTATATCCATAATCATATAACTAAAAGACATGCAAATGACTCCAGGTTGCTACAGAATAACCACACACACCTCTACACCCATCAGACTGGCTTTCCAACTGTTTCTTTGTTTTACATGATAATCATAACATACTGTAAGTTATATTAAATAATAAAAAGCAGCTGCTCAGTACCACCAAGACATCTGATTTTCTGCAGAAGCATCTTCACATTTGTTGAGCTGCTGTTTTCATGCATGCACACACACACACACATTGACTCAGCTGTTTCAGAGCAAGAGACCAGTGATGTGATTGGCTGGCAGTGCGTTTCAGCCCACTCTTTTGCACTTTATGCTGCTGCACATGCATGAACTAAAATAGTAGGTTGGAGATGCCCAAAGAGCTATTACTTTGCACAGGCGCGAGTAAAATAGGCCCTACAGAACATGCTAGATGTTTTGACATATAAGACTTATGTGATCTGGATAGCACAAAAACCATGCTGGTATCATGGGATGCTCCAGAAGCAATTATGTCCTGAGTCAGTCTTGGCCCTCAGTTGGGTTAGTGTATTTGGTCAGTTTTGTTTATTCATTAATTTGTTAATTTAATTGTAACCATGTCAGTGACTAAACATGCAAAATGAGTTTTGAAAAAAAGTTCCCCAGTTCTAATATGTATATTATACTGTCTATTTGTGTCCTCTGCTCTATACGCAGAAACACGTTATCACTGGTGCACCACTGGTCAGTGTTAATGAAAATTGCATGTCATGTGACTGGGTGAATGGGTTCAGTGACTCCGATTCAGCATGACCTCATCCAGATGAAGATGGTTTTTCTGAGGTTGAACTCGAGGCAGACAGTGATTTATCAGCGAAGACGCTCGGAAACAGTTTGACAAGAGAGACAGTGAAGAATGTAGCTTTGTGAAGAGGAAAGAATCTGATAAAGAGAGGCAACGCAAGACAGTACAGAGAAGGACTGGTGGAGAGAAAGGCCCATGAGACAGTCAAAAATGAATAGATAAAGAGGGCACCGACAAAGGTGGATGTGGCACCCTAAACAAAAATAAATGAGGTCTGGAACTGGGGCTGTCATAATCTCCAAACTACATCCAGGTTCTTGTTAGGTGCTGTGTTACTTCTTCTCCCAGTGTGTGCCGTCTCTTTGTCACATTTGTCTTTCTTGTTTATCCCTGTCGCATTCTTCTTTTCTTTCTCCCTATGTGCCTCACACACACAATCCTAATACCCCTTCCAGACCGTTGCTGTTATAAATCCAGCTAGGATGAATGAATACACTGTCTGTTTTTGCTGTCTGAGACCCCAGACTGGGTAACTATTGTTTGCATTATTTCTATGTTGACGCATCCAATAAAAAGGAGAATGGATTCCTCAACATAAGAGATGGGTTTTTTTTGTTTGTTTGGGGATTTTTTTGTGATTGACTAGCTCAATATCTTTTTTGGTAGCTACTTTGGATATTATCCAGGTGTACACACACATAAAAAACCTAAAGTGAGTCCTTAAGATATCTTCGTCTTGCTGTGAATCTCAAACTCCAAAAAAATCAAGTGTTTTCAAGAATTTCTATGGTTCTACATTTTGGAAAACAAAGTTCAAAAGTCCTTTGCAACGCATCAGTTGATTCATAAACATAACGATCACATTTGGCACTTCAAATAAGTCGCTTCATTTGTGTTGTCAATCCCACAGTCTGTCCTGCTGATCCTGCTGTGCTGCTGTTGACTGCTTGTTCTGCTTGTTGTCACCACTTGGATTTGTTCACTACATGTCATTGAAACTGTCATATGTGGTGCCCTTAGCTCTTTCTTGTTCTCTCGACGTCTTGCGTTGAGCCTGTTGTAGACTGTTCCATGGCAGGAGAGTTATTTCGGGTACGTTTGTAAATGAAAAACCTGCTTTTCCAGCTCTCGTCTGGCAAACAAAAGTTCCCTCCTACTGTCTGTAGAAGGTTCTGTCAAACTAAAGAACTCACTGTCTCGTTGATTCTGCTGTTGCTTCTGCCACTGTGACTGTGACAGCCGCTGAGAGTGAGAGTCCAAACTTTTATAGCTTCACCCCTGAGAGCCGTCACAACATCCAGACCTCACATGGTCATGCATTCAAGCTCTGGAAAACTGTATTTTACACGGCCTGCTGCATTTCCGTTTGTCACCAGAGCCTTCCAATGTAAGACACATTTGGCCTTCTCATCCTGAAACTTCCATCCTGCTCAAATGATGTCATCACTAATGCTGGAATGCTTCCACATATTATTCCACATACGCATATTAACGTTGAATGCTTGGGCTATTGTTACTTCTCTATTTATGGCAAAGTACACTTTGGACCGAGTCTAAATCATTAATAGAGGTCAGCTTCATTTTCAATTCCACTTTTTCTTCTACACTCAGTTTACAGGGATATTCTGACAAGCCACTCGTCGTCACCTAAGTGAAAAGCATTTGCGTTAGGACAGTGGCATCTTGGGCCATCCTGATGGTTTGTTTAAGGTGCATAGCATTTTACTGTGAAGGCCTTGTCCAAAATCAGTGCACTCTGCTCTCACATATGGTAAATTAAATACCCTATATAGTGCTGCAGAACTTATCATAGTCATGCTAGTAGTTATTAGTAACTAGTAGTTGGTTGGTCAGTTGGTGAGTCAGTCGGTCCGTTGATCCATCCCATTGGTCCAGACTAATTTATTACGACAAATATTGGATGGATTACCATTAAAATTTTAAACTTTTCTTTTAGTGCCATCTACAAGTCAAAGTTTAGCATCTCAACGTCTTCTTGACTGACTGGAACAAAATTCAGTACAGACATTCATGGTTACCTGATGATGCAGTCTAAATACTTTAGGGATCGCCTGACTCTTGCACCACCAGAAGGTTGATTTTGGTTCAAAGTGGAATATCTTGACACCTGGAGGGATTGACTTAAAATCACATGTCCACGTTCATGTTTGCCAGAGGATGAATCATAAAAATGTTGATTCTGTGTCCTGTGATCCCCATTATTGAGCAACAGATCTCTCAAATCTTCCTCACCTTTCAAACCAAGAAGTCAAATGTGAACGGAAGTCAACCCCCCCACCTCTTGCTTCCTGGCGATGCTGGGTAGAATTTACAGCAATGGAGCGAAAGAACCAAAACAAAAGATGAAATGATGATTTATATCACTTAAACAAGGCGGTTTATTCAAACTGTCAGCACCTCATTCATCCCTGCTTGCTACACTGTCCCCCCTCCACTCCAGTTCCTAATCTGTCAATATCTACCATATGTTTCTTTAGGCTTGTCTCTTCAAATGATGTATTTCTCATATCTCAGTGATTAAGTTCTGCTGCTCCTCATCTGTATTTCCCTGGGGGTTTGATTGCTCTCGTTGCTGAATCGTTAGCATACTGCTTGAGCACGGTTTATAAACTTTATAAACTGTGCTACCAAAAACATTGGTATGACTATTAAAACAGCAACTCCATAAGAGAGCATTTATGAGAAAAGTACTGACATGCATGCTGCAAACTTCATGTAATGCACTATATAGAAATGCATGGGAACAGACTACAACTAACCCTTTTTTTCACTTTTTTAGAAATTAAAAGAAGGGTGTAGGTGTAATGTGACAGTGCAGCTCATACATTTGAAGCTCAAGAGGATTTTCAAAGCAACCTACATTATATTTTTATAGTCTGAATTGAAGTAGGTAAGCTGACATGGTGACAGAACAGTGAAAACAAGTAGGAGAGAAGGTCCACACAATACTTTTTAAAATATATATATGTATTAACTCATATCATCTGTGACAGTATGGCTTGTATTTTTATCATAAAATCTTTTGTGTGAATACATTTTCTGTACATCTCGTAAAATACGGAATTGTCCTTTATTTGAGAATTAAATGTTGTATCCCGTTTTGAACCAATACGATTTGTCCCGTATTTTTATAAATGCCCCATACACATGTCTGTCACACACACACTTCAACGCTAAATTTAACAATAATGAACTAAATAAAACACAGTAAACATTAAGGACAGCAAAGGTCAGTGCCTGGCGGACCCGCTGCTGTCACGGTCAAGTCAAGTGCGTAATTTACACGGGGGTACGGCAATCACATTCTTGAACCTTATATAAAAAAAAGCTTAGTTAATGTTCAAATGATAACAGCCTGATTAAAAATGACAAGTGACGTCAGAGCAGAATTTAAGGAAATACATTTAGGTATTTCCCAAAGCTTGTCAAGATTCACGGCATGTAGTCGCTCTACACATAGTGAACATTAGGTAGAGACAGCGGGTTGGGTAATACCAAGTGTTCAGCGGGGGGAGGATGATTAAACACACTACTGTTTTGCTGGCAAATGATATAAATAAAGAAAATCAACAAGATATTTATGTAAGATAATGCATATTTTTATTAAGTCGGAATGATGTGATTATATTCGTGGGGGTTATATTGGCTGGATCTGATTTTTGCGGGGGTCATGACCCCGAGGAGCCCGTCGCTCAATTTCTGGTCTGGAGGGTTGCATCCCTAGCATTAGCAAGATTGGTAGATTGGAGCTCGGTGGTTGTGTTTCAGCAAACAGGGTTCATTCATTCTGCCTCAGCTCCACCCACGCTCTGCGTCTTTGCCCATTTTTTGATTAGCCAACAGTCAGCAGAGTATGGTGATGCCAAGATGAGCCACTGTGAATGGGCTTCACAGTGGCTCAATAATCTAGGTGTGACACAACATCCATGTTTTTTACAATCTGTAGGTTGCACAAGGCGATAGTTCATGAGATATTTCAGTTTGGATCAAAATGGTAGACTGAGAAACCAGCATTACCGTCTCTAGAGCCATTCTTCTAGTGTGGCTATAAAACTTTTAATACATTTGAAATTTGGAGAACACATCACATCAGCCGCTTTTCCTAACAACAAAATACAGGAGGAGGGATTTGACAGCAACCGAGTTTACAAGAACAACCAGATAGAAAATCACAGCTGTTACAGTGTCTGTACTCAGGCAGTGGAATCACTATGATGTTGGAGTTACTGAGAATCTAAGTCATACACAGGTGGTGTTTGCTGATTGTAGCAGGTATATTGAAGCTACAGTTGTATGGGGAGATAGTGCTTGGCTAACTGTTTGCATGATCAGCACAAAATGTTCTCTACTGGCAGAAAAGCCCAGAATGTTGACATGCCCCAGGAGACCAAACTCTAACATATCTAAAATAAGATCTTTCAAATTTGATACTTGAGATCTAGGTTGGATCTGAACACCGCTGCCCCACCTCTTTTGGAGGTTCTCCCATCACCGGAAAGCTTTCCAGGCCCGTGGCTGCTCTATCTCCCCTGTGACAGCAGCAGGAGTGGCCGCAGTAATCCAGTTAGAGGAAACTCACTCACTCCAAATAGCAGCCAGAGATTATTCCTCTGGGTAAAATGGCACTGCGTGCATTTGTGTGTGTGCGAGTTGTGTTGTGGCATGTGTGTGTGTAGGTCTCAAGGGAACATGCAATGTAATCACAGGAGGCGATTACTTGGTAGCAGTCAGGTGTGTGTGTGTGTGTGTGTGTGTGTGTGTGTGTGTGTGTGTGTGTGTGCAAGTCTTAGGAGAGCAACACAATGTAATCACAGGAGACTGTTACTCAGTGGCAGTCAGGTGTGTGCATGTGTGTGTGTGCATGGATGTTGGGGGGACATAAATGTGTTTACACAGTCACATTTTGGGGACTTGCCTCCTTTATGGGGACACAACACAAGTCCCCATCATGTAAATCATTATTTTTTAGAGTGACGACTTTGGTTAAAGTTATGGTTAGGGTAACTCAGTGTGATGTCCTCCGAAGTGACAGAGACAAAACTGTGTGGGTGCTTGTGTGTGTTTGTTATTTGGTTGCTGCGATAAGAACATATGCACTGAGATAACATTACTGCTCTGCAGATAGGTCAGAGAGGCTACAAGACTACACACATACACACACACGCCAAATGTACCCCCGTCAGCACTTTGTGTCTAAAGTGCACTTCTGCTTGCAGTTGGGATGGAAACTTTCTCTTTGAACATCAACACAATTTTCATCGAAATGATTCTAAATGACAAAATAACTCCACCTGAATCCCAGTTGCATAAGTGAGGCGTGATGTGTGCCTGAAGATCAAAAGTGACACAGTCTTCTGCTTGTCACCAAGAAAGTTTTTTTCTCGGATTTCACAACATTTTCATATTTAAATGGAAATGGAAAATAGAAATTGGAGAAGACAATAGTGTGTGAACCAGTTGCACCATTTTTCAAACAGGTCACAGCAGGTCTGTAATGTGGTGCTATCATATTTGTGTGATAATTTAGTATCTCTTTGTAAAACAATGTACAATTAATAATTCAGAAACAATGGCATGTCTTCAGTTTAGATTTGATCTAAAGTAGTGAAATAGTATGAATCCTTTTGGGAACCACTCTTATTATTCATTGTACATTAACTATGTAAATAATGTAATATAGAAAACAGACTCCTGACCTGTCATAAAGTATCCAATGACATCAATTTGGTTTGGCATGATATGATTTAAGTGTCAAACCATTTGGTAGAAATTAATTATCCACAAGTTTTGCTTAGCATGCCATATGCCTTCACTGTTTCCAACATGCTAGGATGCATCATGTGTCATGTAAAATAACTGTCAATTGCAGTCAACTTGGTGAGTCCACAGATGAGTTGTTAACCCACAAAACATATGTTGCAAACTTAGTTCTCTTTGGACCCTCTGGAGTTCGAACAAAAAGAAAAATTAGTTAGTCTGAACAGTAACCCGAAAAATGGAAGCGCACTCAATGTCAAATTAACAATGCATCCTAGTGGAATTATTCACACTTGCCATCTCAGTGTCCCTGTGACCTCTTCTGGCACTACAATCACACCATGTCCCATTATACCAGCACAATGACATGGTTACACCGAGTTTCCAGTCTAACCCGTTGCAGTAATGGGCTCAGGTGTGATGCAGAGGCTGAGCGCTGTGCCAGAAAAAGTACACATCTGAATTAGAGAAATTGTGGACAATTTAAAAAAAAAAAACTTTTCATAAAACTCTTCATACTGCACATGTCACAAGAACGGTATATAAGCTGCACTCGTAAAAAACTATACAACATATACAGCCTACATACTTGTTTAGTGTAGAACTGACCAGCCAACGTAACTTCAACTTCAAGTTAAGTGTTAAATGTAAAAATATTCTGTTGTGTTATTTCCTGTCTGATAAGATCATTTCATACAATAACTTACAAGTTAAAGATGTGGTTTATACACTCTAATGTGGCAGTGCATGACATCTCCATGTCGTAAGTTACATGGGTAACTTGTCGCACATGTCCCGCTTTGAAATGCTACAAACCCATGGATTGGTGTGTGAAATTTACAGCAGTCTTTCCACCTCCACCAGCACTGCTTAGCAACACCCGACATCCTCATTTTCTCTCTCTCCTACTTTTTCTTCTCATTTGATGGCTGCACGAATGTCGCTTATTTTCAGTGTACGCAATTCAAAGCAATGAAACGTGACTTCATGAAACGTGATTTTCAGTCCACGTTGTCTCCTGTGTGTTACCACTTTGGGGTCTTTCTCTGACTGTTTTTGAAATCAAATCACACAAATAGCTCTCTGTTGAGACAATGAAAGACGTGTAAAAACCTCTGTGCAACCCTTTTTTTCCTTACTTGCAGCTGTCAACTTTCATCTGAACTTTATTGTCTTTCTTTCTTCAGCTTTACTCTCCATTCGTCATGCAGATTAGATAGAGCCATACCTTTATGAAGACAAACCAGCTCCTTGTTTCTACCCTCTTCACATGCACTGAGGAAGAACTTAACTCAGAGCTAAAGACAAGCACAACACAAAAAGTAATAAAAGTCACACAGAAAAAAAAAGTGCCAGTGAAAAAATAAGGAGCTTGCATGTCTTAAAAGGATACGCTGCAGGGCAGGACACAAGTGGATGAAAACAAAGCAGCAGCTGTATTATGACATTTTAAAGGACAGTCTTGCAAATTTCAGTGTTAGAGTACTGGAGCATTCCAAAGGAATTCACTGTGTGTCACTGTAGATTATGGTAAAATCTTGACAGCTCAGTTACCAAAGAATATCCCAACTCTGCTGGAACTTTTTCAATCCTCATTTTGTGTTCTTCGTGATTATAATATTTTTTAGCAGCGCTGCTTGACTTTTACCTCCATTGTTCTCCTGTCACTCCCCATTCTCCATCTCTTTCTGAATGTGACTCTGAAGGTTAGTTGAACACCATAGCACTCTGTTGCAATTGCTGGACAGTCCATGAGGTTGAACAGTAGTTTGTGTCATTTACTATTAATTAACTTTTTTTTCTCAGTGGGCAGTCATTTGTGGTCATGAGGTCATGATACATTTTTTATGTGATGGCTGATCTGTTCTGCTGTTAACCAGTTGCACAATTCCTCTCCAATATATGTACTTGTGTTGCCTTCATGACCCTGATGCTCACACTGGCCTGCATCTTGATGTGTGCATCATAAAAAATAAGAACTGCTACCATTAATGAGCATAAATACTGCATTTTCTCCAATGAACAATTCTAAAACTGTGATACATGAGGTCCAACATGGACACAGACGTTTCGCTGTGCTCTTCTAACTGGTTGGAAGTGGCCGTTCCTCTGTTGGAAATGTGATGTTACATGCCTCTCTGCATCAGGATTCACCAACATTTGAATCCCTGAAAAAGGCACTTTTCAGTCTTGAACAGTGTCTGCACTCTGCAGATGATGGCTGTTGTATGTAGGATTTGAAGTTTCCTTTGTATGAAAGAGGTGTTCTTCCTGTCCTAAATTGTGTCAGTGGGATGATATTTACGTCATGCACAGTACAAATGGCAACTCAGGTCCATGCAGTTTTCTGTAGTATCCAATGCTGAGTGCTGTTTAGGTTCTTAGGCACTGATTTAAGCTGCTCTCTGATTCACTCCCGGGGAACAGTATGAACTCTAGCAGTTAGAGTTCTTAGGTTTGTGGTGACAAAAGCTATAGCTGAAACTGAAATTAATTATATGACTAATATAATATAATAAAACCTAAATGCTAATATCATTAAGTTAGGAACTAGGGTCTGACTACACAACCTTGTTCCACATTCAACCAACAAGTTTTGATTCTCTTACACTCGCTGCAAATGTGTCTGCTGACACATGGGCACCCAAGATTGTCTGGTCAATCTGTCCCATCTTTCCATTTGCATTCCTCCTCCTCCTCTGGTGCTCAAGTTGTTTTCACCCACAGAATCACTAATCACTGGTAGATTTAGCTTTTTGCACCGTTCCTGCTCAACACCTGAAGCCGACATGTGTGAAAAACCTACCTCATATAAAGCATCATATTAAAACTAGAACACAAACTGGTTAAGCAGAGACTCGGGAGGCGGGATGACAGAGGTGTCCTGAAGTTGTAAAATATATTATTAATGACATAGCTAGTATTTATGTAAAAGATGAAAAGAGTGAGAGTTGAGTGTGACAGTCTCATCGCAGTAATCAAGACCTTTTCACAACCAATTAGCACAACACCGAGCAACATAGCGGTCCAGGTTTTACCACCAGAACAGATGTGTTACACCACTTATGACTAATTAAGAGTAGCATGTGGCATAATTACATGCTAATGGAAAAAAAGCAATTTAATGAGTAAATACTATTTCTGTAGTCCATAGAGTTGTCACATAATGTGAAACAGGTGGAACACACTTCACATAACTGTGACATTTTGCATTGGGTTATAACGTTTATGCAGTGTGCCTCATGCATACAGACAAAGAAACTCTTCTACAAAGACATGAAACTTTAATCAGTCACATCAAACTAATGCCAAAATGTGGTTACTATTTCTACAATCTGCATGCAGTGGATTAGTGTTATTATATTACTGTATCAGAGATCATCTTCTGGAATTTTGATCCACATAACATCATACACTTAAGCCCTGTGGACCATGAAGAACAAAACATTGACAAACTAGCAGATCAGATTCAAACCACTTATGTATTTTCCAAGAGAGATTTAGACACTAAAGTGGTGGCTTTGTGTGCCCATGGCAACCAGAAATGTAAAGGTTTAAATTTCTCTGTGGGCTTTGTTAAGTCTGTCAATCTCTTTTATTTTCTCTGTCTCTGTTCAGCAACATTTCTCTGCCTATTGATACCTGTGAGAACTATGTGTCCTTCGATTTGAAACATTTAAGTGCACATTGACGTGAATCATTTGTTGGTTTTGTGTTTTTCTTGCTTTTCGGTAAAGCAGTTTGAGAACTCTTGTATTGTAGAGGAAACTGCTGTTTTATTATTTCTGATTCCTCTAAGCATCAGGTTGAATGGCATGATAACACTAACCAAGTTATTGCTGAGGTCTCAGAACGCAGGGACGTCACTACAAAGAGTCACATGTAGCAAGAAACATAAGCTGTTAGACCATCAAACAGGTCGTAAACAAACCCCAAAGTCAGACTTGTTGATGGTTTTTACAATATGGGGCTGTGAGTGTGTTTACTTGAGTTTTCCTCCAAATTAATTTGACTCACCTGCAGGCTTGTTCACAGCTGGTATGATCATCTTAATGCTTGTGTTTCTTGCCCTGTTGGGCCAACTATTAGCAATGCACCCTGTTTTGCAATCTTTGCATTTGCATTAATTAAATCACCCCCCAAAAAATCACTTATATTGGGAGCAATATCGTAGGAAGCTTGTCTAGTTTTAGTGTCTTGACCTCGCAGTGAGCCGTCCCTGATTCCACCTTAATTTTAGTGGACTTTATTGTAACCAAGAAAAAGGTTTGCATCTAGTTCTCGTCCTGGAGAACAGTCTGATGGGAGACGATCAGTGTCTAATGAGTGCGCATTAAGAAAATGGGGCAGTGAAAGAAGGAAGGCTCTGGACACACACACACACACTGATGTCTTACATGATTTCGCTGAATACTGTACCTCAATCATTGCTACCAACCAGAAATATATTCAATAATATTACGAGTATAGCTAGTCTGTGCTACCTGTGCTGTGTCTTTACCAATGTGGGCCATGTTTAGTCACAACAGGGTTTTTAGTTTATCTACTATTCTTTTTAATTCTATCTATTTTTCAGTGGCCTGGCTGGTTATTTCAATGCTATATCTTCTCTTATGACAGAAACAAAGCATTTTCTTATGGTGGGGAAAAAAAAGCATCATCTGACATCCAGGGGTCTGAAGGACAAAACGCAGCATTCTCAAAAGTAAAACATTCCACTTGACCTGTGTCTCTTGGCCCATATGAAAATAAAGCCTCCAAGCTTCAACAAACCAGCGCGGCGTGAAAGATGGACTATTGTCAAAAGATATTTGGTTTATTTCAAAGCAATTCGCGGCCAATTCACAGGTATCCAGAGAAAGAGCCATGCTGACCATCAGATGGCAAGCTGAGAAATTCCCATCGGAGCAAGAAAATCACACTCACGCATTTACTCTTGATTGCCCTTAGCCATCCATGCGAGAGCAAACACACACTACACACCCTGCAAAGACTACACACACACACTGTGTTGCACCTCGGCCCCTGAAGGTATTCAGGGAACACAGATGCACATTCCCCACACCCACACTATCTCCAGTTGTTCCAGACTGTGGGGGAGACTGTCTGACAAGGTGCCACACTGAGTTCACTTGTCTCACATCTGATTGGGTGTTGGGGTCAGCAAAGGCTCTACACTGATTGGTCGGTTGGCTTGAGAGCGACGCAGGAGTGAAGGCTGAATCTTAAAACAAGGATGGTTGAATGTTGAGTGTGGCTCAGAAGGTAGAGAGGATAGCCATCAATGAGAAGGTCGGTGGTTTGACCCCTGGACCCTACAGGCTGCATGTCGAAGTGTCCTTGGGTAAAGACACAGAACCCCAAATTGCCCCCAATGGCTGTTCTAACTCTCAGGTGTACGTCACTTTAAATAAAAGTGTCTGCTAAACTGAAACTGTAGAATTGTCACACCCACTGCTATGAGACATCTGTAACAATAAATTCAAAGTGTTAATTATTTTCTCAAAGTAAAACCGACTAGAAGATAGGATATATGTGCAGATAGGCCATCAGAATCCATCAGAAGTACTAAATGGCCACTCCAGTCTTGAGCAGCTTTAGAAATGCAAATGGTTGTATTGGTTTCAGCACGTTGACAGATATACCACTCAGGAAGGCTAAATATGATGTAGGACGTCCAGTCAAGATCCATACGTGTGAGGTCTTATCAGACACTTGAGCTTATAATTCATTTCCTTTTCTTCGTACTGGAATGTCATTATGAATGCAGTTATTTGGGTATAAATGAAAGTACTGGATACATTTCCTGGAGGGAACCTCCCAAAGGGATTAATAAAGTACTCTGTCTGTCTTACATTCATACTTTGACCTCTTGGTGGTGCTAGAGGAAAGGTCAGGAGATCACCAAAGTACACACTTCCTTCTGATGGTCACATGAATGTTTGTACTGAAATTTCAGGGCAATCCATCCAATAATTTCACTCATTTCACTCAAAACTGAAAGGTGGTGTTAGATGAAAAGTCAGGAAGTCACCAATTTTATTAGGATGGTTCCTCTGCAAAAGAAAACTGCCTGTCCAAGTCCAAATGGCTAATGTAGATATATTTCACTGGACTGTTGGCGATTGCTATTAATGAAAAGTCAAGGAGTCAGAACAGTCAACCAAGACACTGATGTTGTCATCCCTAGCGCCCCAATGTTTTTAGCAATTGACTTGACTTTTTATTTGGCCTCTTATTAAATTTCAGTTTTTTTATTCTTTTTTGCGAAACCTGCTATCTCAGCTAATATTAAAGTTTACCAGCTCTAACTTGGTTACGCTATAGCGAATGCTCTACCCTCTTTCCCCCGGCCGATCCCTGTGGTTTTAAATGCACCTCCTGTTTGGCCAGGTTGGTTCTCAGCAGCTTGCACCTGCACCAGATATCGTCCCAACTAAGGAATGAATCCATACTGTCAGGTTGGAGCTCATTTCATAGCACTGTGTCACCATGAACTGAAAGATGTGGTCACTCGCTGTCTGTAGTTATTTTGAAGATCACTGAGCAGTTAGAGAGATGCAGCTGTTTAAGTGTGATCCAGCGTTGGACAGCTTTTTGTGTTGTCCACATGATCAGGCCAAATGATGACTGTTATCACGCTCGCTGTTGGAGACTCGCTGGCTGACACTCTGAGGAAAAGAGTGGACAGTTAGTCTCAGTGTCACTTCTACTTCCTGGAGACAGTGTGCCATTGTAGGACTGTGGTGTGGAGCCACAATTATTGTATGGATACATCCACAGTAGCTTTTGTTTTCATTGTATGTAAAGTATAATGATGTGTAAAACCTTTATCCATTCACATCATCATTAGGGATGAGCCGGATACTCGTTTCAGACGAGTATCCGTTACGGATAAAGCATGTTTGACGAATACGATTATGATACGAGTAAAATATGTTAATATCTGTGTTCGTGCTGAAGGAAAATCCTCATTGTGGAACTGACTGTCTTCTCTCTGCGCTCTGTGATTGGCCAGTCACACACAGCGCCCGCCCCTCCCTACACAGACACGTCTCTGGTCTCTGCCATAGACTGTATGGTCTCTGCACGTCTCTCCCAACCTGCTCCCAACATACGCGCGGTGCATTTGACAAGACAGAGCTGAAAACGGCTCGCGTCGCGTCGGTGAATGCCTCCGCTCCGCTCCGTTTTTTTTTTTTTTTTTAAACGTCTGCTTGCTCTTAGTTTGGCTGGTGATATGAAGTCAATTGAAAAACTTTGCTCGTACTGAACGCGGCGCTTTTGAGAAGAAGTGAACAAGGCTGACATATTATTACCCTGTTTGCCATCACTAGATGTTTGCATGAATCATGAAGTTCACACAGATCATTAAAAAATAAACAGTCTCACAGACCATTTACACACATACACACATATAGCTGTAGCTGAACACACAAAGTAGCCTATATTAATATTTTTATTGTATGTGGCTGCATGCAGTATCTGACACTTTCTCTCTGCAGTTCATGAAAATAATATTATAAATATTATTGAGATATACTGTATATAGGCGTTGAATACAGTAGATTAGCAACTTCTGATCAATCCATATCAATTTCAGACTTAAAATAATGTACAGTTTTAAGCCTCACCCATTTCTGCACTCACTTCCGGTTTAGGCCCCGCCCACTCCGAATACAGATACAGATACAGATAATGTAGATGGTTAAACAGATACGAATACAGATACAGATAGTGGTGTACTCGCTCATCCCTAATCATCATACAAGATTTTTGTTTTGTTCTGGAGGATATCAGAGAACTGATTGGGTGAGGATGCCAGAAATACACATTTTCACTCAATTTCAGAAAACTTCAAGCACAGTACAGAATGTTAAAGGCTGAGTTTACACTAATGATCTACACCTCGTGGTATCTAGTCCTGTAGTTTGGATTTATTAATCCAGAGAGGGTTTTGCCGAAACTCCAATAATATGGAGGTGAACTGAAATTCATTTATGATGCTGAACACATAAAAAGCTGGATTTAAATGGAAGCAAACTGTCTTTCCATTGTGTCCCTCGAACTCAGGATAACCCCACTGTCAATAATTTTCCTACATACAAAATACATACAAAAAAATCCTGTAATATGGCATCGTCTAGTTTCACTTTTCATTTCTAGCTGAACAGGTGCACATCTCATCATGCTTCATTATTTCATTCATTTGCATGCATGGCTTAAATGACTGTTATATTGTACACTGTTTGAGTGGCTTTTACATAGAGATACGAGAGGTATAATTGTCACTAAAGAAAATAATGCTGTCTTTCTAACATCTATACTTCTGGTATAAAGGGAATAAAGACACTTTTGTGAACAGTGTTCAGAAGCCTAAAGAGATCAAATGGTTGAAAAATTCACAAAGAAGCAAGGTCTCAATGAAAGTCTGAGCATAGTGAACATAAATTTGTATAGTTAGAAGTTGTTTTTTTCTGCTTTTCTATCCTCTTTATAATCTCGCAACTCTCTCAGGTTTATCTTGCAACTCTTTGTCAGGGTCCTGACCCCACCAGAAAGCACTGATGGAAAGTGACAAGGACACTGAAAATAAAATGTTTATAAGAGAGAAAATGCACATTAAATACTGTATATGCAGTGAACTGATTTAATCATGTATCAAGCTTTAATTTTGGACATGTTAAAATATTGTAATCTAGCTCATCACTTTTCCTTGCTCTGACCCATTATCTTTGCTTTAGTGTGACACCTATAGCCTGTGACTGATTACCCATATTTACTTTTGTTGAGCAGAACATAGAAATCACAGCGACTTATTAAAATGAAGCCAGTGGAGGTATTAAACTCCCTTCCACAGAGATTTGACTTGTGAAGGATTTGACAAATCTATGCTCTGACACAGGCGATATCATTCTCATCTTTGCATCAGTGTCAGTTTGTTCTGTAATCCTTTTTTCCTTGTCTATCATCTTCCTCCCAGCTGGATCTGTTTGAATTTTTCCTCCCACCGTTCACTTTGACTCTGTGGCTTATTCAAAAACTCGCTGCCAATTATCAGAGACGCCATCAGAAAAGAGCACGGGAGTTATTTGCTTTGTAGAAAATGAGCAGTGAGAATCCTTATATGTGATGGGTTGGGCTTGATGAGGATAACTAATTGTGACTGGGAGGGCAATGATGGAAGGGCAGGTGCTGGAATAGCATTAGTCAGGATTTAAGTACAGTAAATATTATGGCTGAGGGGTGGTTGGAGGAGGGGGTTGACATGGTGGTGAGTGATGGGGGCAGAGTCAAGATGGGAGAGAAGCAGGAGGAAATGAGCAAAGACGAGAAATCAGGAAGATGTAATAGAGGACGAGGTGAAATAGGGAAATAGAAAATTAGAGTGAGTGGAAGGGTAATAGCTACATGCCAGAAGAGATGAAGTGGAAATTTAAGTTTGCATTAGTGTCTGCGAAGTTTTACTAATTTCCCTACATTTTTAAGTCAGGCAAGCTCATTCTATTCAGGTCCGCAGATGGAAGTGAGAGAAAAAAGACAGTTCAGAAACCTGACCACTGTATCTATGACTTCACTTTTTTTTTTTTTTTTTTTTTTTACAACTTTGAATTAAACAGTGTGGTGTTTTTTCCAACTAAAGCTGCTGTACCTGTTGAGCTGACTAAGAGGAATTCAGGTCAACCAAACTACGTCCAAGTACATCATTTCTTCTGTCTTTTGTCTTGAACCACCATTTCTTGTACTTGTTGTTGCTGCTTATCCACGTGCCTCTTTGTTTCTGATTGTCCTCGATAACTTCGTCTCTGCTCCAGTGAGAGGCCACTTGTTTTTATTGCAACAAACAATGGCTGCAAAATATAGTGTCTTCTTGTTTAGTGTGACTCAAGTGGCACACACTAGATACAGACAAAAGACAGCAGTACTTGAGTTACAGTAGCCAGGATGTGTTGATCAATTTTCATTCAAAACATTAGATCTCTCCAAAAGGCAATGAGTTTAAAGGTCAAATACACAGTTTTTCCTAGTTGTTCAGAATCCACAGATGCCTTTTTTAGGGTCAGGTTGACCAATTACTTGACTTGTACAACAGACAATGTGTGAGCTTTGTTCATAATATATCTTGTTCAGGATCTTTCAGGAGGACTTGCTTGATTGACAGGTGCCACCTTCTAGTTCTACTGAAGCTTCACACAGCTCCCCCTATAGGTCCAAATGTGAATATCGGTCCCTGCTGCTTGTGTGGTTGGTTTGGCTTGGTGCTCATACCCCTGAGGACAACCAGTGGCCCCTCCTACTTTGTCCTAGCTGTGACAGCTCCTTGTGTCAGATCCTCCTATCAGCTCAAAGATGTTAAATTACAACTTTAAATGTGTAAATTTGTGAACTATTAAATTAAATACTCTCAGACTGTTGAGGACACAATAAGAAAGTGCTAGAAATGTTACCATATGAAACTCCATGATAGCGTTGAATGTGGATGCAAAGACACTGTGGTGCAACTGCACAGCCTCTATAGGGGGCTTCTCGAGAACATGGAGCAGTGGGTGTCGACTGCCAGCCGTCCACTGTGCTGTGTCATGTCTTTGCTGTGGCTGGTTGGAGTGAAGTGTTAACTGTCACATCCACATGCTGGCTGCCCACCCATCCAGAGAACACCGCTGTCATGTCCTTCCAAATACAAGAGGGGGACACTTCATAGGTGTGTATGAGTGTGTGTGTGTGTGTGTGTGTGTGTGTGTGTGTGTGTGTGTGTGTTCTGCAGTGGATGGATGTGATTGAGACGCTGTGGTGTCAGAGCTGCTGCATTGTACTATTATGGTTTCAATCTGCTGTCCAGCTGCACCTCTGATAACAGATGTGGTGCTGCCTTTGTCGCTGTGTGTTAATCTGTGTCTTCATCTGTCTCTCTGCTTCATGAACCGCAGTCCGTCCACAGCTCTTCCTCTTCTTGTTTTTTCTCAGTCTGCCATCTCGTCTCTCTCTCTTTTCTGCTAAATTGTTTTTTTTCAAAAATTTGAGACCAGGGGTCTAAAACTACATTTGTCCAAAAAGGCCAGGATTTTTCTAAGCAGATGCTGTGGCTGCGTCTGTGACACTCAAACAAACAAACAAACACAAAAACAAACACACAAATATGAGTCTAATTAGGTAATTAATGTTTAATATTTACACATTCTTATAAAATTAATGTCATTTTTTTACCCAATATCAATGTGAACAGACTCCTAAAAACATGGTAAAACCATAATAATAATAATAATTATAATCATAGTAATAGGATACTTTACTAGAAAATGCTCTCAGACTCCTGCAATTCAGGAAATGCAATTGCAGAATTCGGGCCTGACTGGCTTGCTTGGGAGAGAGAGAGACAGAGAGAGAGAGAGATGATGAGATGAACCCTGTGACGCCAGCCAGAGTCAAAAGGTAATAATTTGAGTAACCTAGTCTACCAGTCAACCCTACAAAGGGATGTCCTTGTCTCAACCAAAACAAACAAACAAACAAACAAAAAACCCTAACCCTTGGTTATTCAAGAAGGGAAAAAAGCAACTCAAGTTTAAGACTTAATACAATAGTTGGCCAACAAAAAAAACCCCAAGTGCCTCAATGGTGAGGCTTAGTGATTCTCCAACAGCAACACTTTTCCTCCCATAGTCATGGTGTAGAGAAGATGAAGTTGGAGGACATACTGATACCAGAGGACTATGAATTATAGACATTCTGGCTCTGTGCCAGGTCTTGACAAACTAATCAATAATCACTGGGTGGGCTGGGTCTATTACAATACTGAGAACACAAGCTCTGTTTTGTTTTGTTTTTTAATTCATTAATATTCTGTGGGCTGGGTGGGAAGCTTGGGTGGGCCCGATGTGGAATGTGGGCTGTCAGTTGACAATCACTGCTCTAGATGACAAACCTGTCACACAGCAAAAATAAGACTGAAATCAAACAAGTTAGCAAAATAGCAAATCATTTTATCATCAATAAAAAAAAACCTAAAGAATAAGTAGAAGAAGATAAATAAACATAGAACACGATGTATCTTAAGGAAAAATCATAGGTGTGCATAATGAAATGAATGATGGCTGAATTCCATTTAGCTGCTATTGTGCATGATGGATCGTTGTCATGACTCACCGGGACACTTGAGTGGGCTGGAGCAGCAAAGGGCCTCGGGCTGGAATCGAACCCGGCTTGCTGTGCTGGGGACCTAGCTTTGATACATGGTACACATTCAACCAGGTGAAGTACCGGGGCACCCAAACAGAGCCACTGTTGATGTTATTAGTAACGCCTGTGCCTTTTCCTATTATGACTGCTCCAAATGTGTGCAGTGAAAAAGCCCTCTGATCACACTGCTGTGCTCTGTACTCTGCACTGCAATGATACACAACAAAACTTAGTGAACAGCTCTTTTCAACACCCAGACTTTAGATTCACAGCTGCATATGATGAATGAGCCTCCTACTGGCAATAGTGGCACAGAGTGTGTGAATTATTTACTATGCATATACAGGTGTAGTGTTGACAGCTGTTTTCAATGGATTGTAGCTAAAGCCTCCTCCAACACTAGAGGCACTAGATGTTGCTGGATGATGTTATGCAGTTTACATTAACTACTATGTCTGATACTATCATTCCATCTCTATGCATGCACATTTATTTGTAGTTTCTTGAATAAAGAGGACCCAAATGAACCAGTAAGAAGGAGTTACCTGTAACTAGACACATTAAAGTTGGCAACAATTCAAGCCTCTAAATGCTTCCAAGGTATAAACATGACTAAAATCTTCATTAAGTTCATTTACATTTGTTTATTGTAGTGGCTATTTACACTTGTGTTGTTTTATTTTATTCACTCTTTTTAAGTCCTGATTATGAGAGGCTTGAGTTCTTTCATGCTCGTCTGTGATCTGTGCTGTTTGTAAAATGTGCAACAAGATTTACACTGTTCCATAGCAGCAATAAAATGATCCTATCATCAGGAGAACTGCGATTCACAGCAATGGAAGTTCCAAACACAAAAGTGACAGAAAATCTAAACAACAGGGTGCAAAATGGCACAAAGACATTTCTTTTTTGTTCAGCTCTACTTTCATACAACACAGTACTTTGTGTTCAACCCCCAACCGTTACCCAATTATTTGCTTTACAAAAACAGTTGAAACTTGCACTAAACAAAACTCCTAATCCTATTCTCCCTGGCGTTCTCAGGCAGTAGGCTTCTCATTTTTCACTGCACTCATTAGAAGAAACACTTTTGACTTAGTAAAAAGTAACTTTGAGTCGATCGCGGGATATTTATCCTGCTTCACCTTTGAGCCGTACATAGATTCACAGCAGGGGAGTGCAGTTCTAATGAACCAATTAATTCCTCAGTTAGAGACATTACACACTTTAATTGGATCTTTGAAGTTTTTCCTTTGTTGCTCTGCCTTTTATATGTTTGTGCGCTTGCTGGGAGCTGATCGAAATTGAACTCGTGTCCAGCAAAGACAAATATGACAACAAATAATAAGTAACATACTTGGAAACGTATCATCTAACTATGGCTTTCTGTTCCATTCTGCTCTCTCTCTATCCCCATCCATCACAATGATTCGTTTGGGTTCATGCACTTGAAACTCCGGATATAAAACTTAAAATGTAACAGAGGAATAAATACATTTAAAGAGAAATGAAATGCAACTTCACTTCAAAACAATTTGTACTCCAGAGTCATTTCAGCGCTGCAGCTTTGGCCCTGGGGCATAGCGTGATCTCAGTGAAAAATAACCCGAGAAGAGAACTCATAGTTTCAACTCAGCTACTCCAGCAGCCCGATGCATCCACATTAAGTTCTGTGACAACTGTCATCAGTAATACAACTGCAGTGTCTCTGTCTCTGCACACTCGGAGAGCTTTTACAGTGCGTGTGCTCAAGGAGTTCAGGATATCGTTTCCCAACAAACCTGGGTGCTTATCAGCTTTCTTTCTGAGAGAGAGATGAGAAGATTGATGCCACTTTTAATTTAGTGCAGATAATCAGGAGGCAATTAAAACATGAAGGTGTAAGCAGGGGTTAACAGATAGCCTGGCTCTTTTAAAAAAATGCCTCTATATCTCTAAAGCTCACTAGCTGACACGCTGTATCTTGCTTATTTAACAGTTCATGTTATTGGGGGGTGTGACAAGCTGAAATTATTTATTGATGAATTGTCATCTTGTCATTACGTCAGCCTTGAAACCACTCGGTGGGCCATCAGATGAACTATTTTTCATCAAGAAAAAGTTCCAGCATGTCACTCTGCTTCTGTCCTGCTTCAAGTCTTCATTCTCAGCTAAACTAATTGTGCCTCTGCTAAAGCTCTGGACAGAATACATAGACATCAGAATGGATAAGATCTGATTGTCTCTGTTTAAGAACTTTTTTTCTTTCCCTGCCAGTGTAACTAATTTTTAGTAATTTCTGACCAACATGTGAACCTATCCTTGCTCATTGTGTCTTCAGATATCTGACCTGACTATAGCTGTGTTTCCATCCATCCCTTTTTATGAAAATTTTCAGTTTCCACATTTAAACAATAAAGAATTAAATTTTAAAAATGGAATGAAAATGCCAAAAAAAAAAGTTTGTCTGATGTGAATTTGGGCAAACAATAAAAGTAAAATGGAAGAAGTGCAATGGAAACAGACTTAGCAAAGAAATCATGATGTACATGAAGCGTGTGAGTTAAACATCCATCGACTCCTCGGCTACACTGAGATGAAAACTAGCTGCAGATTAAAACATCAAATCACCTGCTGCTTATCTCGATGAACCAAATACTAATAATTACAAAACAGTAGTAGATGTAAACAAACTTTCATTTGCATTTATGTTGCTTTTATTCTCTTACTCTCTTTTTTTTTTTCAAAATTAAGTCAAAACATGTAATGCGTTTGGATGGAAACCTGGTGTTCAGTGTGTGGGAGAGCAGTAGCACATTCACCAATCACTGATCCCCATTGTTTTCCCAGGAACCTCCTTCTGTTTTTAATTGACTAATAAGTTCTTAACAAGGTAGCAGACATGATTTGAGGTAATTATTGGTGGTGCACTGAGCCACATGCAAGCTGAATGTGTTTTCTTATTTACACAGTAATGGAGTTGTGAAAACAAATTAAAAGAGTTATCTTAAACAAGTTTCAACTTTAAACATTAAAATGTTTCCAGACGCTGTGGCATTCTTGGACCATGACTGCATTGTCTTCGTCTTGTTTCCCAGCAGAGTCCGTATTTAGCCGTCTGGACCAGCTTGTCTGGCATCTACTGCCAGTGACTGGTGGATGATAATTTCTAGAAGAAAGAGTGAGTGTTAGTATTATTATTGGCTGTCATCCTGTGTCAGTAACTGTATAGACTTACTGGATAGAAGAGGATGACATTGGGGTGCACAGGCTGGAGCATTGATGAGATCTCGGGAAGGTCTCCCATTGATAGTGTTTTTACTTTTGGTTTGCTGATAAATCAGGTTGAATACTATTTGTGCCAATATTATAAAAAGCAGGCATGTAGAAAGTGTAAGTAGTGAGAGAGGGTCAGACTCAAACCTGGAAATGTTGCTTTACCGTGCAGACCAACAGGCCACCATGACGCCATGACTGTTGGAAACAACTGACAGTGAAGCGGAGGGGAAGTTGGTCAAAGAGACTTATTATTCAGAATGATGTTTCAGAGTCGTGCAGGGCTGAGGAGGGACCACACAGAATGGAAATAACTCTAGGGAAGCATTACCATGTCATGTTAGATGTGGATCTCCTCATTTAATCTGGAAGACCACCGATCAACTCTTTCAAATGGTCAATAAATGGAACTAAGATATGTCCTGATTAGCCATATTTTATTTGTTCTTAATGTGGGGTTTTGCAGACTTGTCCAACATTAACATTCTTGTGGCACATTTTTACACAAGCAGAGATTATTTGGAGAAATGATGCTTAATCAAACACTTATCTAGTCAACAGTGTGATTTTAAAAGCAAAATAACATCCCATTCATAGCAGACATGCTTGTGATCTTTAGTGCCAGACTACTTTGGCCCGCTTCACTGACAGTGTACATCATCGAACTGATGAAAGACTTATGAAAGCTAAGGTTGAAATTAGCTGCAGGGGCTTTGTAGGCACGTCAGCGACGAGACTACTCAAGGACATGGTAATGGTCGACAACAGAGTTAAGTCATTAAAGTTGCTGCAGAAAGGGCAAGCCAGTAGATCTGGCTTAAGAGGAGGGGGAAACACTTAAATTTTTAAATTAATAAGTTCAGAATTCAGACACAAAAAAAGAAAAAGGTTAAGCCACACCCACTGAAAGCAAGGCCACACCCCTCTGTATATAGAGTACAGACCATGAGTTAGATATCTGTCATCAGGAGTGAGGTTGGACTTGAAAGCCTGTAGTTCTTCCTTTATAGAGTTCTCAGTGGAGTTGTTCATGTCTTCCTGGAGTTGTGCGGTGTATGGAACACAGGAGGCAGTGCAACACTCCAATAACACCTGAGGGAAGAGACACACCCTAAGACTTGATTAACCTGGGTGTTCAGTGATAATGGCAGAAACGCTCAATGTTCCGAGGGTCTGCTACTGAAAATGTAGCCCTAGTCCCAGCGCCAAGGCAAGTACAACAACAATTTAAGGGATTGTACCACCTCATCCTGAAACACCTTTGCACAGTCCAATAAATGGTGTGACACTATCAAACTGATGTAAATGATGGCAACAGTGTGCCACATGTGCAACACTGAAATCACACACACACCATTAGGTTGTTTCATGGCGCAGTGGTGGAATCTGTATGACTGTGTCCAACATTACAATCTGTTTTCTTCTCTCACGTATATATAACTTATATTAAATAACACAGATTACTTTCCAGTCTGTGCATTTCATCATAGACCACTTGCACACTTTCAACATATGAAACTAGAAATACAAACACAACCCAATTACACATTTGCTCAGTCATGATTAAAAGCACTGGTGGGGACATGAGGGCACTTAAATATTACATAAGCATTGATAACATGAGTTAAATATGCAATGTGATAGTGAATTATTGAGTGTATTTTAAACTCACAGGAGAAATGGTGATCACTGTACAGTTGGCAGGCTTCGTCAAATATGGATCAGGACAAAGATGCATACAGATTACTTTCTATTATTTAGTAGAAGCATGCTATACATATAGTATTGCTCTTAAACTTGTAACCATAGGCACATAGACATGCTCTCTCTGTGAGGATGGGATTTACTGTAAGCCAGTATGTACAGATTTCTGAAGTGACTCTTCAGATTATTCTAATGGATTTTTTTCTTTCCCCAGTAAAGACAGCGTTAGAAGTGGCAACAGTCCGACTTCTAGGACCCTGGAGTGCATTTCTTTGTTACTGGTAGTCTATTTTTTGGACTCAAGCTCAAAGAGTGTACTTAGTTTTATCCTTCGTAACAGCCGCAACTTTGTGGCATAGTGAACGTTAGTCAAAAAATGTGTCTTGATGTTGTGTGATAGTTTTCCTTGTGATTCATTAACATAATGCTACATTTTACTGAGTTATTGCAGTTTGTTTTCCTTTGAGAATGTTGTAAGCAGGATTGAGCTGGGTCATAGGTGGTTTCTGGTGGTTCCAATCATGACTATATACATACTGCAGACAAAACAAATAGTGACAGAAGAAAACATCACATTTGCATTAAGTGATGAGAAGACTGAAACCTTGCTTGAATTCATTAATGAAATAAATGCAAATGCTTTGCTTCCCTTGCGACTTCCACAAGGTTTTTTCCGTAATTCGAGGTTTGCCTCGCGCTCCTCTGCTTATGTTATCTTTTTGCTCTTCTTCTGCAGTGGTTTAATGGTACTCATTTAGAACATTAGTGCCACCAACCGTTTATTTTATTTTGCACCCACCGTAGTAGTTGGAAAGTTACATATGTTCATATTGCATTTTCTTTTGTAGATTTTCAGATACTTCATTTAAATTTGAGCTACATTTGTCTCGGAAACGTGACTGTTGTGTCAGTGGGATCCCAATAGCGTTAACATGGGCTCCATCTTGCAGTAGTGCCGCATAGCTGTTACCTGTTGGTTTGTTATGCACAGCACAGACAGACAAATAGAACGAGCCAAGAAGAAACTCAAAAGTATAGTGTAAATAAGAATCATCATGCAAGCAATCATGAAGTTGGTCCACTATATAAAGATAAACAGTGAAAGACAAAAAGTTCAAATCATGACACCCAAATGTCACTTGGGTTATAGTAAACTAAGCTATAGCCAGGGAACATGTACAGAAGGTTGGTCAGTGATCATCAGTATACAGCTGAACCTCCAGAAATGACTCATCACCATGTGGCGAGGGTTGTATAATTCCATTACTAGCAACATTATGCAAAGTGCAAAAAGCTAAATGTAAACACAGTAATGGCTGGTATTATCACAGGTTGCACTCTGTTTGTGAACTATAGATTATTATCATCAAGGTTAATCATTCGGCTTTTACATTACTGGAAGGGACTGAGTTGACAAATTATGGACTTGCATTAGCGTTGCCTAAAAGACCAGCTGATTATCATAAAGAGAGCAAATGGGTGACAAATTGTCTCTGTCCACAGCAAATCTGCCATGTTTACAGTTACTTGTTCGTCATGAAACGTCCTTCATAAAAGGCACCAGGCTGGCAGCTGGTACTTCTAGTTCAAGTTCTGTGAAGCAGAAATGATTTTGACTCGAGTGTGTTTGAAGGTCAGTTAAAGAAATGCCCTAAATCAATTTGCCATGGCTCTGCTTTCTTATTCAGTCCTTCTGCTGTTCACTGCAGACAATGTAATAGCATCGTGATTGTCCTGTGCTTATCATTGTCATTGTAGCTTTAATAGTAAGGTTATCTCTTCAGCCCATAGACCTTTTGGCAGGTCCATCATTAGCCACAAGACTCAGGTTGTTATGCAGTCAATTGAACTTTATTTGAAACTCTACTCAAGGCCACTTTTTTTCCCCCAAAGATAGCTCATACTGTATGTCACTCCTATTTGATTTAATGATGCGGCAGTAAAAAATAAGAAAGATAAAATTTCATTAAAAGCAGTAAAATAAGCAGTCCAGGGGAGTTTGTGAATATTGAGAACATTAAGGTTTGAGTGGTGCTGGAAATGTTACATATTTATCACTTGGATATTAAAACACCAGTTTGTATTTTTGCAAGAACTATCTTCTTCAACATGTTAACTTGTTTTGTTTCTTTAACTTAAAAGTAATTTGTTTCATATCACCCTACATGTGTACTACATGTGTACTACATGTGTAGGCTACGTCACAAGATTACTGGTGAAAATGGATTATGATATGGAGTTGTTGTATTTGGCTGCAATTGAATATGTTTTGTCACTATTAAACTTTGCTCTTGTCTACTGTATTTTAAGATGGATGGCATTATTCCAAATGTTCTATTTTGCAATGTTAAGAGACGTGAAAAATAAGACGTATCTGCTTCGTGATTTTGGATCCACTCAAAATTTTGAAGGGTTCTTCCTTGGCCTATGCCACACCCTTTCACCAAGTTTGATGAAAATCAGGTGTGCAGTTTTTTTTTTTCCCCTGTAATCCTGCTCACCATCAGACAATGAAGCCAAACTGAAAACACAACCTTCTTGGTGGAGATAAAGAAAGATCAAACAAATGACGTGGACAATAGTCTCATGCACAAGCAGGCAGAGTGAGATGCTGGAAGGTTCACAGCAGGCAAGTTAACTGAATGGATTAGGAAATGTCGTATTCACCTCTCCAAGCTACTTCTTCCCTTCTGTGTGTGTGTGTGTTCCTTGCACAACCTCCTCTGTTTTTCTTTCTGAATTGTGTCACTCTTTGTTTCCCTCTGTTTCATTTTCTGTCTTTTTCTGTCTCTGGGGACAAGATGCAGAAAAGGTTCATGGAGCTGACCCTGTCACTCCGTCATCTTTCTCATACACACCAGTAGCATTACCCTCAGTGAACCCATGCCATCTCATCATAGCATTTTACCACATACAGACTAATACACTACAGGCTCGAGCCGCTAGTGAGGCGAACATGTACACACTGGAGACCACTTGATGGGAAGATATCTGTTAGTACTGTATCAACCTGCTGGGATAAACCCATCTCTACAAGATATAATGAGATCCTGGGAGCAGCTCATGCTATTAGTATAAGAGCATTAGTATGTAAAGTTCCAGCAAAGCATGAAAAGAATACCAGTAAGAGGTGAATGTCATCATGTGGCTCCATTTCGAAAAGAGTTAGATTAATGCACCTGCAGTTCTTTTCTTTGTCATGTGAGCCACCGTGGCAGTTTTGTAATTTCAGTATCACCCAATGGAATACTACAAGACATGGCAACGCATTAGTATGAAACTGAAAGACTGTAAGGATCCGGGGTATATAACCAGTGAGTCAATTCAAATTCATGTTGACTACACAATACTGTCAGATTTATATAGAGGACTGAAGAAGGGTTCTGTTGCAGGGCCATGGCTGCTGCATAAGTAATTCTTCTATAGGCAGGGGACTCAAGTCAAGTCTTATAACAGGCAGCCATGCTTCCTACCAAAGGAAAGAAGCAAAAGTTCATTAGTTGTAACGACATGGTGGGTTGAGTTGAAGCTAGCTTTAACTGTGGTTTAAAGAAGACTCTGATTTGTTTAATAAGTTCATACAAAAATACACGTCTGCAGTTCAGTACCTTTCATATTCTTTCACTGAGTGAATCACACCTGAAGATGTCATGAGGATCCAGCAAACAAGCCCCTAATGACACTGAGTCACAGTGGCTGCATCCATCCAAATTAATGCCTTTTCAGACACAACACATGCTCTGATATGTTTTTCTTCATAGAAAATGCGCCCACGTAGCACTTATTAAAGTTTTTACATCTCTGCGCTGACAATCCCCCTGGAGCTGTAAGCCACACGCTAATGAACAAGTCGTACCAATCGTACACCGAAATGAGTGACTTCCTGTTGCTGTGCATCAGAAATACTTCCCAAAAATCAAAGACAAACAAGTGACTCATGGCATGATGGTAATGTTGAGCCAGAAATGACCACATTCAGATAACAGCAGACGGAATTTAACACCCACAGTCTGTGATGATGAACCACACTGAACTAAAGCGGCAACAGTTTTCGCACAAATCTTTTGACACGGCATTGTGCTTTGATAATTGTTGTACATGAGCTATGTGATGTTATAACACCCAGGAGGGCATTCTGTTACGCAATTACAGCAGCCTCAAAACCCACTTGCTTATAGTAATGTATGAGGCCATGCTGTTGTAAATCACCAGCAATGCAGGGGCGGAAATTCTATAAGATAATAAAGGAAATTCCATTATGCATTAACATCATAGCAACATATGGCACAGCTCCATAATAGCATTCACATCATTCATTCATCTCATCTCAAGAGCCAAATGGTAATTGTTGCAATGCAGTATCAGTATCAGCTGAGGCGGTATGTATGATCTCATGTACAGTACGGCACAAAGGACAATAGGTGATCGAGCTGAAGAGACGAAGGAAGGCTGATCAGGTTTCCAGCAATGTGCAAAATGTAAGCAGCGAATGTGTCCACAATTCATTGTGGAACCACTGTCCACATTAGTGAATCCCTTAATGTGTACTCACAGTGCACTGTAAAATGAAGTCATTTAGTCTCATAAATTTGATACAATCTTAGAACTACACATCATTAAAGCTCCTCAGCCTTCAGAGCATGTGCTTCCTCTTCTCTTCCCATTGCCTTTCCTTGTTCCTAAATACTTTTATATTGAAGATGTGGATATCAGCCAACAGCGCAAAAATGGTACATATTAGAATCTTATCCTAAAAGTTTCAATAGTGTAAAAAATAATTCCTCAATTACCAGAAAAGTGTCACTCTTTTATAGGAATATTTGGGGGCAAAAAAAAAACAGGCTTATTTTCTTTCTTTCCAAACATGAGATAAGGAAATGAAAGCAGGGGAAACAGCTAGCCTTGCTCTTGTCACATCTAGAAGACTATGTTAAGTTTGAGTCAGTTATGTCGTGTGTTTATGTTGTCTCGTGACTTCCTGTTTTATTTTGAAATCTAACTTTCCCTCTCGTTTCAGGTAACTTGCCCTTCCTTGTGTTTCCCTCCAGTGTGATTGTCTGCCCCGCCCTGATTGTTTCCACCTGTTCCCCATTACCTTGTGTATATATAGTCTGCGTCTCCCTTTGTCCTGTGCCAGTTTGTCTCGTCTCGTCTGAACAGTCAACCGTGCCGTCCATGTCAGGTTTTCGTCTTTGCCTTCTCGTTCTTCATGATTCAGGTTATTTTGTTACTTTGCCTTGTTTATGCCATTTTGCCTTTTTACCTCTTAGGAGTGATTTTTGGTTCTTACTTTGTTTAAGACTTTGCTGCATTATTATTAAGTGACCACGCAAGTGTGATTTTCAGTTGCTACTTTGCTTCATTGTTTGTGTTGGTATTTTTCCTTGTGAGAGTGATTTTGTTTTGATACTTTTCATTAAAAACTTTATTATTGCACTTCCTGCCTCTGTGTCGTGCGTTTGGGCTCAGTCCTCAGACCAGCCTTGTCAGCTCTGTACGTGATAAAACTATCTCCCCAAAAGCTGTACTGCCTAAAATTGTAATAATACCTCTGCAAGGATACATGTCTCTGCCTCTGCAGACCCACAAACAGGAGGGACTTGTGGTTAACTAAAGGTTGCAGAGCCTTGCAGATCTCAGTAACATCATACAAGTTGCACCTTCGGGAACAAACGAATCAGCCACACAGTGAATGTTTGCGTATGTTCAGGCTGGAGAACCATGTTTATCAGCTCAACTCCTTAACACATCGTATCTCACATTGTATTTAATTTGCACATGGACATAAATGTAAAATAACAATTTGTGATTTTGGGGGAAGTTGTGTGCTGTAACTATTTCAAATTGTCGACCCATTCGCCCGATTTCTTTATGCAGCAGCAACATATAGTTCATGAGCACAAGTCTGGATATTCTACAATTTTACAATTTCATTTAGGGGACGCTTTCCAAGGCGACCGATGGAACAGCCATCTGAGGCAATTTGTGGTTTATTATCTTGCCTAAGGACGCTTTGGCGCATGGGCTGCAGGGGCCAGGGATCGAACCACCAACCCTCTGATTGGTGAACAACCACTCTATCTCCTGAGCTACAGCCGCCCCATATATATGATTAGGCTATATGTATGATGTGCAGTGGCAAAACACCACCCAGTCCTTGTTCACTGAGAAGTATGAGACACAGGCCATCCCAGTGAGCAGGCAGTCCTATCAGCTGTTCTACAAATGCAGATGCATATGCACAACTCCTCACATGGCGAAAGTCTAATTCAGTGGTGGGAAATCCTGCAGGAATCCAGCATTGGCAACAACTGCATTCACTACAAAGCTACCCCAGGTAGGTGTAAAAAAAAAAAAAAAAAAGGTGTAAAAGAAAGTCTGACACTAAACACAATATAATGTGTCAATATTAACAAAATGTTTTAGAGAGTTTGTGACTTAAACTTTTCCCTTATTGTTTTTTGATTTTCAGTAATAGTCAACCTGAACAGTCAGTCCTTAGTAATCTCAGACTCGAATGTGTTCATTATTATATTCTTTTGCAGTGACATATATGATCAAACTCAAATCTATTATACTAGTGCATGTGCCTATTGTCTTATGTATGTGTTATGAGAAGATGAGAGTAATGTCTGAACAACATCTCCAGACTCCCAAACACAGCAGCATCTTGCATTTTGACTGCATCTCTCTCTGAGCGGCGAGTCTAATTTGTGTTTGTTTGCCATCATATAAAATTAGAATTGGCCCAAATAACCCTTATCACTGTTGTGCTAATCAAGAATCATCAGGAAAGCAGCTGACCTTGTCCAGACAGGTGTCCTCTCTGTGACTCGTTTTGATTTTAATTTGATTCCCTCATTTTCAGAGATGATGACTTCTCTGCTGGTGTAGCATGGCTACAACAGCTTGAATCATATCCTGCATGCTTGGTGATTGTATCCTGTTATTCTAATAGTATTTCATTGTGCTTAGTATAACGTCACCATACCTGACTGTGGATAGCATCAGTGTGATTTAATTGGGCATGGACCCTGTGGTATATGATCTCAAGATGACCCCTGGTACCCAGCTTAAGTAAACAAAAATGTTTTTTTGTTTACATTTCTAAACAAAAAATGATCCTGAAGATATCAATACTGAGGTATTTGGTCACCGATAACATGATATTTCATTGTGCTATTTCATCTATTTATCACTTGTGAACTATCACTTCGTTTACATACTTATGGTAATTCATACCCTTTGACCATATGGGGGCTGCACGGTGGCTCAGTGGTTAGCACTGTCGCCTCACAGCTAGAAGATCGCCGCCTGGGATCCCCCTGTGTGGAGCCTGCTCGTTCTCCCTGTGCAGCGTGGGCCCTTACCAGGTACCTCGGTCTCCTCCCACAGCCCAAAAACATGCCCATAGGTGTGAATGTGAGTGTCAGAGTTGTTTATCTCTATGTGCCCTGTGACAGACTGGCGACCTGTCCAGGGTGTCCCCTGCCCTCGCCCGAAGTCGGCTGGGATAGGCCCCAGCCCCCACTGCGACCTCACAGAGGATCAAGCGGTAGATAATGGACGAATGACCATAGTGGCTTTATTTAAATTTTACTAAACAACTCATATCTGAGTCTGCCATGATCTGTCAGTAGTATTTACAGATCAGCTGTAAAGTAACACATTTTTGCATTATCACAAACATTGTCATGGCTTTATTTAATTTCAGATGTGTATATTTGCCACTCAAAAACAGTAGTGATAGCAGTTCACCGTAGCTAATTGTGGTCTTTTCTTGTCTGTAACTTGGAGATGGCAACTGCAGATAGTGTTTGAATAAAGACAATTTATTTAGCTGTTCAGGCCTTGATCATCATGTTATGAGTGTGTATGTATAAGTGTAGAAGTGTGTGCATATGCCTGTGCTCTTTTTATAGAAGGGGCTCACGATGGAGAAGGGAGGGCTGAAGGAGGAGGGCTTTATTTCCATTTGTTGAAGAAGGTGTTGCTATCTTGATACACAGCAGAATAAGAAAGAGTAGGAAGCACATGTGCTATGATTTTCTTTGAACAAAGCGTTCTGTATCTGCAACAAGTAAACGTGTCTCAATTCACTTGAAGTGAAAAGAAGAAAAACACGAGCGATTGAATTTTGAAACTCAATTGCGTAATCTTTGTCAAAGTGATCGACAGTGTGGAACGGACATGCAATGCCTTGAGCTTATTGCATCAGTGTTACTGATTAAGAATCTGATGAAGAATGTGATCAGGAATGACAGAATCCAGCCCTCGTGTGGCCTCACAAGAGAAGCTGTATGAGAGCTGGATTTACAAATCGCATTCCTCCTTTTCTTCTCTGCCTTTGTACAAGCCGTGCTTTGAAATTTTTAAGCTGTCTTTTCATCGCTTTCTAATTGGAATTGATGCAGCTGGGATTTCCCCGTTCGCGTAAAGGGCCAAACACATGACCAGCTGACTGTCTCTGTGTCACATGGGTGAAATTAACGTAATTTAAGTTGGCAATGCAAATGTAGCATGTCACCCCAGAGAGTGCGGGAGATGTGGAGAAGGAGATAGATTATTTGAGCTGACAAGCTTTCATGTCATATACTTTTTCATCAGGTGAATGATCATCTACCCCTCAAACCCCCACCATCTCTCTCTCACTCAAACACACACACACACACACAAACAGATAGTCAACTGCCTGATTGCCTAAGCCCCTATGGTTTAGGGCCCCAACCAACCTCAATATCCATGTAAATCTTCATAAGCCCACGGTAATGAAAGAACAACATGGATATAGCACAACTCTCAAGAGCCCTGTGATATGATGTGACACACACACACACACGCACGCATCAGAGAGAGAAATAAATAGGCAGTGCTTATTCAAAAAGTTAATGACTATATTACCCTGAGTGTGTGTGTGTGTGTGTGAGGTGTGCCTACTTACAAACTGAAAGCCAGCTGTCTTTACTTAAGGTCCCTAAGCTTCGGCGATAACTAAAACATTGGTTGATTGTATTAAATAACCAGCATAATTAGCAGTGAGCCATCTATCTTTGCGTGCCACCAGCACGCTTCTCGAGCTGAAGTGGAGTTCAGGAGTGCTGTGGAGATTGGAGTGGGATAAACAGGTGGGTAGTTAGGATAAGGTGTTTATTTACCTTTTTTCATTTGCAGAAGAGGGAATAGAGTTCTACCCACCAGGCTGGAATAAATCTTTATGAATTAAGTCTACAGAATAATAAATAGCAGCAGCAGGACGATGATTTGCGATTCAGGAAATGTTTTGTTTATCTGTAATTGTTTGCTATACGATGGTCACAGAGCGAAGGTCAAGGTGTGCCCGCAGTTTTATTTACCACCAGAGCCCCTGTCTCATTAGACTGGAGGCACTGGAATGTCAACCGCTCTTTAATTGTACTATTCTTAAATATTTCCTCAATGGATTCATTGTGGTGGTATTAAGATCACCTGCCAGTCAGGCAGCTCTGCAACATTGTTTTTCATATGTTATTGTGTTCAGGAAAAGTTTAATTCTCAGTTGATAATAGGCTTTGTTCTGCTTTCCATCAAAGTCATATGCACTACTGTTTTAGAGCTTCACCTTACATCCTGCATGAATATTGTTGTATTCATTAGGCATAAGGCAGGAAACACATGGACACACTCGGTGCATCCTCCAGTGTCACTATAAGCAGCTTGTCATCTACACTGGCTGAATAATGTAAGCAGCAGCAGCAGCCATGGTCGAGGGTCATTGTCTCCACTGGAGGGACTCAGCCATTGCATTGCTATGGGGCCAAACTTTGGTGGAGCTCACAGCCCACTTTTACCCCACTGTGCTATTTTCTATTAAAGTTTAGTGCTAGGTGGTGCTGAGCAGACAGTGTACAATGGGTTTTTAGAGCTGAAAACAGCTGCCTGCTGTTGCCAAAAACAACTACGAGAGAGAGGAGGGTGAACCAAAACAGTCACATCGTGGGCCGGACGGATGAACTATGAGCTGACACCATAAAGCTGAGAGGAGCTGCAGATTCAGGTGCTAATTCTCTTTATATACACTATGAGCAAACACTTTCACATTGACAAATTGTTTTCGCACAAAAATATAAATTGAAAAACAGGACTCTCGTGTCTGTCTGTTATGTAGCTCTACGGAATTACAAAACCCACATTTCCTCCACGACTCAAACACCACAGTGCTTTAAAAGCAGTTGAGAAATGGCCATAGGATGAATCAGTGGTGTGCTCTCAATCTGTGACACAGCTGACATTTATTTATGTGAAAATGTCAGAGATTATGAATTAAGGTTTAAGCCATGGTTATGATTCTAAATAGCATGCATAAAGCTATTTCAATCAACAAACTTTACTGTGTGCATGGATATATAGAAGGAAGGCATCTGGCTGAGTCACTGAACGTCTGACTGGAAAAGATTCATTTAGCGTGAATGAGTGAGTTAATGAGTCCTTGAGATCTCCATTAGTCAGTATTTATGTTGTGGTTTTACAGCTCTTGACTCCCATCAGCCTGTATCTGCGTGCTTGCTCTGCTGTCATCTCCAAAGATTGACCTGATTGTGTGGCACTTACCCTCTGATTAGGTCTATTTCAGGCCTTATAGAGGCACATCATCAGCATGCTTTCCCTCTGCAAATATCGTACCTGACAATTTCTCTGAAAACATCATCATCATCATCGACACTCGAGTCAGGCAGTCAGATTGTGGGGGCAAGTGATTTGTGCAGTGGTTTTCTATAGCGTTTGTCATCACTGGTCAATGGCTGTGTGCGTAGACAGATTTGTAGGCTGTCTGGGTCTCTGCAAATGCTGATACTTGTACAGTATGTATGTGCAAGTTACATTACATTACATTGCATTGCATTTTTTTTTGGTCATGCTTTTATCCAAACCAACTTAGAAGTGGATTCAACCATGTGCGTACAACCCCCCAAAAATCCAAAAATCATGCAAATATATCAAATTCATCAAATAAGCTGAACTGCTCCGTTTAGTGACAAAAACAGAAAAAGAAAGTTGTTGTTTTTTTACTGCTTTCATGGGCTGGACTTTGTTGAATGGACAGTGGGCCCTCTTAATAGTGAGGGAGAACTTAAGATATGTTGAAGGCTTAGCAGGCTGCTGAATTCTGGATGAGCCACAGAGGTCAGATGACACATGCAGACACACCAGCCAGGAGCGAGCTATGGCAAACACCTGGACCTGCATGGCCTTCTAGGTGAGGAATGGATGTCTCCTCTTGATGTTGTGGAGAATGAATCTGCAGGAGAGGGTTGTGGCAGCAGTGTGTGACAGCCGGTCGTCCACTGTCACACCCAGATTCCTTGCAGCCTGAGCTGGGGACATCACAAAGTTTGCAATAGGATTGGAGAGGTTTTGGATTGGAGGATATGTCTTCTCTGAAAGAAGAGTCAGTCTTGTCAAGATGGAGCTTCAGGTGGTGTTCAGACATCCACTGAGATAGATCAGGCAGACATGCAGAGATATGTGCTGCTACCTGTTTTTCAGACCAGGGAAATGACAGAAGTATTTGAATTAGCTTGTAAATATAACATCATATATAGATCTGTAAATTATGTGGATGCAGATGGCTGTTTTTTTTTTCTTCAAACTCAGATTTTCTGTCATTTCGAACGTCTTTGTGAGACAATGTTGGAGCCTCTTTTCTCTCTTAATTACAAAATAGTACAAACAAAGATATATTAACTTTGTCAACCAATTAACTAACTAACTAATTGTACTAAATCCTTTAAAAACTAAAATCAGCTTTAGCCATCTCTTCTGTCAGTTAGAAAATTATGTCAAGGAGATTATCAATGGATTGTAATAGTTGTATTAGTTGAAGAAAGAAAAAGGTGTTGGGACAATAAAAATAAATGTTTCTTCATTCACTAAGCCTCGAAGTGTGTACGTCTGATGGGCAGCTTGTGGCAGCAGCAAACAGACGTGTGCATATACCTTCAGAGAACCTTTTGTTAACTGCAGCTGCCACTTACTGACTGGCTTCCTAATGTTTGCCCTGGTGGATGTTTTTATGGTAGCTTGTTGTGGAAGATGCATCACAAGACACATGTCCCTGTTTGTTGATAAGAACCTGGGTCTGAAGTTGCAGTTCAAAGTGTGTGCCTCTTGTTGTGTGGCGACTCAGGCTGCTGTCTGGCATTTAGCCATTTTTACCATTAGCCAATGATAAAATGGTGATGTTACCGACATTATGCAACCACAGATTCAAATGAAATAATTTCATTGCACATATAAAAAGAGGTTATTTTAAAAAGAAAATAAATGCACAGGCAGGAGTGCCATTATAAAAGCAATATGTGAAATGTAATCTTTCTTTTGTATACAGCTTTTTCCGCTAAAGAGAGATGGGACATGCAATCAGCAGAATAGATCTTTAGGCTGAGTCAAAAAAAAAAAAAAACCCTGCAATTTAATTACAGTTGGGTTTTAATTTATTTCAAGGGAACACTGATAAAGCTTTGTGTGCACTTTGCAGGTTCAAGTGTCTCAAATGTGAGGATATGCTGTTATTTTTGAATATACAATCAATCGGTTAATTAAAAAATTTAGCAATAATAATAATAATGATAATTCTTTGTAGCAGGCTTACAATGTGTAGGCAAAGGTGACTTTGCTTTTAGAAATCTGCTGCATTTTCACTGATATCTGGTCCAAGAAACACTGCATTGGATATGCGCTGGAGTGTCCTTGTGTATGTGTGCTCGTGTGTGCGTTTGTATGTGATTAAAAAGTGCTCTTCAGCCTCATTCTCATTATGTCCTCCAAAGTTTGAGTCATGCTTGTACATCTGTGCAAGTGTGTGTGCAAGTATGTGTGCATGCATTTGTGTGTGTATTTAAGAGAGAAAGAGACAGATCGCTGTTGATTTTACTGCACAGATGAACTCAGTGAGTATGCGTGAGATCTTCATTATGTTGTGCTCTGTATGTACAATGATAAATGTCCTTCACCTACAGGGGCATTATATATGTGTGTGAGTGTGTAATTTGCATTTTTGATCCTGAATGCATGTAAGTGTTTTGGTTTTGGTGGATGTACGCTGTCATTAAGATAGAAGATAGAAGCATATGTTGAGTACCCAATAAGGTAACTCACAGAAGTGACATTTGTGCATCAGAGGTGTGTGTGAGAGCACGGCTGTGTGTGTGTGCACAAATGTACAGTGCATTCACATTTCGGCATGCATGCGCACTTCCCTGCAATTATTTCAACATTTCCTGTAAAGTAATTTGTCAGAACTCAAAGAGGACAGACTGGTTGAGCAGATGTGCAGGAAACGCTACCATTTCCATAATTACCTACAGAAAAAACATTCCCTGCGAAAATCAATTTACCCCTCTAACGAATGTGCTCGTAAAGCGACTAAGACAAACACAATGAGCTGCAGGGAGCAGCTGTATCTCACCCCAGTTAAGCGGCGAAATGTTCCACTGCAGCACCGAACCAGTGCGCAGATCAATTCATCTCCATTCAACATCATTCTTTAAAGTAATAATCTACAGTACCTTTACATGATAAATGTCCTTTTTGCAGCGGTCTATCACTAACACACCATGCAGCAGGTTTTCACTCTATAACCACCTCAGAATAGACTTTACTTCAGCAGCATGGCTCTATGGATGGCACGGCCGATCCATCACTTCCTTTATCACTTTGGTCCAGGCTGAAATATCAGATAGATTAAGATGAAATTCCCACAGGATGAATCCAGATGACTCAGATGATCCTCTGGATTTTCCTCCAGCACCACCATGAGGGTGACTTTTGTGTTTTTAACGACATGTCTTGACAGCTACTGAAGTCACTGGCAAGAAATTGTGAATTTGCCTGATATTGTAGACACAACTGTGAACTCATTACAATCCCTCTCTGTCTTCAGTTTGACGTTGCCTCCCTTCTAACCTGATCTCTGTGTGGGAGGGGGATTGGATTTGCCATAACCAATCTCTAGAGACCAACGTATCTACCTGAATCGAACATCATCTTAAGTCAACACTGATGCGTAGCCATCCCAACATACTGGTTTTGCCAGGGCTCGAAGAGTTAAGTAATTCATGCTTTTAATCAGTTTATAGCAGCATCTGTCTTGTCTGTAGCGGTCGCCATTGTTGTTTCTCCTTGGTTCTAGTGCACAGCTTGTCAGTGGTGGACAATCCTGGGAGCACTGTGAGATTCATGTTCTTTGATTTCTCCAGTGCGTTCAACACCATCCAGCCAGCACTCCTGGGGAACAAGCTGGAGAACACAGGGGTGGACCTGCACCTCACATCCTGGATTATGGACTACCTCACCAACCGTCCACAGTATGTGAGGACACGGGACTGTGTGTCTGACACGGTTGTCTGCAGTACGGGGGGCCCACAGGGAACGGTCCTGGCTCCGTTCCTTTTCACCCTCTACACTGCAGACTTTTCACACAACTCACCAACCTGTCACCTGCAGAAGTTCTCTGATGACTCTGCCATCGTCGGCCTCATCACAGAGGGGGACGACAGGGAATACAGGGAACTCACACAGGACTTCATCTACTGGTGCCAGCGGAACCGCCTCCAGATCAACGTGGGGAAAACCAAAGAACTGGTGGTGGATTTCCGCACCGCTGGGTTGCCCCCTGGACCCAGTGGAGGTGGTGGGAGAGAGGAGGATGATGGCCAAGCTGTCATCCATGTTGAGGAATGACTCCCACCCCCTGCAGGACACTTTAACAGCTCTGGAGAGCTCCTTGAGCGACAGACTGCTTCACCCAAAGTGTGTGAGAGAGCGATATCGCAGGTCTTTCCTTCCTGCAGCTGTTAGACTGTATAACCAGCATGGACCATATACTGCTTTTCAGTACACTCAGTACACTTGTGCAATACTTGGTCTTTATGTAACTTCCACTCACTGTGCAATACTTGACCAAGTCAATGTGCAATATTCTGTATTTAGTACTTAATATTTAATATTCCATATCTAAGCTGTCATTTCTTACCTCAGTTTAGGCCCATTGTGTATATTTACTGGTCATATATTTTATACTGGTCATATTTTTTTATTTTTATATATATATTATTATATTTACACTTATTTGTTCTTAATATTTAACTGCTGCTATCCCCTGTGCTGCTGTGACATGTGAATTTCCCCACTGTGGGACGAATAAAGGCTTATCTTATCTTATCTTATCTTATCTTAAACTCAACAATGGCACTGGGTCCTGATTGACTAGTCGTTAATCACCCAGAAGTGTTAACTGGATCAGTTGCTTTTTAAACCACAAAATGGCTGCCAGACGAAACAGTCGTGTAAGTGGAGTTGGTGGATTATTGGCCTGGACCCAGGAAAATTTAGTAGACATCCAAGGTGCCCAGAGGACAAATCCTAATAATGAGTGCTAATCCTCGGTGATCCCCCACTTTTCTTGTTGTTCAGAAGTTCAGTTTTCACTTGGATGTGAGACCTCCATGGTTTCCAGACATATCATCCTAACTTTTACTCTGTGCCCCCGTCACTGCAACCATGGCAAACAAACAAGCAAAAAGAGTCTTATAGTTTCAGTTATCAGATGATTAGCACCTATGTACCATACTTATGTAATCAGGGAGAAAGCGAGAGGCAAAGATTTTTTAAAAAATCTAAAATTCCACTTAAGCACACTAATTAACTCATTGCCACATTTTACCTTGTTGAGTCTGTTCTTAAACAAGATTCAAAAACAACAACTTGCTACATACTGGAACTATTTCTTGGCTCGGCCCACTGACTTCCTGGAGTCATCACCATGAAGTTGCCAGGCAACCAGCAGAGGAAAACACTAAGCTGCTGAATAGCTTTTATTATCAGCCATTGTATCAGCAGCTATTCTACTGCTAAATGTTTTCTGGTGTAGTGACCTTGACAGAAGATTGCCTGGTCAACGTGTTGAATATGGTTATCATGTGAAATGAAATGGTCTTTTCTTATTCTTGGGCATGAGGAAGACGTCTGTCGTCCCTCTGAATGCTTTGGATGGAGAAATATTCTGCATCCACAAAGCCAAGAAAAAACAGTCTTAGCAGGAACATTTATGTTGTTATTGTCATAACATGGTGTTATAGTAATGGCAGTCTTCATCTGAAAGGTCACCTGGTCCAAATCCCAGAAATGTGAACATTGCCGTTTTTCTGCAGGAAGCTCATGATATATGGAAACAGGCACCACCTAGAACATGTATAGACTGTCACCTTAGCTTACTGTACCATGGCCCTCAAAATAGTTCAGATTTATAATGATTAAATGAACAAAGTGGATGTGACGCAGGCACCTTCTAGGACAGCCAAGGTCACCGAGGAGAAATGTTTCTTCTTTCACAGGGCTGAAATTAGTTTGAGTTTTATATGACTGCATATAATTGTTGATTCAATCTTAATGTGCTGGTATTGTACAAAGTATTACAAGCCAAATGCATTAGCTTTTCATTAAAAGACCACAGACTACTCCTGATGAAAGGCTGTCATATAACCTGCATGCTGTACAATTACTGTCAGTCACGTCCTGCATTGTAAAATTGCCACCTTAATAACAATATCTTACATTGCAATCCTGTCAATCCTGCTGACCGCCTTTCAATGACTCTGAAGCATAGCATCCATTTATCACATGACTAACACAATCAAACTCAAATCCATAAGCACTCCCCCACCTATGGAAATATCATGCAATGTGATGGGAATTCGACATTATTTTTGCCCTTTAATCTATTCCAATATAAAAACCCCATCTGAGCTCTCCACCTCAGGTAAATTAGAACACATACCTCCTGATGCAAAAGGCAATTATCTAAAACCACATGAACTTAATAAGGAACTGACAAGGGCTCCCACGTGCCCTGTGGCTCCATATATGTGTCCATGTAGCTCCCCGTCTTCCACTTTTATGCTGTATAAAATGAACAGACGCTGGCTTGTGTATAATCATTCAGAAATTTACCACTGCAATATATTCACATTTTTTTAATGACCTGTGCTCGCATTCCAGGAACTGCAAGATACTGTTAAATGGATGTATAAACTGATTATAATAAAAAATAATAAGGTTGTTATTGTTACAGCCAATAAGATTTTTATGGCCAATTTACTTGGCACTGAGCAGTATCCTTTTTGAGGTGGTGATTTTTCCTTTATATCAAAATGATTATACACGGCATCATGATTTTTGTGTTTGTGTACCTCACCTCTTAGAAAATAAATACATGCTAGTGTTGTGGAAAGTGGCACATTCGCAAACAAGCAAGAACATGATACCATCAGTGATGTCTAAGTTTGCACATTCATAGTTTCAAACTGTAGGATTCAGTGCAAGTTCAGACATGTACAAGTGTTTCAGTCTGAAAGTCATCTTCACCACCATCTCCTTTCAGAGATACACACTTTTTTCCCAAGTGTGTTTGCCTTTAATAATAATTTCAGTGGTTTTCATTTCCTTATCTTCAATTTCAATTCCAACTTCCAGTGCTTACACTTTGAGTGACACTTCAACTCCTCTCAGGTCTTAGGTTGTATGACGTTTGAACACACAATAGTGTGTTGGGAAATTTACAAACTCCTCCTTGCACTGACACTTCATCTACTGGTGCCAGAAGAACTGCCTCCAGATCAATGCGGGGAAAACCAAAGAACTGGTGGTGGATTTCCACAGGGGCACTCACTCCCCTCCAACACCAGTGAACATCCAGGGAATGGACATCGAAATGGTGACATCGTATTAGTACCTGGGTGTTCACCTCAACAACAGACTGGACTGGACTCATAACTCTGCTGCACTTTACAGGAAGGGTCAGAGCAGACTCTATCTGCTCAGGAGACTGAGGTCTTTTGGAGTGCAAGGGGCGCTCCTGAAGACCTTCTATGACTCTGTTGTCGTATCAGCCCTTTTCTATGGAGTAGTCTGCTGGGGCAGCAGCATATCAGCTGTAGACAGGAAGAGACTGGACAAGCTCATCAAGAAGGCCAGCTCTGCGCTGGGTTGCCCCCTGGACCCAGTGGAGGTGGTGGCTAAGCTGTCATCCATGTTGGAGAATGACTCCCACCCCCTGCAGGACACTTTAACAGCTCTGGAGAGCTCCTTCAGCGACAGACTGCTTCACCCAAAGTGTGTGAAGGAGCGATATCGCAGGTCTTTCCTTCCTGCAGCTGTTAGACTGTATAACCAGCACTACTCCCAATAGACCATGGACCATATACTGCTTTTCAGTACATTTGTGCAATACTTAGTTTTTATGTAAGTTCCACTCACTGTGCAATACTTGACCAAGTCAATGTGCAATATTCTGTATTTAGTATTTAATATTTAATATTCCATATTTAAGATCGCATTTCTTATCTGAATTTAGGTCCATTGTGCATATTAACTGGTCATATATTTTTATACTGGTATTATATATTTTTATATTTTATATTTCATATCCATACTTGGAACTGTAAATAAGCCATCTAAACTTGTTAATACCTTCTTTCTTGACTGCTATTTGTTCTTTATAATATTTAATATTTGCTATCCCCTGTGCTGCTGTGACGTGAATTTCCCCACTATGGGACGAATAAAGGTGTATCTTATCTTAACTATACCTCAGTTGAGCACTTTTACTAAAACTGACGCTTCACACAGTAAAATTCGTCTTCCCTATAGTCTGCATGTGGACAGAATCCTGGTGTAGACATTTTTTTTTTTTTTTTACTCATCGTTAAATTATTTTTATGACCAATGTCAGATTTTATTTTCAAGAATTTCTGTATTAACAGCTCATGCATGTGTTCCCAATGAAAACAAAAAGAAACTGTGCATGTATTCTGTGTATGTCACTGTAATCCCAGGATTAAAAAAAAAGAAAAAGTAAGTGATGTATATACATGCTTTGTTTCTCCTCCTCCTCTTGTTCTCCCCTTCTTTTGCCTTCCAAAGAGAAAACTAGGCTAATCCTCAGACTACTTTGGGGTCACAAAAACACAGTGTTGGCTGGCATAATGAGCATTAGGAGCAGAAATTAGATAAATGAAGCAAGGAATCCTAATATCTGCCCCTCAAAACTTCCATCCTTCTGCTCTTTTCAGTCATTCATCTTTTCTTTCATGCTTCAGTCTTTCCCTTGTCTCTCCCTCTTTTTTTTGTTTTAGAGAAAACTAGGCTAATCTCCTGACTCTGTGGGCTGAAGCAGTTGGCCACCAGCCCCAGTTTTCATCCAAGGACATTGTCACACACTGTGAGCTTGGTTGTGTTCTTTTAGTACACGTACATTCCTGCCTGCCTCCTTATCTTTTTTCATCAATACACGCACAAACACGTGTGCATGCTCGTCATTCTTCTGACACACAGTACAGACATGTGGCTGTAGGATCTTGATTGATTCTTACATATCGTGTTTAATTATTAATTTATTCCGTAAGATGTTTGAGTCCCGATCAATTCTCTTTCATGAAGACTACTGACGCAGAACATAGAAAGGCATACTTGTATTCTGCAGTTAACAAATAAAAAGTGTGACCCACCTGTCCTCTGGATGGGGTCACCATCATCCAGGAAGAGACCCCTCCAATCAGTGGAATCACTGTATTGATTTGCAGTGACCCTTCCTTTTAAGGGGACAAGTAGACTCAAACCACTCCACCAAAATGCCCCCCACAGTGTACCAGAGCCACCGAACCCCCATCACTGTAGAGGTCAAGCATTGAGTGCCTGTTTTTGCTGACTTCCTACGTTGACATCCTTGCTCACCTGAGGAAGAGTTGCTCTTGTGTTTTTCCTTATATATCCCAGTAATGCATGAGCATCAGGCTCCTGAAATGTGCACAGTCAACCACAATTTCTGACCCTATTTTCCCAGGTCTGTCCCATAGATCTCACTTTAGTCCCTGCTCCTATTAAAACTCTAAACTGTTGAGCAGCCTTTTTGATGGACACTCCTTATATCTGAGCCCGGCAGGCTGCATGGTGGCTCAGTGGTTAGCCTCACAGCTAGAAGATCGCCGGTTCGCGTCCCGGTCAGGGCACCTAGGATCTTTCTGTGTGGGGTTTGCATGTTCTGCCTGTGCAGCGTGGGTTCTCACTGGGTACTCCAGCTTCCTCCCACAGTCCAAAAACATGCTGAGGTTAATTGATTACTCTAAATTGTCCATCAGTGTGAATGTGAATGTGCGTGGTTGTTTGTGTATATGTGCCCTGTGACAGACTGGCGACCTGTCCAGGGTGTCCCCCGCCTGAAGTCCCCCTCCTTCATCATAAACTTTTAAACTTTGAGAACTGAAAATAAAAACAAAATCCATGGTGGTGAATGGCACAGGAAGTGAAATAGTTGTTGTATGTTGTTTTGTCACCTATAGTCCACCTTTACAGTGAACTCGAAACTGGACTTTTATCAGAAGTTTACTAGATAACTGGACTTGAAACCATCAGTCCACTAGTCTCCCTGTCAGGTGGTCTTAATTTTAACCAGCAGTCTACTCTGTTATTTTGACAGCCAGCTTGTCTGCTCCTCTTGGTTTTTTTGTGTTGCACTATGAAAGGGGTAAGGAATGGTGTCCCATTAAACCTCCATTAAATGCAGAGCGTCAAATAGCAGCATGACTCTTACAAACACAAGGGAATGTGCTGGCAGCTACGGCAAATGTTTCAGCTCCAGAAAACCCACCCTGCGAGACAGCCAGCTGTCTTCTGAAGTAAATGCCTGCTTTTGTTAAGCACTGGATGACCTTCATTGTCAGAATAAGTGAAAGCCTGGCTGATTAGCTGAAGTCATATTGTGGGTTATATGGACTGTACTAGAGACCAGCTTTTGAATCTGATCCATCATGAACGCTCTAAGCTTAATTTCACACTCTCTGTTTTGTTCTACTGCAACATGCAGTTCATTATTCAGACTGATTTCTTGAAAGATTTGATTTAGGCATTTGAAATCACATCAGCTGTCAGAAATGTAATTTGCTTTTTCACAACTCCCTCTGACAAACTCACACACCCGAGCGGTTCAGCGGAGACCTGCCACACATTCACTCAGCCTTCTGTTTGGAGCAGTCCTCACATGACGGATGACAGGGACCAGCAGCGGTCTGACAGTGAAGCAGTGCAGAATATGGAGGTGGAGGTGTAGCGGTTGAAGAGAATATACATTTATTCTACCTTCTGTCAGTCTGCCAGGAAATTGTCTGGAAGAACTGTGTGACCAAAACCTTAAAAAAGTGTGTTTGACTTGCCCTTTGCATGCAAACTGAATAAATCACACAATTTGTGATGGCACATGTTTTCACTCCCACAGTTTGTCTTCATTTTTCAAGATTTTACAAGCCGCCCCACTGCCCTCCATCCATTTGTGTGTGATAGTGGTTCTGGCACTCTGGGCAAACGTTCACTGACAATGGCCTTTCACTTGAACATTAGAACACCTTGTCTTGTGGCTTTGTATTTCCTGACAAGAACATTTCATTTTCACTAAAGCGCAAAATCTTACACTTGGATTTCAGGGAAGGAAATGTGCCTCCCTCATCTATGAACAAGCAATAGATGATGATTATTAGAGTCAAGCACAGCGTCATTCTGTTCTTCTACTTCTTCTTCCTCTGCTATTGTTATTATTGTAATTATTATTTATTTGTATATCACACTTTACCAAAAAGAATAAGCACAATAAAAGAAGGTTTAGATGTAAATAATAGAACTTAAGGTTTAAAAAAAGAAAGAAAGAAAAGAATAAGGAGGACAATGGGGGGTGGGGGATGGGGGGGACTGTTCAGCGTGAAATCATCATCAGTGTTTCTGAACCAAGTTGCAATAAGTTATAAAGCTGAGGTTGTTGAAACTTAAATTCAAAGTGCACCGAAGGTATGGCTGCACCCAGAAGTGGAACTGCATAGACAGCGGCCTTGGTGTTGTGTGAACGCTATTGTCACACGAGCGTTATGTCGGCATGACTTTGCAGTCCAGGCTTAAGGCCTTCACATATGTTATCCCGAGCAGAAAGATTCCAAACCGAAGTAGTTGTTGATCACTTACACCTCCTGCTGGCCAGTCAAGGAAGAGTGAGGAGTCAGCTGTTGGCAGTGATTTACAGTAAAACAGAAAATAGAATCATTCCATTTTTTTTGAAAAATCACCACAATAAGCAGAGGTCCTCGAGCATACAAATGTGTACAAAAAAATATTAGACTGATGTGTTGAGCAGTTTGTGAGATTATCTGCAGACAGACACACACTAGTGAACACATGATCCCCCCCAAGAGGCAGATTTCTTACCTGTCTGTCTGGACTTAATGGATGAGAATGTTTCGACACGTGTAATGATGACATGTCCACTCTATTGCTTTGATCCATTAATCATTGTGCCGTTTGTTCACAGTTTCAAGAAAAAAAAAAAAAAAAACAGTCTAAAACTGTTTGCTTCCCTCATCAGCCACACCTGACTGCCTCACCTGGCTTATCATGTGACCTCTCACTGATTACAGCAGGGATGCCCCCAGTGGTGGGAAGCTCACAGTACAAATAAGTAAACAAAAATAAAAAATGAAACACATGCACAGAAATGGCTCTTACAGTGAATTTGAATTACATAATAAGGATTTGTTAGATCCCTCCATCACACACCCAGACAGCATCTTAACTCCATGTATTTTCCTTGAGGAAGACTAAGTGTAGTTTCGTCCTATTCTGTGACCAAGCTGGAAAAAAAAGCAGCATTATAATGTATCAAGGAGACTATTTTTCTCTTTTTTGGCTCCCCTGCAAATGCAGTGACACTTTCCATATTGCTGATGCGACTTTTCAATCAACAAGCCGTGCTGTGTTGCCTGCCCATGCTCCATGCCAAGACCCAGTATTATGAAATTGCCTCTCAGTGGTTATGGGTTTAAATTTCCTTTTTACAATTTAGCGCTTTCATTAAATCGCTTGTGTTCTGAGCAAGGCATATAATAAGTGCTATTTTCAGATAATAGAATGGAACACAGTGAGCTGAAACAAGGAAATGTTTTCATTAGTGCATCTTGTGCAAGAAGTCTGTAAAATCCCAGTGAGGTTGTGTGTGTGAGACAGTGGGTTGTTTTGACCTGTGATTAAATGCAGACAGTCAAGTGTTTTGCTTCACATTCACTATTTTAAGTTAGATTTATCACTGCCAGCGTCAAAGCAGAGTGACTTCAGCTCACTGTCTTAATACTTGTGATTGTATTTACCATTACCAGGTCTTTTGGTTCCTCTGAGCCATATAAGAAGACGTATGCTTCTGTCAGCCGATGACATGGGCTCATTATTAAATGCCTATGGATTTATGGGCAGTTTATGACCAAGTCAATATGTATGCTGTAAAGGAGCTCAAAGAAATGCTCTCACTGAGCTAAATCACTCACTCTGTTGGATGTTATCCTGCTGTTCCACAATTTATTTGGTCATAAAATCATGTAAGTACACTATATATCTGCATCAGCCACGGGGAATGCAAAATAAGCTGCTTTGCAATTGTTTGAACTCACGTGACGGAGGATTTTGACTCAAAGTTTGCAGAAACCATATTCTTAAGATACAAGCAGCAGGTCATTGGTTTCCTGACACACCTGCCACAGTATGGACAGTACAGCTTTCATATGGCAGCATAGCTCTTACATGTCTTGTTAACATTTCATTTGAACAGCACTGCTTCAGTAATAAGAAAAATACATGGAGTAGGACAACCCATAATCACTGTAACTCCTTTTCAAGCATGCTACATACATGCAGATTGCTTTCTCAACGGTTCAGGATCATCAGGTTTCAAAGGCACTGAAAACAATATTTTCGCCATCTGATGCAAAGTTAAAACAGTTTTGGCTTTTTTTGCAAGGTATTAGTGATGGGAATTTCGGCTCTTCTTGGTGATCCGGTACATTTGGCTCAGCTCACCTTACTGAGCCGGCTCTTTTGGCTCTGAAACGGCTCTTTTTTAAACTAGGCCTATAAGTTCCCACCCAGTGTCATTTGCACTATTTTGGCTTGTGACATTGCATTGGCAACGACGTGATCCTACCATGGCCCCATGGAGGAAAATTAGCAGGGCACACAGTTAATTGTGTAGTATTGATTTAAATTAATTGCAATCAATTGATAGGCCAATCTAACGCCATCCAAAGAACTAATTAACAACCTATACATTATTTATGTTTTACAAAGCACCAGGGTTTATCAATGTTTTTTTCTCATTTAGTTTGTCTTTTTATTCAAACACACAGTCTTAACAAATGTGTCCTCATGGTAATAATAACAATAGCCTACTGTGTGTTGAAATAAGCATTCTGCCTTCGCATGATCAACATGACTGAAGTGTGACCAAATACTGCTTCTTTTCATTTTAAATCTTTCTCACCGTTAGTTTTCCTCCCGCAAGCTGTCTGTCCACCGATCGCATGCTAGTTGCTCACTTCGCATTCAGCAAACTGAATTGCGCGCGCGTGTGTGGAGTCCCAGTTTGATTGCGTCATGGTTCACAGCGACCGTCCATTGGTGCAGAGACTACTCAATCACTACGTATAACCACTCATTGTTGCCAGCGCTTGAGCGAGGCGGGAAGAACGGCTCACTCAATGACATGTATCGGCTCGAGCCGTTCACTTCAAAGAGCCGGCTCTTTGTACCGGTTCGTTCGCGACCGACACATCACTACAAGGTATTTCTGTATTTGTGTTTTGTCCTGCCTGTCTCAGTGGTTTTAAGAAGATGGCGAAAGATGACGTTGCATACCTCTGAGCACCACTCAAAAAAACACATTTGAATCAATATGTCATGACAGTTGTGAGGTTGTTTGCTTGTGCCGCCAGGGGACTGTCAATTAAATCTTATCAAACCACACCCACACCCTCCAGATGAAGGAGATTAGCTGAGTGTTTAACTATTAATAAATAGGACATATGAGGATGTCTTAGACTAAGCTTTGACTTTGATTGCATGGTTAATCATGACTACGTTTTAGAGGAAAAAAACGGAGATTTGAAAGAACATTTAAAGGTGCAGTGTGGAGTAACAAACAAATTTACATTTGCACTCACAATTTATCACCGAAAAACACTGCATGTATTCTTGAGGCCCAACAAATGTGACCAGTGCACTGATGCGTTTTCTTCCTCCTGAATCATTTGCAAAGATGATTAAAAATGAATAACTCCTGCATTGTTGACGTTGATGTTCACTTGCAGTCCCTTAATTTAGCTAGTGCACTGCTTGGCATGTGATCACCACCAGCGGTTAATTTGTAGCATAGCCTAGAGCCCTCTGCAGGAAGGTCCTTGTATGCTCTTGCATGTGCATCCTCCATGTTACTTTTAAAAGTAATTAGTTATAGTTACTAGTTACTTCACTCAAAAAGTTTGTAACTGAATTACGCCACTATAATAGTAAGTAGTTACCAGGGAATGATTTTTTTCTAAGCAGGTTTCACAAGCCAGTTGCATAGAGTAGAACTGCACAGACAGGTACTTACACAGAAATGTTAATATTTATTGCACCTCACAGGCCACAACTGGTAGACAGACTGTACTTCAAATATTTTCTTCATCATGAAAATACAGTTTTTTGGGACAATATATCAATATAACAATTAAGTGCTTTTAACTCTGTACATACTGGACTGTTCAAGTATTTTTAGTGTCAACAATAGTGTTTTCGGCCACTAGCTTTTTAGAAGTGTGTGGCGTTCAGAGATGCTTGATTAGATCAGAGTTGCTAATAATAATGTACACTTCACATGTACGTTCTTGCCTTTTACCTCAAGGAGAATAAAGTAGTGTCTGTACTTCCACTTTGAAAACACCAACTTTCCCTCCAGACTCGTCACTGCTGCAGCTGACCTCTGCTAGTTTGGGTGTGAGGGGCTGCTGTGTGAGTGTGCGGCTTGTGTGTGTAAACCAAAACGCTGCCTCTTATTGGTTTACCATGAAAGTTTACTCGACCTTAGCCAATCTTCATCACGTATGCGGTTGTCTCGTCCCTCCCTCCTCCCTCACCAAAGAAATATCTAAACAGCTGTGCAGCTCCTGTGGCTGAGAGCCGAGTCGATGACAAGAGTTTCAATGAGTAGTTTTAGTTTGTAACGCACCCCAATTAAATGTCAGTAATGTTAAGGCCATTGTAACGATGGAAACAGTAATTAGTTAGATTACCTGTTACTGAAAAAAGTAACGCTGTTAGTAATGCTTTGATGTTTATTTTAAAGCTGTTACTCCTGTCACAGAAAACAAGTAGTATCAGCTGTTCCTGTGCTTGACCAACTTTGCTTTGCACCACAAATGAACCTCACTAGAGTCTGATCAGAATTAGACCGACACACCTTTTCAAGTGGTCACAGTTTGGTTATTTGTTCCCCACCAGAGTTTTGTTTGAACCAGACTTGGTGTAAAAGGTTTGGTTGAAAAGCAACCATTGTGCCTCAGCAAAAATGAATATGTTCCATACACTGAAAAATGTGTGGGGATTTTCTTATGTCTACTTGTCTCTGATGTGAGACAGAAATATAAATATTTTAAAGCTAAATTTAGCAGATAGAGGATTATTCCAAAAGCTGAGACATTTCAGTTCAGCTGGCTCTGGCTCGGCTCTTGTAATATTAAAAAAAAAAGTCCACAGACATCCACAGAGCTTACCTTGAAATCTACTGGAAAAGCCTGTCATGCTCTTCATTTCCCAATCAGCAGCGATGTCTGGCTACATTTTATTGCAGGCAAAAACATGACTATCAGTGTAACAACAGTAGCGTGGATCTGCTTTGGGCTTTCATGTGGAGCGCTTAAGCAATTTACATGGTGGACTAGTAACACTTTAAAAGCGTCAGACAATAATGGAAAATGCAAATGGAGAGCAGATTATACCACCCGCTATAGAAAAGTGCACATGGACACATCTAAGCATTGTCATTAGACTGATACTTTAATGCAAATCCTACATGTAGAGGAATCATTTACACAGTGGGTTAGATTATGGCATAGAACGGCATGTCACACAGCTCGTTACGCTGTACGTGTCAGTGCTTTAAACAACTGCTATTTTGCAAATGAGACAGAATGAATGTCGACACCAGCAGAGAGACAAGTGCATAAAACTTTCATTAAAAAGTACAGAGAAGCAGTGCCAGAAAAAAGTGTGTTGTTAATTCAGTTTTAAAGGGATGCTGTGTTTAAATGTCAAACACTTACCTCGCATGGGGATGGAGCCTTGAAACTGACAAAATGTAGTAAAAGGTTATCAGACCGATCAAAAACACAACAGAATGAAACTCTAATTATATTCTTTTTTTTCCTATTTTCCCCAAGTCACAGTTCCCATTTTGTTCTAGTTGTTTATGTTCACCGTGTCTGAAAATGAGATGAGTGTGTTCATGTATGTCTAGGGCAACGATTAGTCCAATGTGTATGTGTTTGACTATGGACCATCATACCAGGGTGATGGCAGGACTAGTTAGTTTAACTGAAAACATTGGTTGTAATGATAATGTTTAGATGATGAATCTACAGTAATGTGTACTGTGTTAAAGAACTATAAAGCCTTATTTTTTTATACTACAACAATTTGTATAATTATATAATCACATATATTTTTGACTCATCTACTTACTTTATATTAAGGCGGCCAGATTTCTGAGATGAAAATTGGGGACATTTTCAGTGTGGCAGTGAAAAATCATTAAATGTTATCATTCTAAAATAAAAAATGGGGATAAATACTTTTTCATATATCTTGACCAGCTTTTATTACACAAAACCTTTGTGTATTGTATTGTTATCTCACGGTAATCACAGCAACATACAAAACAGTGACTTAGGGCATCATATAATAAGATGCATTCATAACTACTACAGTCATTGGTTAACCACACAGCACTGTCTGGTACCAGAGAGAAAATACAACAGTTAACACACCATTATTAACTGCCATGTGTTAACGTCAACATGATTAAACATAATGTTAAAGTTCATTGACTTTCATCACATTACATTAGGTCTTCAGATCAGATACACAGACGCACTGCATGTTACTATCATACTTTAGCTCTCTTCACACGCACGCAGTCAAGCCTACTGCCAGCTCACACATAGTGAATAAGTTCATACACAAGCGAACATACCATTTAACGCGGCCACTGCTCACCTCCGTTTCTTTCCTTTTTGCCGCCTCTAAATTGTTGTTGTTGATGCTGCTGTGTCTGTTCGTGCTCCCTAATAACGTGCGTACATCATATGACCGTCATATGACCATATTACCAGGGACAGGTCGCTCAAATCTGGGGCAGTCCCCGAAAATCAGGGACGTCTGGCCACCATATCTTATATGTTGTATGTTGTTGATGTTGGGGTTTCATAAGCAGACTTCAAAGATGACTCTGAAAAGTTTGTAACTTAGTCCTCTGTGGAGGAGCTGCAGTCAGCTCGGATTCAAAATGGTTAAAATGGATTCAGACAGTGACCCAGTTTCACTCCAAATAAAAACATTCAAATTTACATAGAAACTTTTCCAAACCACTCCTGCAGCATAATCCACTTCTCCACCGTCCGTCCTTACACTCAGCATCTTCCAAAATGCTGCAAACACACACAATATTTTGCTGAATGTGATGAAACTGGGACGCCATGGAACCTACTTTTGCATTGGCACTCACAATTATTTCAGCCGATATAAAAAAAAAAAAAAAAGGTTCTATTCTTTATGGTTGGAATGCTCACGTTTCCTTGGCAAGGCCTGCTTCCCCTCAGAAGACGGCAGTAACATATGGTCTCCACAATGGTCGTATGTGATTCAGATCACTTTTCCCGCTAACTGTCATTGACAACCATAACCACACTGTGTTTAAATTTAATTGATGTCTTCATGTGGCGGCTCACTGCAGTGCCCTTGGTAATAATTGACGTTCTGCATGCAGTGCGCTGAAGGGTGTTTGTTACTAATTGATATCTAGGTATGGATTCACTCAAGTGTATTGAAGTGTGTGTATGTATACGCGCATGTGTGTGTGGCTGGTGTGACGTGTGTGATGAATTAATTGATGATTCACTAACTCTAAAAAGGCTTGAGTACTTCGGCAGCACTCAAAGGGATATTAATGAGATTGGTGGTGACAATGTACAGCGCATACACACACACACACACACACACGGACTCATAGATCAGTTGTGGGAAACAGCGTTAACAACAGGCTGTCAATTTAAATTAAAATGGCTAAGTGGTTCATTAAAATTAACATTTAAAAAAAGTATTTGGAATAGTAAATCAATATTTTAATTATTAACATGGTGCAAAACACAATGTAAAATCTCCTCAAGAGACATGAATGGTAGTGCTTTTCAGATGACCGGCGAACTTTCACGACCCTGCATTAAAAGTGTCATTTACAAATGACTCCATATGTGCTTTTTTCATGGACATGTCCTGCAATTAAAGGAAAGACATAAACAATTTATACCATTACTTTTCAATCCACCTCTAAAACTGGAGCTGGGTCCATTTTATTATATTATTTATAGCCTTTTATGAGCCCAGATGGGTGAAATTCACTTTTTTATGGCAATGCAGTGGGGGCAGTAAAGATTTAAGCAACCCTGCAAGTACTTGAAATGCAATTAATATGTTTAATATCCAGTTAAAATTCTCAGCTTAAAAAAATGCTTGGTGTGAAAGTGCCCTTACTTGCACATGGACTGTTAATAAACTTGGATGTTGCCTCTGTGTAATACGCTTTCTGAGGGTAGGCTTGTAGCCCTGGAGTTTCAAATTACCACTTGATGCGTTTGTTAGCTAAATCCTCTTAGTTACATTTTAACATGAGATCACTAGCAAGAAATTAGACACGTCATTGAATTTGCAAACCTTTCTTTAAACCTGCAGTAATATTTTTTGGCCACCTGGGGGCAGCAGAAGCAAGTTCTGCACACAGAAATAACATCTGGTAACTTTTTAATTTTATATGGCAAAACTTGTTCGCAAACAGTTGCTTATTTACACATCCACTAGTTAATGAGCAATTTTAGCTGGTCTTAGCTTGTTAGGCTGGTTTAGTTTGTTAACCAGACTAGGAAAGCTGGTCAGTATAGTTGGTGTAGCTTGGTATGGCTAAATTGATCAGCAATCCAGTCAGCTGGCCTGACCAGCAAATCCCAGTTGGAAAGCTGGTCAGCCTAACTGGATATTAGGGTTGAGCATGATACGAGTAAAACTTGTTAATATCCGTGCTCGTGCTGAAGGAAAATCCTCATTGTGTGACTGATTCACGCTCTGTGATTGGCCAGTCACACACAGCGCCCGCCCCTCCCTACACAGACACGTCCTTAGCTTTTCTTTAGCTCGCCTCTATTTCAGTTTCTATGATATTCAAAGTAACTTGGTGGAACTTTTCTCGGAATGTCCGCGGTGCGTTTGACAAGACAGTGCTGAAAACAGTTTGTGTCGCGTCAGTCACTGCCTCCACTCCGGCCAGGTTTTTAATACATACCGTCTACTTGCTCTTACTTTTGTGATCATACACATTGATTTGAATCTCAATTCAGTCTCTATATCAATCTCTCATTTGAGGCTGTTCTGTAAATAGTTTTCAAATAAACAATAAATATAGCAACTTCTGATCAATCCATATCAATTTCAGACTTAAAATAATGTACCGCACACTCTGAGTACAGACATGGATACAGATAATTTAGATAGTTGAACAGCTCCAGATATAGTGGTGTACTCGCCCACCCCTACTGGATATGTCAAATCGCTGTCTTCCATAAAATTAATGAAAGTAGACAACAAATCTGTGACATTATAATGACCCCCTATAATTACCTTCAGTCACTTGTGCAATATGAGGCAAAAACCCCTGACCCTGTGGAAGAGTCATACTTATGCATGTCAGGTGGTTTGAAGAACAAGGCAATTTCAGTTCCTGCTATGAAGCTATATGGTATCTTCTACTTGATCTCCCCAGAGCATCCATCTTCCAGGCTCATGCAATAATCACAGCATCTTTTGTTGAGATTATTTCTTAGTGTAGACCAATCCCTTGTGTATGATTCTGTTCAGCGAAGAAGGCATTCTGCTCATGCTGTGTCACATGTTTGATTTTTTTTTCCATCATATGAAACCGTTGTGTCCTGGTAGCATATATATTTCTGCACATTTGAGTGCTCATTCATCTCCTTACAAGACATAAGGACACGGTCACTGACTACATACTCGGTTGAGAAATGTTTCTTGCTCTGTGCAGCAAGAACTTGTTAACTACTTGAATAGCAACACATTTGGTTCCGTGCACCTTTTTAAGGAGACTCCCATTTGCACTTTCAAAAAGAAAAGCTGAGTGTGGCTACAATGGATTCAACAGTTTCACAGACTTGCTGACACCTGACACCTCAAAACAAATTTAAGGAGCATGGCACCCTCTTTGTTCACCTCATCAAAGTGAATTTTGTCTTTCAAAGGAAAATACAGCTATAAGCTATAATACAGCTATAATACAACCTAAAACAAGAAGGCCAAGGATTTTGTTGTTGCCATGTCCATTAATTCAGATAAAATAAGATAAGATAAGATGAGATAAGATAACTTTTATTGATCCCCCTTAGGGGAAATGTACTTGTCACAGGAGCAGAACAGGCAAACAGTAACTCAAAAATAAATACCAGTAAGTGGCTAATTAAGAAATGAGGCAGCAATAACAAAAACAAGAATCAATAAATGGCCTAGAACAATAAAGTGACAAGAAACAGTATTTACATTAAGTGAGATATGTATTTACACTATGTCACATGTTTTCCTTGTTTTTGGCATCCATAAGTAATAGACATACTATATTCATATGAGAATAAGAATGCTATGAATGCTATTGCACAGAAATTTCTATGGTATTGCACTAGAAAGATATTACATTATTTACACTGTGCTGCAGAGAAAATGCAGAAAAAAATGCAGTCATCACTTAAATGCAGTTATTAACTATAGTGAGGTGTTAAAGAGTATGATTGCAGTGGGTATGAAAGACCTGCGGTAGCACTCCTTCTTGCAGGGTGGGAGTCTCAGTCTGTTGCTGAGGGAGCTACTTAAAGCTCCCACAGTCTCATGCAGGGGGTGAGAGGGGTTGTCCATGATAGATGTCAGCTTGGCTAACATCCTCCTCTCACCCACCTCAATGGAGTCCACAGAACAGTCCATGACAGAACCAGCCCTCCTGACCAGTTTGTTAAGTCTCTTCCTGTCCCTCTCTGTGCTCCCCCCTCCCCAGCAGACCACTGCATAGAAGAGTGCAGATGCCACCACAGTGTCATAAAAAGTCCTTAGTAGAGTCCTGCATACTCCAAAGGACCTCAGCCTCCTCAGCAGGTGCAGACGGCTTTGGCCCTTCTTGTTTAAAGTGCCGGTGTTATGTGACCAGTCCAGTTTATTGTTAAGGTGAACATCCAGGTATTTGTAGGTCTCCACCCTCTCGCTGTCCAATCCCTGGATGTTCACCGGTGCAGACTGGGGTGGCTGACCTCCCTGTACTTCTGGTCGTCCCCGCCTGATACACACCCGACGATGGCTGTGTCATCTGAGAACTTTTGGAGGTGACAGCTCCTAGAGTTGTAGCTGAAGTCCGACGTGTACAGGGTGAAGAGAAAGGGGGAGAGCAATGTCCCCTGTGGGGCCCCTGTGCTGCAGACCACCGTGTCAGACACACAGTCCTGAAGCCTCACGTACTGTGGTCTGTTGGTGAGGTAGTCGATCGTCCATGCAGCCAGGTGACAGTCTACTCCCGCTCCTTCTAACTTCCCCCTGAGCAGTGAAGGCTGTATTGTGTTGAAGGCGCTGGAGAAGTCAAAGAACATGACTCTCACAGCGCTGTCCGTATTCTCCAGGTGGGTCAGGGATCTGTGAAGGAGGTAGATGACAGCATCATCTACCCCTATGCCCGGCTGGTAAGCAAACTGCAGGGGGTCCAGATTTGTGCTCACCAGGGGTCGAAGGTTCTTGAGAAGTATCTTCTCCATGGTCTTCATCAGGTGAGAAGTGAGGGCCACAGGTCTGAAGTGGTTTGGCTCCCTGGGGTGTGCGGTCTTCGGGACTGGAACTATGCAGGAAGTCTTCCACAGTTCAGGGACCCTCTCCAGACTCAGGCTCAGGTTGAAGACATACTGGAGCACCAAACAGAGCTGGTCAGCGCAGTCCTTCAGGAGTCTGGGGCTGATGCCATCGGGTCCTGCAGCCTTCCTGGCCTTGATCTTTCTCAGCTCACTTCTCACCTCGTCAGTTGTTGTGGAGAGGCCGAGGGTGGATGGGGAGGAGCAGCCCCCTCTGCTCCTCCAGTCAATCCGCTCACCCCCCCTGGTGAGCGGGTTGGCAGTCAGCAGAGATGGAGTGACTGGGAGTCTGGGTGGTGATGCTTTCCAGAATTTGTTCTTTCTTAATGGTCTTGCTTAATGAGTAATCAGATGAGGTGGCTAATTGTATTTGATTCGGTTTTCAATAACCCTTAGTGTGGCAGGACGAGGACCAGTATACTGAGGCTGATTGGTACCCTCTGTTGTCTGACAACAAAACATCATGCAGGTAATCAGGCAACAAGCCCCAAATGATGAAGTGTGGCATGTCACTCACAGAATACACCTTTGACACCTCTGACACATTTTTGTTCAACTACTGTCAATTCTGTATTCCCCAACATTCCTCATGTTCCTTCGGCATCTCTTTCACTCCATTTAGACCTATGACTTTGCTCTTGACCCGAATCCCATTTCTTTTTCACTCCTTTGGATGCAAGCAGCTTCGACTGGTCTACATAAGACTTTGGAACAACATGAGTGTTAGGGTCACTTGAACCAAACCACGAGCAGCCAGGGTAACGTGTTTAGGCCACATTTTGGGTGGAAGTTATTTCAGATGTTGCTGAAATGGCCAAACTCTGAAAGCTTAAACAGAGTATGAAAAATTACATTTGATAAAATCTGATCTGCGGAGAACTTCTTTGTCACAATCTCAGTCTCAGCCTCTGTCTCACTTCCAGCCTGCCACATTCCTGCTGCAGCCTAAGCAGCTCAACCCACCTCACCTGCGCTCCTGCTCACACCTGCACCTCATCTGCAGCAATCTGGCCACCTACTTAAACCCCAGCTCCACACATAGTCAGTGTCAGACTGTCTTCACCTTCATGCAGAGAACTCCAGACCTGTCTTCCGGATTGATCACCTGTTGCCGACAAGTTTCGTTCCTGATTCTGCCTTTAACGCCTGACCCTCGGCTTGACTGCAAGGTATCGACTAGCTTCTGTTCTTCACTCACCCGTTTGCCTGAGTCCCAGCTGTTGATCCTGCCTTCCGTCCCCGACGCCGAGTTTTTGCCTGTGTGTCCTGATCTGTGGTGGCCTGCCTGGTATCTGATCTTCCTGCTCGTCCTCGACTTTGGGAATCCATCTGTGAGTCCTGACCAGTGGTGGCAGCCTGGTTTCTGGCTGCATCTCCGTGTCACCCAGCATGGTGTGAGTCCAGTTCGGGGTTTCCTGAAGGCCTCTGTTTGCCCTGTGTGAGCATGTCGTCTGCGTGGCTGAGTGGTCTGCTCATCGGGCTTCAGTTCTAAGGCTCGCGGGTTTGATCCCTGCTCTGAACTGTGGTTTTTCCTGAAACAAAGTCTGGTTACTGTTTGCACAACTGCTGCTTCGCGTCTGGGTCCTTCCTGTAACCCAGAGAGAGAGAGAGAGAGATGTGGTGGGTATTTATTTTTTTTTATTGGGGGTTATGTAACTATTAAATAAAATGAATTAAGTCATGATTACTTTTCTTTCATGGGTTTAGTTCAATTCATATAGTTTATTTCAGGATAGTAAAGTGGTCATGTTGTACTGTGGACAGCTGACTGAAATTTGCCACGATCATCCATCCTCTACAGTCAAGGCTGGTCCCTGAGTTAAATATCAAGAAGACCAGCACAAACCTGACCTGGTCACCAGCAAGACCAGCAAGTTTACCAGCAAAGCCAACTGGTCAAAAGCAAAACCATCATTTTCAGCAGGGAACTTTGCAATGTCAACTTGGTTTGTGTTCACAACTTATTGGTTCAAAATGTTCTCAGGTGGAAAAATAGCCACCAAGAAACACATCAGAAGAAGTGAAAATAGATATGAAACAAACTGTTTGGAAAAAAAATTTACTACCAGGAGCAAGGTTAGCCAATGTGACTAACTCAGGAGGCAAGGACCACCACCTGATAAAATTTAAGTTTGTTTATGGAGCACTGCGTGATAGTATGAATGAGCTAAAGCTGGTCAGACACTTTGGCTGCCAGTTGTTTGTCAGAAAAATGCTTGACAAGAAATGGGGGAAGACTCAAAAAGAAAAGCACCACTAGGGGTATGTTGTTAAATAGAGAATATGGGGAGCACATTAGGAGGCCGGGAGGAATTTATTTGGTCTAATGAAATGTGGTAGCTCCTTTTGAATGTAACGTATAATAAGCTTCTGTTAAAAAAAATGTAATATTAACTGTTGGGCTTTAAATTATTGCCATATCCAGAGCTGAGCCGATATCTAAATATTCTACAGTGTGTATAGGAAATTCATATAATTCCAGTACAAAAACTACTACTGTCTAAGGCCACTCGAAGGAACATTGTTTCTTGGGACAGTGGGAATCGTGTTCCTTATATATAATAATAATAATAATAATAATAATAATAATAATAACAACAATAATAATAATATTAATAATAATAATAATATTTACAAAAGTGAAAAATTGTGAAAAATTTTACAACAGAAATGAAGTTTTGTTATATCTTCCAATAACACTAACACTAACAATTTTTGAATTTCAAAGTATTTCAATGAGTGAGGGTTAATAGCTTTTATTATACAATAGCTACTGCAATTTCAAACATTTCACTCATTTATTCCTTATTTGTCTGTGATTTAATTTGATATTTGTAGAAATTCCAACACAAGTGGAGTGATATTCCTGTGTCTGCCTCACAGTCAACTGAAGAGAGTGTGTGTACAGCATATGTTACACAGCGAAAAGCAAACAGGGAATCAAATACAATCCTTCAAAATCCCTTCAACAATTGTCTCCTACCACCGCTACCATATGGATCTACAACCCCGAAGGCTGGTGCCATCTCAGTGTGAATTGGTGTGTTTTTGTGTGTGTGTGTGTCTGAGTACTGTTTATGTGAGCTCATAAAAGTGTGTGTGTGTGTGTGTGTATCGCCCTGCTCTGCAAGGTGGACTACATGAATGTCAGTTTTTACACCTGGCAAAGCTTGGGTTGAAACCAAAACTCTCACACACACTCACACATACACATACACACACACACAGCTTGTAGACATCTGCATCCAAATGCTCCTTGACGTGACCTTATTATCATGCTGGGTGACAGTCATCTTCACCAGCAGCTAAACATCTGCTCGACCTGATGGCGGGAGCTTCATGCACGCAATAATACACAAAAAGGCGCAGACTTCACATACTCATATGATAACACCGTGGATTTGTATTCTCGGCATGATCATTTAAACAGGAAGACACGTTCTAGAGTCTCCTAGTGTGAAGCAGCCCAGCAGGAGCAGGAATAACCCACCATCCCCACAACACCCAGTCACACTTGACGCCTTCATACAAAGAGCCATATGGATCCATTTTATGATGAATGAACTGGTCTCTTACCCCATCACTCAAAACTAAGTTGCCATTCAAGGATTTTTATGCAGGTTTTGCAGGCTTGAAGAGTAAAGTATTCACAAGTAAATTTCAAACACATGATAGAACATTTTCAGTCTTGTCGCATTTTAAAAATTAAAATGGATTTGGATGTTGCGACTGTCAGTTCCATGGTGCAATTAAATTAAAAGTAAGAAGGGACATTTCACAAAATTGTGAAATGACCATCTGCCATCATGAGTCTGGATCCTGCAAGAACAAGACAAGAACCCTCTTTCATTCTGTACCTTCATGCTGTGCTGAAAAGACCATCCAGATGACAAAAGAATATCTTTGCACATATCTGTATAGACTAGGGTTTTCCCGATCTGATCACGTGATCGGAAATCGGGGTCGATCACGTGACTACAGACTCGATCGGGACATTATGTCCCGATCAGGTATCGGATAAATAATATATACAGTACAAATCAAACGTTTGAACACACCTTCTCAATCAATGCGTTTTCTTAATTTTCATGACTATTTACAATGTAGATTCTCACTGAAGGCATCAAAACTATGAATGAACACATGTGGAGTTATATACTTAACAAAAAAATGTGAAATAACTGAAAACATGTTTTATATTCTAGTTTCTTCAAAATAGCCACCCTTTGCTCTGATTACTGCTTTGCACACTCTTGGCATTCTCTCGATGAGCTTCAAGAGGTAGTCACCAGAAATGGTTTTCCAACAGTCTTGAGCACTTGTTGGCCCCTTTGCCTTCACTCTGCAGTCCAGCTCACCCCAACCATCTCAATTGGGCTCAGGTCCGGTGACTGTGGAGGCCAGGTCATCTGCCGCAGCACTCCATCACTCTCCTTCTTGGTCAAACAGCCCTTACACAGTCTGGAGGTGTGTTTGGGGTCATTGTCCTGTTGAAAAATAAATGATCGTCCAAGTAAATGCAAACCGGATGGGATGGCATGTCGCTGCAGGATGCTGTGGTAGCCATCTTGGTTTAGTGTGCATTCAATTTTGAATAAATACTCAACAGTGTCACCAGCAAAACACCCCCACACCATCACACCTCCTCCCTCATGCTTCACAGTGGGAAGCAGGCCAACACAGTCTCACTCCCAGCTCGTCAAAAAACGCTGCTTGGTCAGGGCCTTTAGCGTCAGTTTCTGACGCACAAAGTCCCCCCCAGCGTCCTAATCAGACGCAGCAGGCCTCTAACTCACTCCAATGTAAAACCGTCCGCGGCAGTAAGAGACGCACAGAGCGACTGATCCTGCCGTCTATTCAGTTCAGCATTAACCTGACTGCGGCGTATTACGACGCTGTGAGCATCAATCCCATTGGATAACGGTGGCCCTGATACGCGTCTCTTCTGCCTGTCAGTTTTCACATTAGTTGCTATTTTACAATGATATACGTGATATTTCTTAACAAAACAACACAAGTTTGCCCTTCTTAATTCTACAATAAGATGCGTTGATGTTCAAGCCTATCAGTTGTCTTTATTTCCCATTCATTTCTGAGAAACAAGGAATTTTATGTCCGTTTTGGATAGCTGAAGGCACTACACTACCCACAATCTCCTTGCATTGTTGCTATAGAGACAACGCCCGTCAGCTCTGCTTCACAAAATCTATATATTGCATTTATTAAAATAAAGTACTTTATATTACTTAATATGTATAGAATCTGTAATCACAATCAGCTACATATAGTGTGTAACGAAGGTTTGAGTATGAGACGCTCCTATATCCAGGCACCTTCCGCCTGGCTCGTTTCGGTGTCATTCATGACGTCATGCGGAACCTGTAAAGAACGTTATCGACTTTTTGGTTAAAATACTTAAAATAGACCAACATATCCGCATTTTGTTAATATATTTGATATAAAATAAATGTAGTTGAAACTTTGGCTGTAGTGAATAATTCATATATATGATATATACGTATTTTTACGACCTTATTCCCCACTCAATAGCGGAAACCGGAAGTACTGAAATCGCCAAACCACATTTTTAGAATAGTAACGAAAATATCAACAATAAAACAGCACATTAACTTTTTCGTTATACAACTCATGTAATGGATTGGCTATAAGTAATTCGGCATCACAAGTTCTTAAATACAATGATTAGATCCAACTTTAAATCTCACTTTAATTTGAGAACTACAACTATGGGATTGATTTGCATAAAGCTGTACGAGTTGTAGTTTTTAACAAATATTAGTGTTTTTCTTTAAAATGGATGTTGTCAATACTGAAAAAAGTATACTGGACAATGAATGATTATGATTAAAAAAAAATGGACTAAATCAGATTTCACATGTCAAATTGTTAAATGGGTGAACATTAATTTCACCTGTTTTTTATTGTGCCCTTATCGGTTGGCTACACCAGGGGTCGGCAACCCGCGGCTCCGGAGCCGCATGCGGCTCTTTCATCCTTATACTGCGGCTCTGAGTGGCTTGGGAAAATAAATTACTAAAAAAAAAACAACTAAGTATTTAATTGAAGTGTATTTTATTTGTGTTAGTTCTTTAATATTTTAGTTCTAGATTGGAAGATTATTGTGATCTTGACATATTAGAATAAGTATATTTTATTGTTTTTCGTCGCTCAAAATAAACGTCATACTCGCGAAAGCCAGTATAACCTTCCAAGACCGGACAAACTCGTGTTTGAAACATGGAATGCCATCCCCGACACCTACGTGAACATGAAGACATATGCCTTTGGAGTCCTGTCGATCTTCGGATCCACATATGTATGTGAGCAGCTATTCTCCACCATGAACTACATTAAAAACAAACACCGCTCACTCCTCACAGATGACAGCTTACAGTCCTGCGTAAAGATGAGAGTGACGTACAGCCCCGATTTGCAGACGCTGTGTGCAGAGGTTCAGGAGCAGAAGTCCCATTAACCAGGTCAAATAAATATTTATGCTGATATTTTGCAAATATTTATTTTTCATTGTTTAGTGACACAGTGCTTTCTTCCCCAATTTATTTTTTAAATTCAGGTCAAGGCTCCGCTACATGCTCTGAAAGCCCAAAGGCGATATAAGGATGACGGCTCACGGCATTTTTTTTGCTTTTGTTTGCTACATGGATAATTTAAGTTCAGCTTTTTAATGTATTTGAAAGAGACATTCAGACATTGTATTATTTTTTCAAGAATTCAAAATGTTCAAAATGTGTTCATTACATAGATAAAATTTAATTTTCTCTGTAGCACTTCGTGGATTTCATAAGCAACACACTTTAGTTGTTTATACAAAGTGAAAAGGTAAGAAAAAGCAATATATACAGTGTTATCTTATTTTAGATAAGATGATAGCCCATCTTCAAAAGGGTAGTCAAAGCACTAATAAGTGTACAGCTGGGGTGAACCCCGAAGCATGAAAGGGAAGTTGTTGTTTTTTTAAATATTTTTTCTTTCTATTTAATAAATGCGTTCATAAATAAATTCATTTTAGATGTCGAAAAGTATTTGCGGCTCCCAGTGTTTTCTTTTCCGTGGAAACCGAATCAAATGGCTCTTTCGGTGTTAAAGGTTGCCGACCCCTGGGCTACACCCATTGATAGCTGGGCTTTCTACAACAGTTTTTTTTACAACAGCCTTTTCTGTTGATGAGTTATAACCATTTAAATATCTTCGGAGGTCAGGGTTTAGGGACTTATATTTCACAGCAGGAGCCATGTAGAGCCTTCATACTTGCATATATCACTCTCCAGGTCAAGACCTTTCCAACGATGTATTTGGTTTAGGGTTAGGTTTAGGTTAGGGAAGTTTCATTTTTATCAGCTCGACTGTCAAATAACTCTCAGAAACTATAGGTCTGCTGGCCTGCAGCCCTGAAATCTGAAAATGTAAAAACTTGTCCGATAAAAATTAGATTAATATTTTTTGTAACTCATGTTTGTTCATGACACCATTCGACCCTTAGTTGGTTATATTCAGTATTGGTTTCATTTTATTTCGATTACATAACCTAAGACATCAACAGAGACACCCTGCTGCGACCTTTAAAAGAAAATACAAATGTGAATACAGAGAAATCACATATTCACTTTCTATGGCCACCTATGGCTCAGTATTGAGCATTTGAATCTTCAAAATGGAGAAGTCAACCTGTGTTTTTTTGTTTTGTTTTGTTTTCTCTTGAGCAGTCAACTAAACCATAAGAGACATTGGAAAATTGAATTGCACTTTTGTGTGCCTAACGCAGGCAAATCGATTCCATTTTCTTCTTCAACTTTTTACTTGACCTCGTGCTGACTATAGGATAAAGAGACTAGTGAAATTTTGGAGTAATGGATCAATAGAAACACTCCTGCCTTGCCACAGGGAAGAAGAGTATTTCTGTAGTATCGGCTCCTCTTTTTTGCTCTTTTTTCTCTCTGCATCGCAAACACCCCTCCTGCTTTAGATGAGGGGTGAATATCAGTGAACAGAAAGAGGGAGAAACAAAGAAACAGACACACATTCACACAATACATCTGTCGCGCCACCCTGTTAATATAAATCCTGATAAATGCAACATTAGGCTTGGTGCGAAGCTTTAATGAAGTTAAATTAAAAAATGCTCCTTTTCTGTCTGAGGTGACCAGAAGAATATGGCTGAAGCAAATTTGCACACAGCACGCAGAAGTGAATAGAAGTAAACACGAGGGATGAGCGAGTACATCACTATCTGTACCTTTATCAACCATCTAGAATTATCTGTGTCCGTATCTGTACTCGGAGTGGGCGTGGCTTAACTGGAAATGGAAGCGGTAATGGGTGGGACTTACTTCATACATTAAGTTTGAAATTGAAATGGATTGATTAGAAGTTGCTAATCTACTGTATTCAGAGCCTATATACAGTATATAAAGCTTAATTTGTAATATTTATAATATTATATTTTTATTAACTGCAGAGAGAAAGTGTCAGATACTGCATGCAGCCACATACAATAAGAATATTAATATAGGCTACTATGTGTGTTCAGCTATATGTGTGTGTATGTGGGTGTGTGTGACTGGCCAATCACAGAGCGTGAAGATAGCCAGTTTCCCAATGAGGATTTTCCTGCAGCACGAGCACAGATATTGACGAGTTTTACTCATATCATACTCGTACTGGTCAAAAATGCTTTATCCAGCTCAACCCGAGCAAACACCCTTGTTTGCTGAATCTGGAAGGGCTACTTCTATCAAAAAGCTTCAACAGTCACAAATACAACCTCTTCCACTTCTGGCTCTGGTTCACCCGATTCATCTCAGTGTGCCTCACACTGACCACGCATTTCGTTCCAGACCTGCTGTTTCTTTTCACCAGCCGTCACTACTGGGTTTCCCTCCTCAGTTCATCAGCTGAGCCAGCCACCTGCCAGCACAGCTGCTCCTGGTTCATGATCGGTCTCATCATATATAGAAGGCAAATCATCTATGTTGCCTTAGTGGTCCAGTTTGTTTTTCTGCTCACTATACCCCTCTGGATTTGTTTACCTTGTCTGACTGCCTTCTGACCAATTATAGCCTGCTTTACTCACACCTGCTTTTCAGTGATTCAGGGTTACAGCCTTCTTTCATCAAACCAAGTCCTTAATAGTCTACAATATATTCCTTTTAGCAAGGTTCAGTCCCGTAGACAGAGGGGGTGAAGCTCATTATGTTAGTTATTACACTAATGACAAGAAGGCTGCCTTTGCTGTGATTATGGCTACTGCAGTTGAACAGTGAGGTGAGGTGAAGTACAAGAGCACTGTTTATCACTTAACTACCTACAATTACTGAAAGGAAGTCCCTCTTGTCCCTTAATGCTTTTATGAAACAGGTTCTGAAGCATGAATACTGTTTAGGCCTGACACGATGAAACTGAAGGCAGATCACCAGCGGTGCTTCACCAGTATTTGAAGTTGTTGCACATGAGCAACGGTGACATGAAATTGTTTGTATTCTGGACATATGTTGCCATTACACAAGCAGCACGTCCTAGCAGACAGCTTACAGTAGGCCAACATTATGTGGGTAAATCTAAACTTGAGCAAAGGTGGTAGAGGCCTGTTGGTTTTGAGGATGGAATCAGCAACCACTGCAAATGAGACAGAGTTAGGTTTGTATTTCAGTATTGGTTTGACATGCCCTTCTTCACCTTCCCTCTGCAGCTGACAATAAGTAGCACCATATGTCACTTGAGTGGTGACAGAGAGAAGGGGCAAGGCCTGAGGTAGGCAGGGGAATGAAAATGACATGAAATGTATTAACATCAATAACATATCACCAATGTTGTAACTGAGTTAGTAACTGAATTACTCCACTATAAAAGTAACTAGTTACAAGGGAAAGTAACTATTGTGTTACTCTTTTTTTAAGTTTAAATATGTCAGGTGGCAGGTTTCACAAGCCAGTTACATAGAGTAGAACTGCATAAACAGATACTTAGACAGAACTTTTAATATTTATTGCACCTAAACAGACATCAACTGGTAGACAGACTGTACCTCAATTATTTTCTGAACAATAAAAGTAAAACAGTTTAGCTATATGAAGTGCTTTTAACTGTTTGAGAGATGCCTCATTAGATTAGAGTTGCTAATAATGGACGTGGACAAACACTTCGCTCCGGGACATAATGCACATGTCACATGTACGTTCTGGCCTTTTACCTAAAGGAGAATAAAGTAGTGTCTGTACTTTCACTTTGAAAACGCCAACTTTCCCTCCAGACTCCCCACTGCTGCTGGAGCTGACCTCTGCTAGTTTGGGTGTGTGGGGCTGCTGTGTGTGTGCGGCTTGTGTGTGTAAACCCAATGCTGCCTCTTATTGGCTCACCATGAAAGCTTCCTCGACCGTAGCCAATCATCATCACGTATTCGGTTGTCTCGTCCCTCCCTCCTCCCCCACCAAAGAAAAAAATAAACAGCTGTACAACTCCTGTGGCTGAGAGTCGAGTCGATGACAAGAATTTCAATGAGTAGCTTTAGTTTGTAACATGCCCTATTTAAATAGTAATGGTGTTGTAACGATGGAAATAGTAATTAATTAGAATACCTGTTACTGAAAAAAATAATGCCGTTAGTATGCTGTTTATTTTAACGCCGTTATTCCCATCACTGCATATCCCTCACATGAAGACGATCTCTCAGATTTCATATTTACTTAATGATTGCTTATACTAGTTGCTGGAAAAAACAAACAAAAAAAGTTGCATATTAATGTTTGCTTTTCCACTGCATCTGTTATTTTAAAGAAATTCCCCTGGAAATCAGGGCTTATGAATGCAGCACATTCAACTACACTAACCTCAAAATTTTTGATGAGAAATGTAAAAAATTAAAGATCAGTAGCATTGGAAGTAGGGATGAGCCGGATACTCGTTTCAGACGAGTATCCGTTACGGATAAAGCATGTTTGACGAATACGATTATGATAAGAGTGAAATCCGTCAATATCTGTGCTCGTGCTGAAGTAAAATCCTCATTGTGTAACTGACTGTCTTCACGCTCTGTGATTGGCCAGTCACACACAGCGCCCGCCCCTCCCTACACAGACACGTCTCTTCCACAGCCTGTATGGTCTCTGCCGGTCTCTGCACGTTTCTCCCAACATACGCGCGGTGCATATGACAAGACAGAGCTGAAAACTGCTCGCGTCGCGTCGGTAAATGCCTCCGCTCCGCTCCGATTTTTTTTTTTTTTTTTTTAACCGTCTGATTGCTCTTAGTTTGGCTGGTGATATGAAGTCAGTTGAAAAACTTTGCTCGTACTGAACGCGGTGCTTTTGAGAAGAAGTGAACAAGGCTGACATATTATTTCCCTGTTTGCCATCACTGGATGTTTGCATGAATCATGAAGTTCACACAGATCATTAAAAAATAAACAGTCTCACAGACCATTTACACACATACACACATATAGCTGTAGCTGAACATACAAAGTAGCCTATATTAATATTTTTATTATATGTGGCTGCATGCAGTATCTGACACTTTCTCTCTGCAGTTCATGAAAATAACATTATAAATATTATTGAGATATATTGTATATATTGTATATAGGCTTTGAATACAGTAGATTAGCAACTTCTGATCAATCCATATCAATTTCAGACTTAAAATAATGTGCAGTTTTAAGCCTCACCCATTTCTGCACTCACTTCCGGTTTAGGCCCCGCCCACTCCGAATACAGATACAGATACAGATAATGTAGATGGTTGAACAGATACGGATACAGATACAGATAGTGGTGTACTCGCTCATCCCGAATTGGAAGCTTATTTACGGCATGTGTGATGTTTTAAACGCATGATAACTTGTCTTACTGAACTGTATTCTTCACAGTCTAGCAATGCAGTCACCTCTCAGAAGTTCACTGGACATTTCAGCTTCAGCATTATACAGTAGCACATCATGTCAGACAAAAACATAGCAAAAGATAGGAAACAAGCTTGAAAGCATTCCAATGACTTTACTGATAAATGTCTTTGATGAATTTCCATGACAAGAGAGAAACGTGCATGGGCTCCTACGCTGCTAAGTAATTGAACTGACGGTAAAATGTGGTTTGAAGTCTAGAATATTGAACTATGTAGTGTATGGCTTGTTGCAGTGGTTTTCTCGCTGTCATAACAACCAGCAGAAGATGCCCTTGTGAAAAAGGTAAAAATCGATAGAGCTACCAAGGACGCACAAACTAATGCATTTATTCTATACTCCTACTAACTCTGCAAATAATACATATTTCTCGGACTCTCCCCCTCTCTCCCTCCCCTTCTGATTTGATTGCAGAAAGCCCACCACATCCATCTCTGTCACATGCTGACTGCCATGTTAATAGCCCGAACACACACACACACACACACACACACACACACACACACACACACACACACACTCAAAACTCAAACACACAACTAAACATTTTCTGTCTTTTTCCATTTCATAGACTATCTCCCTTCACACAGACATATACAGCGCACACACACACACACACACACAGATACAGACACGCACACACAGATTTAAGGGTCAGACTGTGTTTTGCATCCTGCTGTCTTTCCATCCTGAGACAGATCAGTATCTTAACAACTTTAAATTACTGCTGGTTCTCAAAGGGCACATTTGCTGTGTGTGTGTGTGTGTGTGTGTGTGTGTGTGTGCTACAGATAAAAGACAAAGCTTTGGAGGTGGAGGGCAGTTGGGCACTTTGCAAGCATTTACACTTTAACCACAGTATTTTTACTTTATATTTGTTTATGGATTATATATATATTCCTTCTCAGTGTTTACACAGAAACCTGCTGTCTTGTTGACATTCACCTAAAATCAACCTATACATCTTTTATGAAATTATTTTAGTTTTCAGTGGGGTCTTGCTTTTTCTTCACTACTACTGTTTGCTGGTGTTTTTCTGCACATATATCCCTAAAAAGTTGTTTTCTTTATTCAGAAAAATAGGCCCTTCATGAACCTTTGGTGGTCTTTGATCATCACTGATGCGGCTATTGGTTTTTACTGATATGTACAATTTTGCCTCATGTGCATAGCAATGGAATAAAATCACATGTATAAAATGAAGAAAATGAAGTGGGGTCCAGAACAAACCCTTGCTGAACACCATTTTTAAATCAGCGAGCAAACTGTTAGTTAATATACTAACCTCAATCAAACCTAGATAACTGCAGCATCAGTAGTGGGCACATTGTTTTGACGATACAGAAAAGTCATATTATAACCAGTGTCATCAATGCAGGCTAAGACTGAATAGAATAGAGGAACTGTAAATTGTAGGCACCTGTCAGAGGATTGGTTGTGAACTTCAGGAGTAAGTTTCTGTCAGTGTTATAACATGAACAACATGAACTGACGAAATGAAGATACTCATATCTGAAGAAACTGCAGATGAAATTCAGGCATCATGGCAGCATAATTTCTTTCATTTCTTGATTATCTTGCGTTTTTAACACTGGCAATGGTGTAATTTTCTGTCTGTTCTCCAATTCATTCTGCTCCTCTTCTTCTCTCTTATTCCTGTCTATTTGTGCTGATAGTGGCTGCCAGCTGTGGGACTGAGAAGAGAATTTGGTTTGAGGGTTAGTGATAGATTTGCTTTTATTGATTTTTTAAAAACAATGTTACAGTTATTACTTTTCAAAAGCTTCTGTTTGTCAAGTGATGCATGTATTACTTACAGTGCAGTATGAACCATTCAGTATTTACACATACATAGATTTTTTTTTCCCTCATGAAACTCTGTATGAGGTTTTAGAAATCTATCCCTTCTCCATTCAGCTACAGTCTGACAGGAGGGTGGAGGGTTGGCTTACTGAAGGACATCCAGTCTTTCTCTACTGACTCCTGGTTTGCAGAAGTTTGCAGGTGTGCTTTACATCATTCAGCTGTCTCCCGAGCAGCGGGCCTCAGTGTGTATTATGTAACACAGGAGCTGACTCTTCCCAGGCTGCTCCGGCTTTATTGGTGCGAAGAATTATTTCCGTCCCCATGTATCTGGTCACATGCTGTCTTTCTTGGAAGTCTAGTACTAAAGTGTCTGACATGCTCATATATGGTTTGCAACACAGGATAATCAATATAGTTGCGATTGTATCAGCTCTTACATTATAATGAATGTGCAGCTATGCTTATAGACTGCGCATAACCTCAATTCCCTGAAATTCATTATTCTTAATAGCTCCACCTTCTGGTCATTTATGACAATATTTCCCCCACACCAGCACTATAGAGGCACAGTGGTGCAAAAATTTCCACTTCCATTTCCAATACTTGTCTTCTTATTTATTCTTTCAATACAAATTTGAATGTGACATGTTTTTTGTGAGATGTCCAGTATCATTTTTTTTGTGAGATGTCTTTTGCCTGAGTGCAGTTTGAAATCTATGCTCAAATGTTACAGGCTATGCACATAGGTATATGTTCTTTATGATTTAGTCAAAGCTGCAACTGTTCTGCTCGTGGCTTTAAATCCATGTGAGTTGTTGATATTAAGGTTGATCAGTATCTATTTAACTTGACTTCACAACAAGATGCTTCAGTGGACTAATGGCACCACAGTATTTGGCTTTCTGTTCAGTTGCTGTCGGAGGAAATCAGTCCCACAAGTAATGTTAAATGGGTTCAAAATGACCTTTAGTATAAAAAAACCCCAATCTTTTTGGAATGAGCTACTTCCTTCACTTTTGTTACAGGTCACACTAACATCACACCAGGATCTTTAGCATATGTTGCTTAGGGACTAAATGAGAAAGGAATATGGCAGTGTGTAATGGTCAGTGAATGGTTGAGCATGGGAGAGAAAGCGAGTGGCAGAAGAAGTTAGGATAAATGTGAGGGAAGCAGAGGTGAGATATTGCAAAGTTTAGCAATAAATGTACAGTACAAGTTACAGTTTGTCAGTAAATAAAGATTGTAGCTGCAGGTGAGCCCCGGAGCAAGAACCGACTTCGGCCTGAGAGAAAAACAAACATTCCCACTGTTCCCCAACTACAGTCTGGAAACGGAACAGGAAAAGGCCAACACTAATTTTCTCTACTTTCCATCCTTTACTAATGCTCTGATGTGCTTTTAATGATGCTGCACAAATAGATTGCAATCTGCTTTTAAATGGCACTCTATATGCCAAAATAATAAGTGAGTTCTTTTCTGTCCCCCTGGTGCTGACATTAAAGAAAAAAACATATCCATAACAGTCAGCACCTGTCTCAGCACCTGATGTCTGAGGATGAACACAACAGACACATAATGGACGCATTAGGACTAAAATGCAAATATCAAAACATTAGCATAGAATCAACACAATAAAACACACACATATTTCTCACTAATAAAACCCTGAGGCTCTATTACCATCACACTTAGTATGATGCTCAATAACACCCCCACTGCTAACTTTGCAGTTTTATACATTTCAGTACACACTAATAAAGTAAGCTGGTGAAATAGTGAGACTATAAATAAATATGTTACACAATATATATATAAAACACAACATATGAGCGTAGTGCGAGGGCCAGAAGTCTTTCTCTCAAGTAAACAACTTTTTTTCCTTTGAGATGTTGTAATATATATATTATTATCTTAAAACTTAATCTTAATCTTAAAACTCACTAACATTGTTAATATTATTGATGAACCAAATCTCTATCTCTATGAAACTGTTGGCTCATTGAGTCCAACACACAGTCATCATCAGACTCCATTTTAGTTTTAGCCTCTGTCAGCTTGTTTTTTGGCTTGCTAATAGCAGACATAATAAAGTTAGCCAATAACTAGAAAACATAGCTGAACATTTCAAAACACAGCCAAAGTAAAGTGAATATTGGACTGGCAGTATTGAAATGGCAGCCTCATGATTTTTCCATTGAGTTCAAGGAAACATGTTTAGGAAAACCCATAGGACATAAAGATTAGGACATAAGGGAAAATACCGTGGACTGGCATTGTTCAACAAGCTGTTTTTGGACCTAACCAAAACTACGCTCAAAGTTAACTGAACTCATACAAGCCACTTGTGGAGCAGACACGTGGGTTATCTTAGATGATATTGATAAGTAACATATCTTGTTGCTTAAGGACCTGTGGGTTTGCATTGTGCGTGGATTCATAGTTCCTCAATGATATTTGTTAAGTAAAATTATTATATCATGAGTGTTTTTATTATTTTTATACCACATGACATTTTCTGACAGTTATAGGTATCTATTTTACATAAAGGTCAACAAAAGCACTCACTTCACCTTTGCTGTGAGTCACTATGTTGCCCTAAAGGTAACTTAATGCAGTGATGGTAGCATATTAATATGAAGTCCATATTGTGCACATATTAGTTACTGTCTACTGACCTTCATCCTACTCAGCTAACAAATAGCTACTGTTTCACCCTCAGCTACTATGCTAGTGGATTACCATACTCAGAGCACATTGATTTTAATATTCACATCCACATGTCATGGAATTAGCTATCAGAGCTACACTAGATGCTAATTAGTCAACAAATACTGTATGTCACAGCACATCAGTGACAAGTGACAGTGATAATGGGTAGATTGGAAGCAAATAAAATAATGATTTAACCAACAAGATGTGTTTCGTTAGATAGGGAAGTTTGTAGGGTGTGATGAGGAAAAAATATTACAGCTTTTTATTATTTGTTTTATTATTACACACATTTTGTTTTATTGTTGTTATTGGTAACTTTTAACCCTGTAAAACCTGAACCATGAAATAGTTGACCAAAAATTCCAATTCTTTGAAAAGGCTTTAATGGTCCTTCTGAACAAACAAATAAAAAAATTTCAAACATCAATTTCCATATATGAGTTTCAATTTTTATCATATTTGAGACATCATCATCATTTGACACTTAAAGTTTCATTTAATTTCATTCAACAAAAACATATTAAAACAATAATATGTAACAAATTGGTCATTCTAGTTCCAAACAAGAAGATATTTGTATTTTTGTTCCACTATCTATTATTGTTATTATTCTGTATAAGCTACTATCTGTATCATGCAGCAATGAGAAATCCACCAACAGAACTGGCAGGTGGAAGAGGAACACTTCATTTATGTTGGCTCATTTTGTGGTTCTCTACGTTTTTAATTAGCACACTGATGATGTAGGAGTCTCCAAGTCACTGTTCAGCCCCTCATGTCTTGTATAGTTCAGTAGCAGTAAAGGCAAATGAAATTGCATTGCTGCTGATTAAAATGAAATCCTCACACTCCATGCGTGACAGGGTGACACATGCAAATTTCACATTCACACGCACACTCATGCACTGTAGAAGACAAGGCTTGATTATATGGTGAGCAGAGTTTCCTGTCAAACCCAACAACGAAAGTTCTTACATGTGCTTCCAGACACAGCTGCATCGATGAATGCACAAACATGCAAAAGTCTATTTGTCATCATGGCAGCTTATATTTTATGCAGCCATACGTGAACCTGTCGGCCAGAATTTAGTACAGATACTGGAGACTGACTGAAACACACACACACACACACACACACATTCATGAGCTCAGGTATTAGGGAGTATTTACTGTAGAGTATCGTGCCATTGTAATTCAAGTGGAATGTCCATTAGAGCAGAGAGCAGATCTTCCACAGTGTAAGTCATAGTAATGAACTCCAGCAGAAGTCTCTGCCGTCCCATACATCAACACACTCAACGGCATTTCAGCTCTCAGAGACAAAGTGGTGCTGTAAAAACCAGTGTGTCTCAGTAAAGGAATGTTTTGGTGAATTCAGAGTGCTATCTAAAATCTAATTAAATGTGCTCAGGATGTCTTTGTGTGGTATATTTCACAGTAACAACAGAGTTTCACACTGACAAACTGAAGCATCAGCAGTTCTCCTGACCTCTGTCTTCAGTTTATCATTAGAATCGATAACTGCATTGCTTTTATTTAGAGTGCTGCGTGATTTCCAGTGATTTATAATTATGATCATTTGTACAACAGCTAAACTGTGAAGTGGATTTTGGCACTATATGAGTATTTGTGTATGGAAGTACTTGCAGACAGTGAACCTCTAGATTTTACAGGTGTTGCAGCTGATAGGAAGCACATGGGTATTTTTTTGGGAGTGGTCAGCTTAAACACCTCAACAAGTCCTCATACATGAAAATGATATTTCCATGTTTTAGCAAATGGCTGATGCTGATTTACAGTTTTCAGTGCAGGTTTTCTACAGATGTATTAGACAATCGAGGGGTGGTTTTCTCAAGCTTGATTCCACACCTCCTGAACCACTGCCCAAATCTCTGTCCCTGTGAAAAACATTGACTTCTCCAAGCAGCCACCACAGAAGCTTCCATGTCCTCGAAAAAAAAAAAAAAAAGATGTAGGTCGGACAGATACGTCACTTGCAAGTAACTGGTTCCAGCAAAACCAACCGCCCAAGAACAAAAAACTTGAGCACAATATTAGGCTGAATTATTAGGTATTTGTGGGAATTATCAGGTATCAAGTTTTCTCAATCACCATTTCTGAGAACCTTTGTATCTTAACCTCCAACCTACACAACCTAAAATCCTCCCACTTGAAATCATTCCACTTTAGGGCAGGTTATAATTATTAATATTGCTGCATGTGTTTGTGGCTACCAAATATCATGGAGAAGAATAAATAAATAATTATAATAATGACTATGATGGGTAAGGAAACAATATAAACTTGATCTTTTCATTGTGCTGGATGTATCAGTGGAGCCATGTAGGAGGGTTTGGTGTTTTTATCAAACATATTTCAGTGTTTCAGTGTGTACATTCACTGTCACTGCCACTCTGTAGGACACTTTTTTCCACTTTGCAGTCTCTTCACCTCCTGATAAAAGCCTCTTTTTCAACTGAAATAATTGGCGGGTTGAACTTTCCATGGGTTGAGCCTCTGTAAGTCGACTCTTCCATAGAAAACAAAGGGGATAAACCTAAAAGCAAACAACTACGGCGGAGGGTAGAGGAGGGTAAACCTCAAAATAATTGGCTCAAGCTAATAAACAGAGTGAAGGACAGCCACCAAATGTAAACAATGTACTTTTTTGCAGGACGAAACAAAAACCTCTTTCCGCTTATTTTTATGCAGTCACAGCAGGGTAATAGCACTATTAAAGTGGACATACTGTAATTACACTGGTATTTAAAATATAATGGAGCTGCTCGCTGCCATCTGTAGCAATTTTATAAGGATAGTCATTGATGCACATTAAAACATTAGGATACATACTAGCAACCCTTAGCAGCATTTGTGACCCCCCCCCCCCTTAAGAAATTGCAGTCAACTGATAATTACAATGAGGTCAAAACCAATAATGTCATTGCAAGCAGCATTTTGTCTGCACAACATGACAGGCAATTTTAATAATTATGATACATTAAAAGACCCCCCCCCCCCCAAAAAAAAAAAAAAAAAAAAAAAACCTCTTAACACTGCAGTCCTGTGCCTTATTGCTCTGCATGTCACCATTTCCTTTAAGATTCCACAAACAGGTTGTTATCTTCACTTAGAAATTGAGTAAAAACCTGCTAACCTGAGCTGAAGTGATAGAGGGACTTCATTGGATCAGACCGGAGGGAAGAAGAAAGGTTGGATAAAGGAGAGAGGGAAGAACTAGCATGAGATAATTCATATAGACAACTGGTCATCGCTGTCTCACCACAGTGAATGTGACACAGTAATCCATGTAATTCCAGTGGTCAGACCTGTGTTTTTTATGTTTGAAGTAAAAGAAGACATGTGGGAAGCCAGTCATTACTGTGAGATATAGCATGGCTGTCTGAGAAATAAAGAAATGAGGAGGGAAGAAACAGCGGAACAGAACGTGTACAAGCTTTTTCTGGGGGAAAATGTTGGCTTTGACAGAAGTGAGCAGCGAAGAGGGAGCGGTTTTGTAGTGAAAATTGTCTCTTTTGCTAATCCCATTTCATGCCAGCTCAATCCTACTCTCTGGAATATTCTGAAATTTACACAAAGCGCCGAAGGAGGGAGGAGGAGATTGAGCGAGTAGAAGAGTGTGGAGGTTAAAAAAAAAAACGGAAAGGAAAAAACAGAGTGAGAGAAAAAAAGTAAGAGAGAGAGGGTAAAGGATGGAGGGACAGAAATGGAAATTGGGTGCAATTGAAATTCAGCTGCTGAAGTCCATCAAAGTGTGGATTGGACACGGTCCGCTCAGTCTTAACCCCTGTATTTCCAATGGGAGCTAGACAATGAGTTTAAGCCTCTCTTACACTTAACATCACTCCCGGATGCCTTGGCTCCTCTACTGCTGAAGTCTCCCCCTTGAGCAGGGCTTCTAACAATGGCAGCCGTGCCCCATCCTGTGTTTATCCTGCATTAGTATGGAAGCGGTCGCCATGTTAGAACATCTCCAGCCGGCTGTGTGGGGTGACAGGGTGGCCGAAAGATGACTGGAGCTCGAGCTGCCATGTTTGCTCTGCCAAGGTAATGCACTTGAGTGAGATAATACAGTAAAGCACAACGGGGCTGACTTTGACCTTTGACCTATCTGTGAAAGGCTTCCCCATGCATGATCAATTGGTATTCTATCGCCACATAACTGCGACGTGAAAATAGTTATTTTTTGGATGTCTTGGGTTTCAGAAGTAAAAGCCCGGTTCATTTTCTGCAGAGAGAATGTGGGGTGACTAACAACTGTAGCTCGTCCAAGGAGTGGATGAACAAATCTCTGAAAACTGTGTCCATAAAACATTAACGAGAAAAGTTTATTACTACTCTGAAGCACAATGAGATTGAAGAGTGTGAAGAGTCATACTATCATGTAGCTTCAAATTCTGCTGTTCACGCCCCTAACAATGAGCAAAAAGCTTCAGCTGACACTTCTGAGGAAACTGCTTTTACTATCTGCAACTTAAGTGAAGTCCCTTCTGGTTGATTTTGAATGAATCTGGCACTTATAGCAAAGTGTATTCTCATTTCAGTTGTTTCACAAAAAGTCAAAGGGAAGAAGTGAGTGGGCAGGAACAGATGCAATAAATGCAAAGATGTGTGCACATGTTTACTATGTGTCAGCATGAGCAAAACGCGTGGACTTTTAACAGAGGTTGGCCCTTATTAAGCAGAGGCGAAAGAGAGAACAACTGGTGGGAACTTTGGGCCTATATGGCAAATAAACAATAAGTGCACAAAATGGAGGTTAAAAGATGTCCATGTTTAAACAAAAGAATAAGAACAGAGCAACAAAGGATGAGTTCAGAATTGCAAAGTCCATCTACATACATTAGTCGTATGCTGTAAGTGTTTCTTTCTCCTTCCCTTTTTAATATTTGTTTCTCGGGTTGAAGGGAGCTCTGTTGTATAAGCATGTGCTTCTGTGACCTGTCACATCTGTTTTATTTCTGTTGTTTTGTTTTATGCTGTTGCATGTGTGTCCAAATAAACACAAAACATAAACAAAGACACAATAAAAATAGATATATGTTGAAAGCAATGTGGATGGCTGTAACCCCCCTCCCTGTACTGTCAGTGGAACTCTCCCTTCAAAAAGTGGCTATGGATCCCAGAAGATCCTATCAATGTATCTTTTTTTTCCCTTTACTGAGAATAGGTCATTTGCTAATGACTCGCAAAATGGCATTTATGACTGGAGAGTACCAGCGCCAGGCACACGTGGACTGGAGTTATATCCAGTAACTACTTTTCAACCTTTTGAGACGGTCAGAGCTTGGATTGGTTTAGGCACCAAAACTACTTAATTAGGTTTAACAAAAGATGGAGTTTTGGGTTCAAATAATTGTTTGTTGCGTTATTTAACCCTTTATAGGGCACTCATTGAAATACTGTGAAATTCAAAAATTTAAATTTAGAGCGTTATTGGAGGACCTAAAAAAACTTCTGTTGTAAAGTTTTTCACATTTTTTTGCTTTTGTAAATGATGCAGAAATTCTCAAAAATAGTCGCTTGCCCTATAAAGGGTTAAGTTACATGCTAAACTTAAATTACAATACGTACGTGACATAACACTTTAACTTACTGTCACATCTAGAAGACTATGTTAAGTTTCAGTCAGTCATGTCGTGTGTTTATGTTGTCTCGTGACTTCCTGTTTTATTTTGAAATCTAACTTTCCCTCTCGTTTCAGGTAACTTACCCTTCCTTGTGTTTCCCGCCAATGTGATTGTCTGCCCCGCCCTGATTGTTTCCACCTGTTCCCCATTACCTTGTGTGTATATATAGTCTGCGTCTCCCTTTGTCCTGTGCCAGTTTGTCTCGTCTCGTCTGAACAGTCAACCGTGCCGTCCTTGTCAGGTTTTCGCCTTTGCATTCTTGTTCTTCTTGATTCAGGTTATTTTGCTACTTTGCCTTGTTTTTGCCATTTTGCCTTTTGACCTCTTAGGAGTGATTTTTGGTTCTTACTTTGTT
>JBBMOC010000002.1:13156486-13346486 GCA_037975185.1 Centropyge bicolor
GCAATTGAAATTCAGCTGCTGCAGTCCATCAAAGTGTGGATTGGACACGGTCCGCTCAGTCTTAACCCCTGTATTTCCAATGGGAGCTAGACAATGAGTTTAAGCCTCTCTTACACTTAACATCACTCCCGGATGCCTTGGCTCCTCTACTGCTGAAGTCTCCCCCTTGAGCAGGGCTTCTAACAATGGCAGCCGTGCCCCATCCTGTGTTTATCCTGCATTAGTATGGAAGCGGTCGCCATGTTAGAACATCTCCAGCCGGCTGTGTGGGGTGACAGGGTGGCCGAAAGATGACTGGAGCTCGAGCTGCCATGTTTGCTCTGCCAAGGTAATGCACTTGAGTGAGATAATACAGTAAAGCACAACGGGGCTGACGTTGACCTTTGACCTATCTGTGAAAGACATGCATGCATCAATTGGTATTCTATCGCCACATAGCTGCGAAGTGAAAATAGTTATTTTTTGGATGTTTTGGGTTTCAGAAGTAAAAGCCTGGTTCATTTTCTGCAGAGAATGTGGGGTGACTAACAACTGTAGCTCATCCAAGGAGTGGATGAACAAATCTCTGAAAACTGTGTCCATAAAACATTAACGAGAAAAGTTTATTACTACTCTGAAGCACAATGAGATTGAAGAGTGTGAAGAGTCATACTATCATGTAGCTTCAAATTCTGCTGTTCACGCCCCTAACAATGAGCAAAAAGCTTCAGCTGACACTTCTGAGGAAACTGCTTTTACTATCTGCAACTTAAGTGAATTCCCTTCTGGTTGATTTTGAATGAATCTGGCACCTATAGCAAAGTGTATTCTCATTTCAGTTGTTTCACAAAAAGTCAAAGGGAAGAAGTGAGTGGGCAGGAACAGATGCAATAAATGCAAAGATGTGTGCACGTGTTTAATATGTTTCAGCATGAGCAAAACGCGTGGACTTTTAACAGAGGTTGGCCATTATTAAGCAGAGGCGAAAGAGAGAACAACTGGTGGGAACTTTGGGCATATATGGCAAATAAACAATAAGTGCACAAAATGGAGGTTGAAGGGAGCTCTGTTGTATAAGCCTGTGCTTCTGTGACCTGTCACATCTGTTTTATTTCTGTTGTTTTGTTTTATGCTGTTGCATGTGTGTCCAAATAAATACAAAACATAAACAAAGACACAATAAAAATAGATATATGTTGAAAGCAATGTGGATGGCTGTAACCCCCCTCCCTGTACTGTCAGTGGAACTCTCCCTTCAAAAAGTGGCTATGGATCCCAGAAGATCCGATCAATGTATCTTTTTTTTTCCCCTTTACTGAGAATAGGTCATTTGCTAATGAATCGCAAAATGGCATTTATGACCGGAGAGTACCAGCGCCAGGCACACGTACTCATAGGACTGGAGTTATATCCAGTAACTACTTTTCAACCTTTTGAGACGGTCAGAGCTTGGATTGGTTTAGGCACCAAAACTACTTGGTACAACTAACAAAAGATGGAGTTTTGGGTTCAAATAATTGTTTGTTGCGTTATTTAACCCTTTATAGGGCACTCATTGAAATACTGTGAAATTCAAAAATTTAAATTTAGAGCGTTATTGGAGGACCTAAAAAAAACTTTATTTCTGTTGTAAAGTTTTTCACATTTTTTTGCTTTTGTAAATGATGCAGAAATTCCCAAAAATAGTCACTTGCCATATAAAGGGTTAAGTTACATGCTAAACTTAAATTACAATACGTACGTGACATAACACTTTAACTTACGCTATGTGCAGGATGTAGGTTATTAGAAATCAACTTTGACTTTTGGTTTCACACAGGACACAAACAGCGGTCTCCTGAGTGAAAGTCCTCTGTTTGTTTGCTGTTTGATGCCAGGCTCCACTGATGTTGCTGAAAGTAGAGCAATCATAAGCTTCATTTTGCCTTATTAGCATACAATCCATGTGAAAAGTCATCCCGATACGCACATACACACAAAGACCCTGACATACACACAGAGCCCCTGTAACCCCTCATCTCCTCATCCTACCACACACAAACCTCATTATCATACTGCAAATGTCTCCTTTGGTGTCCTGAAGCCAATCTGCAGATGTTATTTTCAACTCCACGTAGAACACGCCCACGTAATTATACATTACAGTCTCTCACATACGCACATCATTACTTACCCACCTGTCCTACATGCACACATGTCCTGTAAATACACCTGAGAAGATTGCACAAGATGATAACCTAGTTCTCTCTCTCTCTCTCTCTCTCTCTCTCTCTCTCTCTCTCTCTCTCACACACACACACACACACACACACACACTTTCTGATGAATTTAAAACTGGGCTATACCGCTTCACGCAAAAGTATGCAAATAAACACATGCAATCAGACACATATAGATCTACGTATTCATAATGGGAGAAAGCCACAGCTGTGAATCATTCAGAGGGCGACGTCCCACAAGTATTTATGAAATATTAAAATGCTTGCCTCTGGGTTTCTTTGATGTTTCCAATCTTCATAATCTGGTTTGATTTAACGGAGCAACTGAAGTACTTAGACGAGGTATTCAGGTCAGTAAGGTAAATATGTTCCACAATCATCTGAAGTGTTTCAGAGTGAGTGCCTGTAATTACTGGCCCCTGGAAACATACAGTCACACCCTAATAAGAAGTGGCATTAGAATAGAGGGAGGAAATGGTCTTCTTACACCACAGGTCTACTTTGTGTAATTAAGACAGGACAGCTCATGTTACCTAACTGAGCTGTCAGGACAGCAAAGTTGGATTCACACAAACACACACGCATAGACAAACACTTCGCTCCGGGACATAATGCACACGTCACATGTACGTTCTTGCCTTTTACCTCAAGGAGAATAAAGTAGTGTCTGTACTTAAAAACGCAGGACTCCCCACTGCTACAGCTGACCTCTGCTAGTTTGGGTGTGTGGGGCTGCTGTGTAAACTGAACGCTGCCTCTTATTGGTTTACCATGAAAGCTTACTCTACCTTAGCCAATCATCATCACGTACGCGGTTGTGTTGTCCCTCCCTCCTTCCTCACCAAAGAATAAAATAAACAGCTGTGTGGCTTCTGTGGCTGAGAGCCGAGTCGATGACAAGAGTTTCAATGAGCAGCTTTAGTTTGTAACGCGCCCCATTTAAATGGTAACAACATTGTAACGATGGAAATAGTAATTAGTTAGATTACCCGTTACTGAAAAAAGTAACACTGTTATTCCCATCACTGATGATATCTGAGTGTTGAGGAAGGGTCTAAAAGAACTCAAGGACATATGTCATTAATCGAGACAAACATTAATGTTGGTTTAAGAGACATTTATAAGGGCAAAAACTTTTGAAACCAATAGTTATATTAAAATAAAATTAACAAGTGAGAGCCTGGCAGTCACCATTCACAGTTCTAGGCTATTTGATTAACAGGCTTTCATATTGTGATGTTGACAACAATGGTGCAAACTTGTTAACAAGAAATGTCTTTGGAATGAATACAGGAACAGTAATAAGATAGTGTTGCTTTACGAGTGGTCATGATTAGTTTTGGTGTGGAAAAGGATCACTAGTGTTCTGTTTGTCACATATGCTACTTTTCCCAACATGCCTCTGATGTCAAAATTCCCATCTGCTGTAGATTTCAGAGTCTATTGCTAAGCAATTTTCTCTCTGGTTCAACATTATCAAACTCCATCATAACCTTCTCAGATGTTATGATGGTTATTTCTCATAATGGAGAGGACAAAGCTGCTCAAATGTCTTCCACAGTTCTGAGCATTTAGATCTGGTTCGCTGTAATGTCCCATGTGATCAAAACAGTGAGAGAGAAATCGGCCTGTACACTTCACTCTTAGCTTTCGCCCTAATCACTCTCCTTACACCCCGCTGTGTATCACACACACACACACACACACACACACACACACACACACACACACACAAACAGGATTGTATCCACAAACCCATGAGCAACGCTTGTAATTCCAACAGGACTTCTTGCCTCTTTGCTGTATCGCAGCAGCTGTTATCTCTGCATCCACATGTTCTCCGCCTCTCTCTCTCTAGGATCATTGGCTGTCTGTCAAACGATACTCAACCCGTGGATCACACAGACGCACACAGAGGATCAGAGATTGTTGTTAATTCTTGTTAATCTGCAGCACTCGAGTCAGTTCGTAGACTGTCAGTCCGTTTGGTCCGGTGGTGGCTGATGGTGTAAGTGGCGGGGTGGATGGTGACCTGTTGAGTGGATGTATTGATCAGTCAGAGCGTAGGCCAGACTGGCTGTTGATTGACTGGATATAGGAAAGGGCAGCAAATTGTCCCCCAGTAGTTTAGTATGTGACTGACATGTCTATCAGGGGTTAAATGAACAAACTTGTTCAAAAAGCTTGTTAAATACTTGCTGGTTGGAGTATCATATACTCTTTATTTCATATAGGTCATATAGCTCTAAGGAATGACGGCCTGAGTAAGTGCCTTAACTGGAGACTGATTAAGACAAATTAAGCTTGAAGATTAAAAGGTAACATGGCTGGGTTTTTTTTTTTTCTGTTGTTGTTGTATTGTGTGTGTGTTGTGTTTGTGTGTGTGTTGTGTTTGTGTGTGTGTGTGTGTGTGTGTGTGTGTGTGTGTGTGTATCCTTGAGGTCAAATGATTTTGTCTGATTGAAAACATTTGCAAAGCTTATTTTTTGGACTCATTTGAAACCAGATTTGCTGACATCCATGTTTGCGTGCTGACAGACTTCCTTTCATCTCATAAAGCTGATATGGCTTACGTGTTAGAAGACGATTGCCAAATTAGCCATAATCATTCATTTGTCATATCTCTGGTCATCTGATGAATGTCAGTTTAATATCCTCTCTCTATTAAGGGATGCTCCATTCCATGCTCCTTGCTGACTTTGTCTAGTGTTTGGTGACGAGAGTGAACTATAACAGTGAACACAATCAAAGCAGTGAAAGAAGTTTAAAAGCTACGTAGAGCTGGGAGGAGTGATATTAATAAAGTGATCACTTTCTGTAGTTTTATCACAGAGCGGCTCCTTTTATATCACATGTAGTCCTTTGACTCCATGTTCACAAGGTTAGTAAGTGGTGCAGCTTTAATGATTGGTAAAGTTTTGGCCCAAAAGGGGAAAAAAGCTAAACAAAAGTTTATTTCAGTGACACATTGTGGTTTTGTTCACACTCATGTTAAGGTTGAGGAACTTGTGCTCATAGATAAAAAGAAACCAACAATGACCATCAGGATGTAAGCAGCAGTCACCTGTGTCTAAATCACATTTTGCCTACATTAACATCCACCCACATGTCCTCACCTAAAGATTTTCTGGTGCTTTAACAACTTCATGGTATGTCCACATTTGGGTCTGAGACATCACATCAATTGCACCATTACTTGGCACGTTACCACCACCAACTGTTGACCAGTGGAATAATGTGAAAACATCAGCAGCACGTGCATGTCATGTCAAGTGCATGCGTTCACGTGTGCATCTGTCTACATGTGCTTGACACAACAGGGGCCCACTCCAGTCGACACATTCTACAGTGTGCTGAACCTAATTTAAATATGTGTTACAGTCAATCTGTCAGCATAAATGAACACTGTGTGAAGTGGGTGATTTTTTTTAATGGCTGCATCGTTCCACAATCATAATTCATCATGTTTGTTTGCATGACTGGATGCATCAAGAGTTATGTGGGAAAAACTCCATTTATAAAAAATGATCTGTTTGAAATTTCTTGTATTTCTGCTCCAGTGTGGTCAGAAACTCTTTGGCAGTTTGCCTTTGTAAACATGTTTCTTCACATCTATGAAACTTTAATGTGTGTCCTGAGCAACTGTTCTGCAGTATAACATCAAGTGCAAGTGGTAGTCTGAAAACCAGCTGGCTGACGGCCTGGTTCTGAATGCATGCACTCAGAGATGACAGCGACAGCATCCAACAGTTGAGCGGAGCTGGAAGGGACACTGAGAGGCAATGCGATCTCAATCTCTGTTTGTTCATCCAATCAAGAAACAGGAGGCAGCCATCTTGTCCATGTGGGAACAACACAATATGGACATGGGGGCCAGTCTGAATGTCGGTCCAACATTGAGCGTCTTGGCTGCATTGTGTATGATGACCGTGCCAGCAAGCCGGACGGGGAAAACAGAAATAGCTCAGATTAGGAAAGGCTTTAACACAATGATCTTATGGCAGTCCCACAGGACGCACATGCACACACACACTCACAGACGCACAGAGTGAGCGAGACAGATAGAAACCAGAAGAGAGGCCAAAGGAATCAAAGTGGCATTTTGGCTCAAGCTTTTGATTCTAGGAATTGTCTCTTCAACCAACTGATCCCGGCTCAAACTGTAAATAAAGTCATCTGCAAAAAATCAGTCATAAAGTGAAAGACAGTGACGAGTGGAGGTGAAATGAGATAGGTAACACATTAGGAAACAGCTCCCTCTTTACAGAGACCAAACCAAAAGGACGAGCTGAACGAAGATAAAAATAAATAAATAAACATATAAAAATCTCTGCAAAGCTGATGGGAACTATAAAAAACACATTACACGAAGTTGTTGTTCATATCAAAGCGGCGATTAGAGCAGCTTTAAGGCTTGGTAAGGTTTAAGTGTAACCACAAAAGGTAGACAGGGATCATGTGACCCTCTGATAGTCCAATAAGAGAACAGAGCCAGAAATCGAAATCAGAGTGAGTCTGTTTATTTATTTCTGAGAGCAAGTATAAATAGTAGGAGATCGTATGATGCGGCGGGGGGAGAGGTAATTCTTTAAAGATGAGTTATCAGGTGAGAGCAGCTGGAGTGATATCAGCCCTTGAAATATTGGTAAACAATGGTCATGCATAAATTCAAGAGAAAAAAGGGAAGGATCGTCAAGTGGAGCGGAGATATCAGAAATAGATACAGACACAAAGTCACCACTGATTCGAAAGACTGAAATATAAGTGAGAATAAAATGAGATGCAAATGGGGAGGCAGAAGATCAGACGGAGAGACTGAGAAGAAGAAAAAAACTATGGAGCAAATAATAACTTAGTTCCATCTATCAAACTCTCATCGGCTGTTTTTTTTATGCTAAAAGATTCTCACCAAAGACAAGTCGGACAAGGGCACCTTTTGCCAAACTTTATCGACAAACTTCCACCTTTCTTGATAGAGACAGGCAGAACTACAGGGGACGAGCAAAGACAGCGAGAAAAGACGAGTGCAAGGATGTCCGCCACCGCCGACAGCTCTGACGAAAGGCAAAAAACTTTCCTTGCAATTCTGATGTGTCTGTTCGGGCCTGTTTATCCGAGCGCCACGGGGGCACGAGACGAAGAACGGGAACACACAGATACAAGTCCCTTCTCATCTCTCTGGCTCTGTGGACCTACTCGCCTCTTCCTACCCTCCATCTCTCTCTGATATTCACTTCCCTCCCCTCCGCTCAGCGTCCCTTTATGTTCCGCTGCCGTTCTCTGTATTGGTGTACAGCTCTGTTTAATGGCCCTCTCGCTGACGCCTAGTTCATTTCTTCCATTTCTCGCGTCTTTGTGTTTTGTCAGCTGCGTCCCCTTAACATTACACATGCTGCCTGTACACCAATCAGTGCTCTCACAGGTAATCTCTTAATGTGGGAGCTGTAGCCTTTAGTCAGCATCAGATGATATGCAACGTTCACAGGATTTTTTTTTTAACCATCTACACTCTGCAGTCTGTGGGTGCCTCATGTCCAGTGTTGGGCACGTTACTTTAAAAAAGTAATTAATTATAGTTACTAGTTACTGCTCCCAAAAAGTAACTGAGTTAGTAACTGAATTACTTCACTATAAAAGTAACTAGTTACCAGGGAAAGTAACTATTGCATTACTCTTCCTTTTTCTTTTAAGTATAAATATGTCTCAGAATTTGGATTTTTTTTCTAAACAGGTTTCACAAGCTAGTTACACAGAGTAGAACTGCATAGACAGGTACTTACACAGAACGTTTAATATTTATTGCACCTCAACAGACCACAGCTGGTAGACAGACTGTACTTCAAGTATTGTCTTAAAAATAAAAGTAAACAGTTTAACTATATGAGGTGCCTTTATTCAGCCCACAGTGGGGAAATTCACAAAAAGAGGGCTCGTCCGGCATTTGAACCGGGGACCTCTCGCACCCTAAGCGAGAATCATACCCCTAGACCAACGAGCTAATACACATCATGAGATTAGAGTTGCTAATAACGGATGATGAATAACGGACTTCGCTCCAGGACATAATGCACACGTCACATGTACGTTCTTGCCTTTTACCTCAAGGAGAATAAAGTAGTGTCTGTACTTCCACTTTGAAAACACCAACTTTCCCTCCAGACTCGTCACTGCTGCAGCTGACCTCTGCTAGTTTGGGTGTGAGGGGCTGCTGTGTGTGAGTGCGGCTTGTGTGTGTATACTGAACGCTGCCTCTTATTGGCTTACCATGAAAGCGTATTCTACCTTAGCCAATAATCACATATGCGGTCGTCTCGTCCCTCCCTCCTCCCTCACTAAAGAATAAACTAAACAGCTGTCCAGCTCCTGTGGCTGAGAGTCGGTTTGGGCCCTTTGGTGATTTTTGACATTTTTGGGTATAAAAGCAACCAGACACTGCCTATAAGTCTCCTCTTCAGGGAACAGCCATACTTGCTGTCCTTCATCTCTGCAACCCTGTGTTAGAGGTTTCCTTCACTGCCATCAAAAAGTATTCATAACCACTGTTTCTGCAATTTTTTTTTTCAGTTAGCATATTTCAGTTATGTCCCTGTGTCTATCCTGGTTTGAAGTCAGGTTTCCCTACAATAGTCCTTTTCCACTGAGGCACCATGACATGCCACTGCTGGCAAATCATAGGTCTAAGTAATAAAATGAATGACGGCTGAATTTGATTTGGCTGCTTCGGTATCAGGGTCCTGGTGTTGCACATGCTGGCTCACGGTCATCGGCTGGGAAAAAGGTCTATATACACTTCTGGCAAATGTGAATAATGTTATTTTGTGGTTATGCACTTGGTTGAGATTAGGGAAACATGGTCTTTGTTAAATATTCAAAAAGTAAATGGCTTGAAGCAGAAGACGGGACAAGTTGAATATTTAATGTTTAACTGAAACAATCTTTTCTTCAACCCAGTCGTGTTACAAGCTTAAGCCTAACAACATGTGGAACAGAACCAACTCTGGTCTCATTTTCAATATGAGTTTTTTTTGTGGTTTTCTCTTTCCTTCACACTTGTCTCTTATCCCTGACTTCTTTTGCTCTAATATTTCAACCTTCTCTTCTCCATTGTCTTTTCTTCCTTCACGACTCACATCTCCTTCTCTCCTTTCCTCCTTCTCTTGCCCTCCATCCCTTCATTGGTTGAAATGGAAACACTTTGCAAAAACCAAAGATCCATCAGGTAAATGTATTAACTAAAACCAGAGAGGACACAACCTTGTCGGAACGCTCACTGAGGAAATGTAACACATGCTCACACACACACACACACACACACACACACACACGATCAAGACATACATGCTCAAATATACACGCAAGGATGAGAAGAAAGTACAAGTCCGTAACTTAGGTGAGCGAGAGTTTGTGTGAATGAATGTGTGTGCTGACAGTAACACAATAGGCGTGTGCTTCTGTGATGAGTAGCTGAATGAGAAAAAGTAAGAAAATGATAGACTTAAAGGGTGCAAGATAAAACGCAAAAGACACACAAACACACACTCTCACACAGAGATGCAGACAAGACAATAACACGTCAGTGGCGTTTGTGACTCTTCTGGGAGATGCCATAATGTTGTTTTCCAGCTGCCTTCCGTTCATCTTTTCATCTCCCCTTTTATTCCTCCAGTAGAGTCAGACTGTGGCCCCAGAGTGGATATGAAGCCGTCAACAACTTGTCATGGGCCCATACACCTTTTCTTCAGCTGTCAGTGCGCACACACACACTCTCAGAAACACATTGACTCGCTCAATGACTCGCTTACTCACACAAATACACACATCTTCATTTACTCTATTATTCTCTCCATTTTCTTCCACATGAACGCAACCAACACAATCAGAACAAATTACTTACACACATATGGATCCAACATAAATCAAGGCAATCACTCTCTCTCACTCACTCACTCACTCACTCACTCTCTGTCTCTCTCCTTCTCTCTCTCTCACTCACTCACTCACACACACACACACACACACAGTCTTTACTCACTTTTGGGCAATTTAAATAGACTTACATTCATTTCACGGAGACTAACCTGAAGGACCTGAACTTAACCTAACAACAACCTTAACCTGTTGACCTTTAAACCACAGTTTTCCACATTGAGGACACTACTTTTTGTCTCCAGTTGCACCGCTGTCCCAAATCAACTGGTCTTGAGTCTGGTGTGAACCCCCCCCCCCCACACACACACACACATTATATCCAGCATCTGAGTGCTGACTTTGTCTTTATGTGTGATCCAGTATGGATATGGATGTGCTCCACCTTTAGACTGTGACAGGTGTAAATGAGTAATTGCATATAAAGTCAGGAAGAACAGTCTGCATCATGTTGTGCTTAAGGTCTAATTATTATATTTTATTTAAATAAGCTGATTTGAGTAAACATATTTTCAGCTGGAATGACGCTGGTGAGGTCACAGGTCAAAGTATGTTTTATACAATACAATTATGAAAAAACATGTGTTTGGGGTCCTGCAGACCCCAGGCCCTCTTCACCAGCTCAAAACACATACTTAAGATCGTTTGACCACCTTGTCCTTACAACTGCTGACATGTTTTAGAAGTTTGTGACAGAAAATGTTTCTTGACTTCTGTTTGGGGTCTCAGACACCCCAGCTGTAAAACATGGTTAAACACAAGGGCTTTTCAGCTGCCCTGCATCTGTGACTGGTGTTGACAGCAATGTTTAATGTAGCACTAGTCTCAAATTCTAAATAAGTCTAATAAGATTACTGTTAATGGAGTTGTATAATATGTTCCTCATAGGTTATGTAAGATGGAGTCAGACTGAAGAACAAAAGGGATGTAGGTTTGGTCACACAAACTGCTTTTACATATAGAAAATGATATATTTCTTCATGTGTATCAACAATGCATCACTGCTTTGTCACCTTTATCAATGTGCACACCCAGTTTGTGGCGAACGGAAGTGCTATCACTTCAACACTTTTCTACACTGTGTATGGGGTTTTAATAAGGTCAAAAGAACAGAGAGAAAATATATTTATTTGAAAAAAAAAGTTGATTTTGCAGTTGTTCAATTCCCAGCCAGTGAGGCCAACAACAACACAATACAAAGGTAAAGCAGTTATCATGCACCAAAGATCCTCAAACAGAAACAGAAATTATTAGTCTTTGCTGCCAGTGGCATTTTCATATTCAGTTGTTTTGTTGTGTTTTTTTGTATTATTCATTTTGCAACCAATTGTCACATTAGCTTTCAAAATAATGACTAGATCTCAGAATCTTTAAAAGTGAGTCCTATGTCATTTCCTGCTCTAATTGCGCTGCCCTAAACTCTTAACTCTCATCTTCTTGCTATCACCATTTCTTTGTACCCTCTCCCATAGTCTTCCAGACAAAAACTGGCAACTTTACCTGTTTCTCAAAAAGCACCACCTCTTTTTTTTTTTTCCAGTTTCTTCTGCAGTATCAAAGGGGAAGTGTGTGAGCATCAGGCGTTTTCCTCTCAGCTCATTTCCTTTGCACCGCTCCTCTTTTCTCCTCGTCTCCTCTCAGCTCTGTGGGAGTAGTAGTACTAACGCTGGCAGTACAGAGAACAAAGCTTTGCCAAAACATGTAGGTTTTACTAATAACATCTTCTTTTTTTTTTCCTCTGGTAGAAGTGCTGCTGAAGATTCCTTTCCCAGTGTTACTTATTAGCGGGTTAGGTTGTGCTGGAATATTTGTTTACAATACATTTTGCCCAGTAGCTGCTCATTAGCACTCTGTTGTCACTATTAAAACTAATAGGCAGCTCACAATCTAAGCACAGTGCATTAACCATGAAATCATGACTCAGTCTACACGGTCACAGGGTCATGACGAGCTTTTATTTGGGGGGATTTCTCCCAACATCAGTAACAAAGAGGTGTCTTATGATGTGTTGTGAGACATACATTATACAAACATGGGTGTTTATATGTCAACCTTGCAAACTTTTTTTCCTAAGGTCATTGGCACCATAATACATAAAACACATCTCTGACTGGATGTGGGATTATTTATTGAGGAAATCTTAGCTGGAGAGAAAACAGAGACTGTGAAGAGGAGGATATTGTCTTGACATTTAGCAGACATCCTAATGTTAATGCATTTACTTGTCACTTCCATTCACCTACCTGGCATGCCTCAGGATACATTGGGGATACACTGAAAATATGAGGAAGTTGTATATTTGTTGTATATTTGATCACTGCAATTAATAGAAAAAAAGGTTACAAATGAATATGTTTCAATTTGCTGACAAGCGGCCTCTTGTGGCTGTGTGACCTCAACCTAACAATGATCTTTCTTTCTCAAAGCAAAGGCAGAAACAGCTGGATGCTACATTGTCACGAAACCTCTTCAAGAGAATTTTAAAGGTGGATTATTATATCTCCAAAGTGTGTGACTTCTGCCAACAGTTAGCACTGATTTATTTAAACCCTGAAGGCAATATTTGCCTAAGTTACCGCGTCATGTTTGTTCTTTAACTAAACTGAACCTTGAGGAACAGGTTCATACTTCTCAGTCTGATCATTCCTCTTGTGTACTGGCCTGCAGGACCTTCATCAGAGTCTACTCTAAAACCATGCTCAGATGAAATGCCAGGCAAGTTTTACATGTGGCAAAATTGAATATAATGTCAGTGCAACACAGGTAAGCTTTTATTGACACTAATGTGCCCCAGGTGGGGTGAACTGAAGCGAGAACAGTGAAGCCAAATTGAGTGAAAAATTAATGCTTATCCTGAGGCTTTATTAATCTATTTCATAAATGTACGGAAACACAATGAAATGGAGAGAGAGACATTGTTTTTTGAGACATTTACTTTATTAAAAAAAATCCTCTTCTGTGTTTCCATTGACTGTTATGTTGCTGAGGGAAAAGTTTAGGACTAAACAAGACAATAAAGCTACATTCTACTGCTGGGACAAAGATACCCTGTTTGAACTGAAAGTGCTGAAGACTCATATAAGCTTCAACTGAACTTTTGAAACAGTCATATGGGCAACATTAAGGGGCAATCTCGCTCGCTTAAATGCTCCTACCTCTCTCAGCTCTCTTCACAATCTTACCTTCTCGCATCAACTCACTTGTTATACCTGCTCATTTTCGCTGCATTTCTCCTCACCCACCGTTTATTCTTTGCACCTTACAATTTCTCAGCTCAATTCCTGTACTCCTGTTGCTCCTGTTCTGATCCCCTCCCCTCTTCACTCAAATAGGCTACTCTGATTTAAAAAAAAAAAAAAAAAGAATAAAACCTCTAAATCCTAAAATGACATTTTAGGATTGCTACAAACTTTTATATAAAATATCTATCTATCTATCTATCTATCTATATCTATATATATATAGATCTATCTATCTATATCTATATATATATATATCTATATATATATCTATATATATATATATATACATATATATATATATATATATATAGACACACACACACACACAGGCAGCAAACAGTATGTTTTCTGATGTATTACTCTTAAATAGTCCTCACAGTCATTCTTTATAGAGCTGTAAAGGAGTGGTTTCCATTTCACATTAGGATTTATTGCCACTGCAGTAAAACACCATTAATGAAAAATGTATAAAATATCATACATCGGTACATTTAAAAAGACCTTTTAGAGAATCAGAGTGTGCCACTTTAAACTCATTTATAAATCAGAGGGCTCTTTGATGAGCCCCAATGAGCCCTATAGCTGAGGTAAATTAACATTTTTAATGTCAAGGAACCCAGAATAGACACTTATTAGAGCTAGTCGTACTCAAGGTCGACGACCTGCTGCTTTTCCCTCTAGTGGTTAATGAGTCATGCCTATCATAGAGGCTCACAAACCTGTAGAACGCCAGCCCTTCAAGACCACCTCTGAGAATGTGTTAGGACCATGGACCCTCAGCTGATTAGGTCTAACCCCATGGACCCCACGAGGGAAGACCTCTGTTGTTGATATATTACTTATTAATATTATATCTGAATGTGTAACTGGCAATTTCTTATGGCATTATGGCTTCAATCCTGAGTGTGTAATGAAACATATATAGCACAAGAAAAGAGGATTTTCAAATTTAGTCAAATAATTGTTTTGGTAGATTGGTTTCAGTATATATATATATACAATATATTCCAGTGAGAAACAGCAGCCTGTAGCAGAGATAACACAAACACAGCCCACACAAAGAGACCTCCGCAGGTGGCGAGAAATGTTCCCCAAGAAACGTATGTTTCCCAAACCAACAATATTTCCTCGCTTCCTTCCCTCACATTTCTTCTTCACATTTTAGCTCCTTCCAGCGAGGAAGTGAGGGAGAGATGTTCGGCCTGAGTAGCGAGAACGAGAAATCCTTGGTTCCATTGCGCCAATCTGAAGTGACATCAGTTGCTTATGACTTGCTGCACAGCTGTATCACCTGTCACACCACTTGATAAAAAACTTCTGTGTAGGATACATTTGTGTTTCCTCACTTTAAGCTCCTCCAGAAGCCTCCTCTCTCCCAGCTCTACATCTCATGAGGTGCATCTAAGGGACTGGAAGATCCTCCGTGATGGCAGAGGGGGAACGATTTTTGGGTCATGGCAGGAGGTAGGACGAGAGGAAATATTAGTTATCATATTCAGAAGCATCATGTCAGGCAAAAGTCTGAGCACACAGAGCAGAAATGTCAGGAGAGAAAGGGCAACATTTTGAGCCAATATCTAAGGGACATAACTTACATTCATTGCTGAAAAATTGATTTTGGCTTGCTCAAATTAAATTATTCTTTAAGCCGTTTTTTCAGCAGAATATAAGTATGTGCTTGCAAAAAAAACGTTTTTACTGTGCTCAAAATATTCGATTGGACACATCAGATTGAGACAAAAAAATTGTATCAATTTAATAAAGTTGAAAAAAAGAGTCATTTTCCCCTTATAAACCACTACTTTAAACTAAGATTCATTAAAAGTTATTTTTGTACTACTGCTCACTTTTTCCCAAATCTCCTCTGCTGTCTCTGCCTCTCTGTCCCTCTCCCCTTTTGAACTCCTCTCTCTCTTTTCGTCTCACCTCACCTCCTCCATCTTCTGTGGACTCTCAGCTTGTCTCCTCTCTTGACCTGTCCACACTTTCTCTGGGCTCTTTGCTCTCTTCTCTCCCCCCTATTCACCTGCTCCATGTCTCTCTCGATTGTGTCATCTCTTATTCTCAACTCATTCCATCTCTGTTCTCACTCCAAAAAAGGGGCCTATTTAAAGTGATTTAGTCTGGGAGTGAGTCAGTCATATTCTCACAGGGCGCGTTCAGGCTTTGTGCTTCATGGGACAACGAAAATGTGGGTGTTAAAAGCGAATGAGTAACGCTGCTTCAGTAACTATTGACTTTCCCTTGAGCAAGGAACTGACCTTCCATCTGCAACTCCACTAGCGCTTCACAGAGGTCACAAACAGAAATATGAGGTTGTATTGAGCACCTCTCAAAGGTGAACGTGAGTAAATGCATGAATGTGACACAGGGTATTGGCTGAAAATACTCCCGGACAATGAATGCTTTAAATTTAAATGAGATAGTTTGGGGTTGATGTGGAGGAAGAGATAAAAAAGGAAGGACGTGTGAAATGAGAAAGAAATTGAGATGAGGCCTCTAAAATACCTAATCACCAATAATGTCAAACAGAGGAAGCAGTTAAAGAAGAAAGAAAGATCCATCTGCTGCATAAAGAGCAAAAAGACAAAGAGAGATAAAATGAATCCGCAGCTGGTCAGAAGGCCCTAAACCTAAGATAAGAGGACGATATAAAATAAAAATAGGCCAAATTGGAGTGGGGGCCTGTGTCTCCTGCAAAACTTTACAATATCTTTGCAGAGCAGTGACACAGATAAAGGAAGAGAGAGAGGGTTGCATTTAGGGAATATGGGAAAAAAGTGATGCTGAATCCATGTAGGATGTGGTACATGTGAACTTCTTTACAATTTCAGAGTTAGTGATTAGACAGTGACAGAGTCATTATGATATGCGGAGAGAAGTACTGGATTAACCCTGTAAAGCCTGAACCATGAAATAATTGACAGGAAATTCTAATTCTTTGAAAATGGAGCCTTTAATGGTCTCTTTGAACAAACAAACAAACAAAAAATGTCAAATATCAATTTCCATATATTAGTTTCAATTTTTATCATATTTGAGACATCATCATCATTTGAGACTCAAAGTTTCATTTAATTTCATTCAACCAAAACCTATTAAAACAAAAGTATCTGACAATTGGCCATTCTAGTTCCAAACAAGAAGATATTTTTATTTTTATTCCATTATTTATTATTGTTATTACTCTGTATAAGCTACAATCTGCTATCATGCAGCAATGAGAAATCCACCAACAGAACTGGCAGGTGGAAGAGGAACACTTCATTTATTTTGGCTCATTTTGTGGTTCACAACCTTACTATTTTGCACATTGATGAAGTAGGAGCCTGTATCATATATGATATGTTTAATGATATAGGGTTAAGGCTTGAGTGTCTCAGGAGGTGTGGATTCAAATTTCTCTGCTGCCAATCAGACTTTTGTCCTCGACCATGCTGGATTTGAAATGTTTTATTGGTCACGCTTATTGTTCAGAACCTACAAATGTCCCCTCCCCCATGGTCTATGGTGCTGAATTGAGGCTCCAGTGTCTAGTGGAGGAGAACGTCCCCACCTCTGCCATCTTTGTCTGTAGGAATTTCTCACAAAGAAATCAAAAGTAGCACAGCGAAGACATTGACATGGAATGATTTAATTCTGGACTCCCTGTAACGTAAGACTTTGAATTCCTGAGTTTTCCCTGTGCACCTCGTCAGTGCTGCTGCCTGTATCTGCTGTCTGTTATTTGATGGCATCAATAAGCCTTTTTTTCACAGTAGGGACGGTGGTCACGCTGAGTCATGTTGCACTCAAGTCATGCTGGTTTTGTTGTGAGTGTTTTTTCCACTGTGCAGTGTAGAACGGTACATTTGTTTCCACTAATATGTTGGAGGTGTTCTGGCCACAAACCATTCAAGAGTTTGTTGCCTGCTGCCTTTTTCATCGTTACATCGTTCTTGGTGTTTCTGCTCCTTCCTACAAGATTTAAACCTGATCTGCTGACCAAGTAGCACACAATATGTCCACATCTGGTTGACTAGACCTTTTTTTTTTTTTTTGAAGAATAGCACTGTTATAGAAGCTCTGCTAACTGAGTGACACCCCAAAACAAACTGCCTTTCCTGCAGCTTCAGCTTTTAATATGAAGCAGCAAAAGTGAGAAAGCATTTGGCAGCTGCAAAACTGCATTGGAAACACATGTTCACAACTAGGCTCGAACAGCTGTCTAACTCTGACAGTCTATCCTTGACCTTTCAGGTTATGGTGATGTGATGACTGGACAAGAGTTACAGGGTGCTGTTCATTCAGAGGCTTCTGTATTGTCTGGATCAGCAAAAGGTAAGTGGTGACTTTTCAAAGGTAGTACAGTCAAGTGATCTACGGCTTAAACTCCAGCTTCTTTGGAGATGAGTGCTCAAATCCCACCACTGCCATTAATGTGTGTCTGGCTGTGCTTATGGTTTGCATTGATCATAGTACACACAGTCATGCAATATACAATAAAGAACGGACCAAAAAAAAAAAAAGGACAAAGGCTTGTTCTGACCAACAGATGTTTCGTTTGTAAGACGCAGGCTCATGTGGTCCACCTTCAGCAACGCTCTAACATTGCAGATGGAATTTTTGGCCCCTGTGAACTCATCTTTCTCAGCTTTCAATTTGTTGAACCATGCTATTTTTTGACCAAGATGCACAATAAAAGGGACATTTTGCAGTTGAAAAATCAACTTGACAGTGCTCTCTGGTGGACAAACTGTAATGATGATGCTGTATGTCAAGCCTCATTTGGCATCACTCTACTGCAGTTACTTGTAACTTATTTGCTGACACCAATATCTGCAATAATATATCTAATATATTTGCCTAGCTCTACAGTATGGTTTATGGCTCTGACAGATAGAACAAAAGGAGGAAGAGATAGACACATGGATACAGGTATAACAGTCACCAAATGGGATAAGATAAAATGAGATAATCCTTTATTGATCCTCCAGAGGGGCAATTGAAATGGGTGTCACAGCAGCACAAGGATAATAAGGAAAAATGTACAGACAGACAGAAAATCAAAACAAATAATTAAGAAAGAGTTTTTGCAAATTATTTTTGAGATTATTTTGAGCCACAGTTTTATGAGGACACACCGTACACACAGTGTTATTAAACAAAGCTGCATGGAGTTTGGTGAATTGAAAAAAAAAGGACTTTGGAGAATCCAGCTCCTCAACTGTGTTTGGTCTTATAGCACATTGACTTTTTTTTTTTAGAAAGCCAATTAGATTGACCCAACCTCACAGCTCCCATAGGCTCCCAGTACATTTCCTATGTGGCCCCAAAACCATTGTAACTACATCCTCTAAATGCTCTTCTTCTATAGGACTCTGTGGATGCTATAAAAGTTACACAGGTAATTTCCCAAAGTCTGAAGCAATCATTGTCACCTCTCTTTGAGACCTTATAGCTGCAACTTCTCTGTTGCTGGTGCGGTTATGAGTGTGCATGCGCATATGTGTGCGTTCATGCATGTGAATGTTACGATTCTTATCGTTTTTAATTGATGCACTCTGTCAGCTTCCATCTCTATCTAAGCCAGTTGAGTGTATGTGTGTGCCTTTTGAGTTATCTAAAGTTATCCTTTTGCTAAACGTGAACCACTACAACCTTATCTGAGCCTCTATTGATTTAGTGTCTGCCACACTTAGCTCAACATAGTTCACCTGGTTTGGGGGGAACTGTAGGAAAACAGTTAGGGAAAGAAAAGCTGGAGTTTGGAAATGAAGGATGCAGGATTTTGGAAGCTTAAGGAATTGTGTTCAGATCAGTGTAACATACTGTATGCTTTTAGTATTTGTTTATTCTTTTTACAAACACTTGCCAAGGACAGTGGATATACATTCATATAAAAACATTTATCACATAAGCATCAGGAGGAGCGATTACATGCTTAGTTAATTGTTAAATACTGCTGAGTGTTTCAAGGCCCGATAAGGTTTCTCATTAACATCATTCTTGGTGTGAAAACAGCAGTTTTGTGCTTCTGTTCAAAGCAGATGCTTCAACCTGGTGTGATGTGCCACTTGACACTTCAGCAGGTCACTGAAGAACAGGGAGAACAAAACGGCTTCTGCTACACATAGAGGTATTTGAGCAGGTTCAGGGATGTATGGAAATGTGTGAAATGTGTGAGTGTATCAAAGAGGTGTGATGCTAACAGGTGCTTGTTTACTGGTTGGGAGGGGGAGTTAATGGCCTTTTAACCATTGTGCAGTGGAGTGTAAAGTCTCATCAACACAACTGAGCTGTTTATTCAATAGAGCTCTGATGCACACATTCATACACACACTCAGACGCTCAAGTGTTTATATGTGAAAACATGCATGTGTAAAATTTCATGCGATGACACCGCATGAGAACAAACATGCTTAATGACACCTGGAGAGAAAAGATGGCATCCAACATGACGCAGACTGCGTCTTTTGTGAGAAAGAACCCCAGCGAGCTACGAGATCCGGGAGGGCAAAGTGCATTGTGGAAAGTTGGAAAGCAGGAAAGGCAGCTGCTGGAGCGAATGGCTCCAGTCTGACAAAGACGTGACCAACATCATCCAAGGCACAGCCAAAGGAGATGCAAACAGTCGGCTCCAAACATGGACTGCCATCATTGTCAGTTATGCTTCAGAAAGGTTCAGCCATGTTGAGGTGACACATAGCTGCCCAGGTCTCTCTCACTCTCAGATCCCTTCCAACTTGGAATTTCTAATACTCGAGTGAGTATGAGATGACCCTGATCCCCTTGTGCAACATCTGTGTTGGAATGGAAAACAAAGACTGACAGTAAAACAAGGTAACAGTAATCAGCACAGCAACAGCTGCTAAGGTCATGTGTGCTGTCCTAATTAGTGTGTTTTGCTGTTCCCACTTGTGTTGTGTCTTTTTTTTAATCAGTCATATTACAATACTGTCTAAAATAAGATTAAACATCTACAGACAGGCTCTGTGGGGTTGTAATTAGGCACGACAGCATTTTGGACTAGAATTTTAATCTGTTCTGGACACGCTGAGACTTTTTTTAAAAACAGGTGGTCTCCACCCCAATGTTTTGGGGTCACGTATGCTCACAGCTAATTGGTTTTATAGCCTAAACTGCCAGAATCTAATGGGGGTGCGTGGCTTTATTTTTCTTACTGAAACCTGGCAAAGACCTGAGCAGCTCTTTTTGTGAGTTAGTCCTCCAAAATGAAACTAAGTTTAGTGGCCGTTGTGATTGCCTGGCTGTGCTTTATAATCATTTTACCTGTAAACCCATGTTGACTGACCAATACACAATATGCAACACTGAAGATTCAATTCTTCTACTTTCTACTCATATACAAACCCCTAAAGTTCAACAAGATTCTAATGATGAATTGATGAATATATTGATGAATACGCTTGCTAAATCTCATGACCTTTATTTTTAGGTGATTAGTCATGGATCCCACTCACGTACATAATCACACTCTTGACCTTATTTTAACTTTTGGCAATCCAGTCCCTAATGTCCGGACAAACAAAGTCAGTAAATCTGATCATCGGCCCATTATGGTTTTATTCCCTTCTCACTGCCAGGCGGCTCTCTGATGCTGACTCCTCATTAAAGCTCCCCTTGCTGGTCTGGGCACAAGAACTGGTCACAATATTCAATTGCACTTGCCAGCCCTGGTTTAACTCAATAGCCCGTGTGGTTAGACAGGAATGCAGGAGAGCAGAGCTGGCAAGACGATCTCCAGGCGTCTCACCAGCATCTCTGATACCATGTCTGGCTACATACCAACAGTGTCTCAAAGCAGACAGAACCAGACTGGCTGGGCCGGGTGTGTCTATCGTTTTTCTAACCTAGTTTAGATGAAACTAGGGAAACATTTCAGTAAAAGTATTTAATATAAACCAAAGTACTGGATAAATTAAAATGTATAAACTTTATGGTGGAGCCAGATGTAAGGGGTCAACTCTGTATCAGACATAAATGATCCTCGCTGCTTTTGGTTTGGTTTCACTGTAAAATGGTGAAGGAACATCATCTTGGAAACCTGGATGTATATGTACGTTTGAGTGTACAGCTCCTAATATGGACAAAATAAGCGGGCCAGACACAACGGGCAGCTCGGGGACCTGGATGGGTCCCACCACTCCACATTAGACTGCCTGTAATTAAGCCAATTAGTGCACAGGAACAACACAGGAACACCTCAGGGAGAGATAAGGGTAGGGATACACTAAAAACACTGCCTCAAAATACACCCACGCTGAAACACATCGCTGCTTGTTGTAATGTCTGGGGAAGCCCACACAGATGTTACAGGTGCATTTATGTGGAAGTAAAACTGTTTTGATGGCTTTAACATGTCGGGCTAATTAGAAGCTATTCAATATGCATTTGGGATGTTTAGTCTGGGCACCATATTAACATGTTCTGTAGTTTGCCACATAGGCACCCAACCTCACATTATTTTTCAAATTGCTAAACGACTGTGGCCAACACCTATTGTACTTTGTTTAATTTGTCCTTTTTTTGCTTCATCAACCTTCATCAACACTTGCATTGCCAGTATATTCTTGCAAAATTAAAAAAAAAAAAAAAATTTAATATCAAGCAAAATGGAAATTGACTGAATGTAAAGAAAAAATATATCAGGTCAATATTGTTGCTCTCTCAACTGCATTTTACATTTATTAAATGATATAAAAGAAAAAAAAAAGTCTTGTCTACTACATCATGGTGCTGAATGCTATTTCCAAGGCTTGAATGGTTCATCCATCGCTGTGTGCTGTCTGAAGGGGAAACCAAACACAGACAGAAAAGCAGCTACTCAAGTGTGTGTCTGGCCACAAAAGCATTTTCACCAGCGTCTGATAATCTTCCACTAATTAAGATTCATATCTTGAAGAGAAAAAAAATGAAGACATGCTGTACATTCAATGTGACGACCCTTAAGGCTATGACTTAACCTCACGATTCACAGCCTGTGAAATAATGACAAACGCCCCCTCATACTAAGTGCTTCAGTAGAAGGGAGGTTTGACATTGCTGGAAGCTGGAATATACAGGAATAGAGGAATATGTCCCTGATTAGGCTGCAGTTTATAGGTTGATAGGCTAAGCTGACTAGAAATCTTTGCTGGCTTTTTTAGTTGTGTCTATGGGAGAAGAAATCTTTGACAAGCTTGATGCAAACTTAATACAGAGGAGAATAATTGTAAATTTCCCCACTGTGGGACAAATAAAGGTATATCTTATCTCTTATAGTTAAAATGAATTTGCATGATTTTTAAATAAAGAAATACAGCACGGTTTATCATTCAAATTGAAGAGCTTAATTCACAATGAAATACACCTGACCTCTGTTAAGTACAACGACAGGTTTTTATCCAAGTCTTACTCAGTCAGGTGTGACCAGTGCTAATGCTAGCTAAAGTTTGTATGGCTGATTTTACAGAGTCAGTAAAAAGTAACTTTTCTGGAGTCTGGATTGCCTTTCTCGATGGTCATCTGGAGATAATGGTTTATGATCCCCATGGGCTTTTTGTAGAAGATTTGGCTACATATCCAGGTCTCTTTAAACATTCATTCCATCCCTAGTTACCTCTTGTGACCATGGTGACAGTCATTTGATGAAAAACTGAAGACTCACTCTGGAATCATTCAACACTGGGTACTGAATTTGAAATTTGACTGTGTAGACAAATAAATTCTAAAAAGTCTAATTACAAGTTACAAACTAGTTACAAATTGTACATTGTACATGGGTGGCCACTAGAAAAGCACTTTGACCTAACTCTTAATACTCCATCAATCAACATGAATCTGTCCTGATGCACCATGGAATGTTTAATATCTTTGATGGCATTAAATTGTCATGTCTTTCATGCAGATTGTGTAACATCACTGAATCTTCTGAGACTTTAAATTAGTCACAACTGCACCTGGAATTTGGTATTCATCTGCTAAAGTGGCTAAATGCCAACATATGATGGAATTTAATATAATGACAGACATTTATTACAACACCCTCACAGAAGCAGTTTTTGTTTCCATATAGGAAAAAAATGTAAATGACAACATCCCAGAACATTATAAAAAAGAAAGACTGCCATTTTCTCACCAAAGCGCCATGGATGACAAGCTACAGAGATTTTTTTAATTTACCAAGGCTAAAAAATATATCTTTTTTTTTTTTTTTTTTGCAAAGATAATCTTGTAATTAAAGCAAAAATATATAGGGGTACCTCATTTTAACATTTGTTTCAACCATTTACATATAAAACACAATTGAAAGAAAGCCTTTCAATTTTCAATGAAAGGTTTTCAGTCTGCCATGAGATGGATGGAATTAGCTGACTGGTGAAAGTCAAAGTAACTAGCCTGAATCATGATGGGTGACCACTGTATAACATAGCATGACCACACAGAAGACGCCAGAGCAACAAGTTGTTAAAAGGCAGACTTACATCACAACAATGACATACTGTCAGTAAAGTGTTTAAAATGTCAATATAGCAAAATGTTAGTTGCCTCTTTGCTCAACCAGCAGACACAGAGCAACATTAGCATTCATTCTGAGTTGGGTTTATGGCTGGGTTTGGACTCCACCAACTCTGTTGAGTGTCTGTCATTTAAGCAGCTACTGATATATCACCAGCTGGGAGTGATGAGCTGGGACCAAAACAGTAAAGTTGCAAGCCATAAAACCAAACAACAAACTGAAAGTGTTCCGTAAAGCTGACGTGAACTACAGAGTTTTTAAAAATGTGGAATGTATTCATTAGTGTGGCTTTAAATGCTTACCTGGTCAAGAGACTGAATCAACATCAGAAGCTTCAGACAACTTCAACTGTCTGTAAACACCAGACCTAAGACCAGTTATAGCAACATGCATGATTAGTTCACATGAAGACAAGTGAGCAAACTCTGCTGATGAAGACCAGAGAGATGCTATTGAAAGCCTAGAAAAAGCAAAGTAAATGGACTTTGAGTGAAGATTGTATTTTCTTTGTCAAACTGTTTTCCTGGTCTGGAGGGAACTTACTTGCTCTCAGCCCATTAGCCCATCAGCCCCTCTGTGGCCATTAGGAGGCACTGCAGAGTGCACAGCTCCCTAAACTGGGATCCCTAACTTCTCTTCCTTTACTGCAGAACTGCCTCACGTCAGTGACCCTGTTTCAAGAGAGTTTCTTCTGCACGTGCTACTGTGTGTCTGTTCAGCCACGAGGGCTATCATCATGCTCAGTGTCTGTGTGTTCCTGTGTGGTAGAAGATAAGTTGTGGTGGAGAGGGAGAAAAGGAGGAGCAGAGTCAAACACTTTAGAGAAGGCTGAATGGGAGAAGATGCGTTCACTCTGTCTAAGATGCTCTTTTCATGCAAAGATAGAGATTAAGAGGACATTAAGCAGAGGAATGTAAAGTGTTTGCAGCCTTAACACCCCCTATTTATTTCATAGAAACAGTGTGCAGCCATCATGCTGAAGAGCTTGGACAATGGCTCTGTTGTCGGATGAGACAGCTCTAAAGAGTCTAATTTGAAGGAGTGTGGCGCACAAAGTGGGAACTATTATACCCTCCTATGTAGTCATTGTTCACAAAGAGACACCAAAGGGGTCATTTTACAGACTAATTGCAGACTCAGTCTAAAAGAAAATTGGGGAAGTGGAGAGAAATGGGGAAGGAGGGAAGGAAGGAGGAGATGTTTATCAATATGACTCCTCCATACCTTGTTTGCTAAGAGCCAGTGAGACAATGAGAGAGGAGAGAGAGACGGGGGGGGAGGTAGAGATAGAGTACCACAAAGATCTCTGGAGCAGTGCCATGCTGAGATAGGAAATGTAATTTTGTTCCTATTCTCTGCTGCTATATCAGTGGCAGTCCGACGGTGTGTCGCTTATTCTCTGCAACAACCTCCTACACAAACACACACACTTGGCCGTGGGACAGTAGGTCCTCAGAGTTCAGGGCAGATGTCTTCAGCTGAAGAGCTAAACAGGAAATCGAGATAAGAAGATGAAAAGCACTCTGATTTCTGTGTTGTTAATGGAGCGAGAGTCGGGAGGTGATTAGCCTAGCTTAGCATAAAGACTGGGAATAAAGGGCAATGGCTAGCCTGCTTCTGTTTAAGCTGAGGTGTCTTTGTTCAGTGTGTGTGCAGTGTTTTCATAGTTTCAGAGTCAATCACAGTTTATCAACCTGCACAGTGTGTCGGTCTAGAAATTGTGTTTATAGACCAAGTGTGAAGTAGCTTTCTAATTTAACCCAACAGGATATGCTTTCTAGCATATAATTGAAGTAATTATATGATTCCTTGCATTGTAATCAGAAGCACTGTAATAGCACAATTGAATAAAAATCAGAAACACACAATACTGTAAAAGTGGAATTTCAGCCAGGTAATCTAATAATAATGGAGATTAGGGAAAGTAAGATTCATATCATAGACTTGTGGCTTTTACTTCTTTTTTCCTCTCAGTTTGTCATTGGAGCAGCTGATAACAGCACAGAATAGAAAATGCACTCAGCCTTTAGGACAAATGTTGTTAAAAGTTTTAAGGTGTGCTGTGCAGGATTTTTTGAAAAATAAAAAACACTATATACTCACAAAAAACAGCCCCTCTCATCATCACTTATGATCCACTAGAAGTGTGTGGCAGTGTTTGTGCCCTCTGCCTGTATGTTCTTATTTTCTTCTCATTTTGCTGTGTTTGGAACATTTCTGGGTGTTAGCCTTTGGGCAGTGGGTTCGTAGCCCCCAGCCAATTACTGCACACAGGTGTGAGCGTGGAACTGAAACGTGCACTTCAGCCGCATCCACACCTTCCCACAGGGTTGTGCAGAGGTGTGGATGTGCTTATTTGTGAGCGTATCCACGGGGAGACAATCAGAAAATAAAGGTTTGTTTCTCTGATTGACTGATTTCTTATGGGTAATGCCGCTCCGTCTCTTCTTTCACTCTGTGGCTTGCTTGACCTTCTGCTGCTCTTTCTCTCTCACTAGGAGGGGCCAACTTTGAATGGCGTGTTTAAAAACAGCAACCAACAAATTCTGCATTCAAGGGCCGGCAGTGCCCTTGCGCAAGGCACTGAACCTCTTGGAACACCTGATTATATGGCAGCCCCATCACCACGGTCCTGTGTGTGTATCGGTGTGTTTTTCGGGCCTAAGTGTGTGTGTAACGGAAATAACAAGTATAAGTACAAGTAAGGACTGCATGAAAAAGCCAAATCCTAAACTTCAAACTAAGAATACACACATAAGATTGATATTGTTCTTTTAATCTTATTCCTGGAAAGAACAATAAATGTTTTTTTCAAATTGCCAATTCCTTCAATTAGTCAAAATTAAAGTTTAACTGGTTCAAATAAAGAAAAAGAAAAGTGAACTGCATTTGAATCAAGTGATGCCATTTGCTTAATGTTTGTAATTTGCGTTATTTTGTCTTGCCTGAAAAATTATATTCTACTAAACATAGCAGAATGTCCCCGAACATTTTTAGGAAAAAAAGACTTTTAGGACAGAAAAAAAACATTGAATATCTTGAGGTAGAAATAAGCAGGAGGGTAGAAGGAAAGAGAGGAGTGGCAACAGTGGAACAAATGTGACAGGAAGATAAGAGATCGGGAGAGGACACGAGGAAAGACACAGAATCGTATGAAAAGAAAGCGACAGTGGTGGTGGCACAATAAAAGAGTGAGAATGACTGAAGCAGATGAAGGGAGAAGCAAAGAAAATGACAGAGAGGAGCACAAAGACACAGCTCCACCATTTAATAGCATCTTTGTCCCAGCTGGAAGACTGTGTGTGAGTGTGTGTGTGTGTGTGTGTGTGTATGTGTGTGTGTGTGTGCGTGTGTCTGTGTCTGTGTGTGTCTGTGAGAGAGAGAGAGATTGTTTCCAGAGTTAATCGCATAATTGTTGCCAGCAGGGAACAAAGCTTAATTGTCCCCTTTCATTTCCTTTTCATTCAGTCATCTCTCCCATCTTTTCTTGCCATCCTTCGTTCTTCACCCCTCCTTTCTTTCCTCCCTTACTTCCCCTTTGCTCAGCTTATCCTTCATCCATCCTGCCTTCCCTTTCTTTCTTCTTTGTCTTCTTCCTCTTTATTCATCCTTTCTCTCAATCTGCATTAAAACTTTTTTGACCCCTTCCTTCCTTCCCCTCTTCTCGTTTCTCAGGTTGATTCCTTCCCTCACCTCCTCTCCTTTCCTTTGTCTATTCCACTTGAGATGCGAGTGGTAATGGCAATCAAGAGACATGAGGAGAGAGGAGCTGAGGCAGGCGTTTAAGCAAAATGAGACACTGTTGCTTCAGAGTTGTTATTTTAAATAGGTTAGTGTGTCACAGCTGCATCATCTGTCCTTTGTTTTGTTATGGCCTCCTGCTGTATTTTAGCATCTCTGACAGGTGAGCATAGCAGTGTTCACGACGACTTATATATTTACTTTTAATTCACCCAATCGCAATGTGGCATAAAGCAACAAGAATGTTCGTATGATACGTTTTTACTTTTACAATATGCAATACATGTCAATACCAGTTGCTATTGAAGTTTTGACTTTCTAGGGGGTATCATTAATATAACAATAGATCAGGGCCACAGATCATATCTTAATCCAGAACATGACGCAACATGATGACACGTAGAGACATCTCAAGGCTGCGCTACACATTATGACATACGTTGAACGCAACATCAGTCTCAGACTCCAGTATTATGTTCTATATAGTATTTCAGTAACTCACTCCCAGGCTTTTTTGACTGTGTGCCTTTTGCCTGTTTCACCATCAGTCCCCGTAAAAACGACAATGTAAAATGATCTCAAATGTGACTTACAGCAGCTATTGTTACAGGACTTCACTTTTGACAAGACATTAGCACACAACTGACTGTTATATGACAACATGAAATACAACAAATTAGTGCTAGAGAACGTTGTTCACCTAATTACTGGACGTATGTTTGCACATCATGTCTCAATCATAGCAGCTGAATTGGGTGTAAGTTACATTCAACAATAAAGATAGGTAATGCTTATGTCTTTAAGGAATGCAGTTAATAGTGTTGTATGAGGGACAACACAAATGATGAAGGGCAGAAAGTTCATCCATTTGATACAACTTCTAAATACAACAGGGACATTTAAATGGATACGTCACAGGTGCCAGATTCCTTGTGCATCCCTGCTCATAGCTCCTCCGACAAGCCTCTCTCCTCGAGATGCATTTTAGGAATTGAGGCATCCTTCAAGATGGTGCGCTGAGATGGATTTCCTGGTCACAAGCAGGAGGACAGAGTAGAGACAAAATAGAGAAATGAGAAGAGCACCATCATTCCCTGGTCTCCTTCCGTCAAACTCCACAGTACCTCTTTGCTTCTCTGGTCTCTTGCTTTCTTCTTCTTCTCCTTTTGTCACCAATTTAGCTCTCCTTCTTTTGTTTGTCTTTCTGTTACTCAACTTCCCTCTCTCTTCTCTCTCCTTCATTTGCCTCTATTTCCTTTCATATGTTCTTATTGAGATGTCAATTTCTTGGAGGGAACCTCCCAAAGGGATTAATAAAGTACTCTGTCTGTCTGTCTGTCTGTCTTATTGTCTCCTCTATACTTTAAACCTTCCTTCTCATGTATCGTCCCAGTTTCTTTCCTTTCATCTAAATTTAAAGACTACAAATGTAAACTATTTTTTCCTTTCCCCTCTTTCTGTTCTTCTGTATGTCACACACTTTGTTCTGTTCTTCTTGAAAAATGAAACTAAAGCTGTCCTTATATCAACATTTTCTTTCTACACTGATTCACTTTTAAAAGCACAGCTAATAGATGCTGACAACTTATTGTGAAATTGGATCAGTCCATCTGTCCATTCATTCATTTATCTATTACACATTACCAAACAAGGCACTCCAATTACCCCAAAACCATTTATTATCAGTTTACTGACATGGCTCATTTACTCACAGTGGGACGACTGTTGCACATGTTGCCTGATGGCCTCTATTGTCAAACTAGTTTTACAGCAATTCAATAATAATCATTTGGATTTAAAAAAAAAAAAAAAAAGCAAAAAAACATACACAATGAACATTAAATAGAAAATGCAGTAATGGTAGAAAAAAATAAGATAAAAATGAAAATAAAATACAGAGAATACATAACATAACTTTCAGCTGTTGCTGGAATCCTCCATTAAACCAGCAGCAGATGATCACACTGAGGGTGAACGAGGGACTTAGCAATGCATCTTGGTCCTAGCCCACAAAGGGCTTTGGATAGAAAGAGGACCCTGAAATCAGTTCGTACAGGAAGCATGTGTAGAGCAGATAAAACTGGACTAAAGTGCTCTCTCCTCTTGGTTCTGGTTTGTAGCCGAGCTGTAGAGTTTTGAATGTGCCGTAGTCTCTCAGTATTTATTTTTTTATTATTATTGTTGTTTTTTATGGAAGACCAGTAAAAGTGTGTTACAGTAATCAAATCCACTTCATTAAAGGCATGAGTCAGTTTTTCAGCATCTTTTTAAATTAATTTACAGCTGTAATTTAGTTATGTTTCTAAGGTGGAACTAATATGCTTTCATCACCTTGTTAATGTGGGATTTGAAGGTCTGAATCAAGGACAACAACAAGACAAGGGAGTTCATTTCCCCAGATTATTAGACAACAATTAGAGGCCAAAGGTAGAAACTGACTTGCACTGAATTGTTGTGTAAGACTGTGTGTGTCTTACTCAACAGAAGTCAGTTTGAATTTGTGGCCTTAATGCTGAAAATGGTGTATTGACACAGAGTCTTGTTGAATTAGAGAATTATGGTTTCAAGCTACTTTACATTATTACATAATAAACAGCATGCGTTTGTGTGGGAACTCCTGTATGTACAATATGTGAGTGTGAACTGTGATGCAGCTCTGTGACGTTCATTAGCACTAACTGCTTTTGGTGCTGCTAAATACCCTATGAAAACATATTCACGCACACACACACACACACACACACACACACACACAGACACACACACACACACTAGGTTGATAATTTAGCAAAGCAGTTTGAGCTAATAATTCAGTAATCCAACAAGGCTTTGCCTCGATTCAACAAATAAGCCTTCAGGCCACACAGTCAAACTGAGTTCTACTAATAGAGAGTCAACTAGCCATGGACACACTCTCTCTCGCACACACATATGCACACACACGTACAGATGTATTAGGCACTCTTACAGAGATATCTTGGATTCCTAATGAGGTGGGGGCCAGGCGCAAACACATAGACACAGTCAGCCAGTATGTTTAAGTGGTTCCCAGCAGGGGTTGTAACGTGCAGCTTCACTCCTGCTAGTTTTAATAAAACACTATGGTGTCACGGTGCCACTCTGTGCTCAGGGTTTATTTCGGGTGATTCTGATTGTGTGCTTTTTGGTGGCTGTTTTTAGTTTAGGTGAGCATTTGGCTCATTGGAAATCTCACTGCTGTGGTATTTGCCTGGACAAAACCTCCCACCTGTCGGTCAGTGTGGTAGTGTGATATCTCTTTCTGAAACATTATTGTGGTTCATCAAAACAAGTAATGAAATATATGTTTTCAACTGCCTCTTCACTTATTGGATCCTATTTTTAACAAAAACAAAAAATGGTCAGTGGGAATCAGGTTTATTGCAAAGTACGTTTTCACATACAAGAAATTTGACTTGGTTTTTTGCTTCATAACAATAAACATACTAAGTACAGAATATAAAGAAAGATTAAAAGGAAATACTGCAAGTCAAGACGCATAAATACAAAATGGCTGAATAGTCAAGGTGTACGCCAACTGCAATGTTCCCGCCTCTCGATCTTGGGTCCTGTGTCAAATTTCTCATCAATCTCTGTCCAAATAAGGGCAAAAATGCAAAAAAAAAGAAAAAAAAAAGTAAATATAATGTAGTATCAAGACCTTAGCACATGGCATCCGCCAGTTGCAGATTCAAAGAGTCCACAAGGATCTGAAAGGATGAGGATGAGCCATGTTGTTTGTATATTATGTTCATATTCTTAATAAATATCTACATTCATTGAGGCCCACTAATATATTCCTCATATTTTAATTTACATATTTTTACTCAATTGGAAAATGTTAATTTTGGAATTTTTTGAGACACACTATAGGAGTGAGTGACATCATTTCAGCACACACAGACACCAACACACACCTGTTATTCACCACACATGCACTATATCTCTCTGCACATTGATGGCATCATTAAGGCATTACTCACTCTCATTGTCACTTGACTGAAAACAAAATTGAATGTCAGTTCTCTCTGTAACACTCATGCAGCCATATCACAGATCATATACTATACTGTGTTGCATTTAGGAAGCGCATTAACTCTGCCATTCTCTCAGCTCTGCCCCAAATTAATTTGGGTCTTTGTTGCATGTTGAGAGAGAAACACTCAATTTCAGAAAAAAAAACAAAAAACATTGCATTTATTCAACTGCAGGAAACTTGGAAGTGCAACTAGTTACAGATCTAAAATGAGTGAATTCATTACAGGCAGTTGTTTAAATACTGTTTAAAAACAGCATTGATTTAAACAGTATTTTGGTACACAATAAAAATATCTCTTACTCAGACATCACTGCTTCTTCCAGTGGGTCTGCACACACACACATACATCAGAACTGAAGACAAGAATGAAGTCAAGTATTGTGGTTTAACCCTTCTAACATCAGTATTATTTGCTTTTCCAGTGCTATTAAACTCTCTGACCTTATGTGACTGCGCCTTCAGTCGAATGTATGTGGTGTGTGTTCCTTCCCTCTCCTTACACCCAGGTCAAAGTCATTTAGTCTTTAAATCCATGTTGCCTTTCAGCCCTTTGACCCTTTACGCTCAGCAGGCTACAGCAGCTCAACATACTACACTGGGGAAGCCAAAGTCATCCATATTTCACCACAGCAATCTATAATAGAAGGAGTTTGGAGCGCTCCCATTTAACAGTCACAACATGTCAGGGTCACCCAGGCATATAAAATGTCTGAGTGTGTGTGTGTAATGAGTAAAGATGTATCTCTTCATGGCGTTGAAACTTACGTGCAACATGTAGAGGTCAAGAGGGGATGCCAGTGTTTTACTTCATAATGGTTTGATTCCAGGGAGGATAGCACGGATGTACAGTGTAATATGGCCTAATGGTGTGTGTGAGTGTGTGTTTTACAGTGTGCGTGCAGTAACATGGGGAGTCTTATCTTCTCATGGCACACACACAGATAGGGGCAGATACCCCAGCTATAATGTACAGTGCCACCAGTGGACGCATTTTAAGATAGTGATCATTTATTTATAGCTGTGCTCTCTAGGCACACGCCGCTGTATATGACTTTAACTAGAGCCTGGTAATGTTTTATGCCCACTACCAACAATGGAACTCCCACTTAAACCCTTTTACCGCTACCTGGAATAATACTGTGATGAAAAATGCCGCCTTTCCAAAAAAGTGCTCTCACTTACATATATTTCCTGTGGTAATGTTACATAATGCCTCATAAAATGAAACACCTCAAAAATGAAATTCTAAAATTAGTGAACATTTCAAAACTTTGTTTTTCTTTTTTTCTCTCCAAAAAGAGACCTGGAAATTTCAGTTTGAGGAGGGTCTTGAAAAAACTGATAATTAGCCAGTAGCCCCTCTAATTCTGCACTGAAAGAATCATTTTGAATATATATGCACAGCCTTGTCCTGGTTAGTGTGTCTGACTTCATCTTCTGCCAGTAAAGTGTGTAAGATCACTGATCTGGATGATCAGATACATTATAACTATATATCATGCTTTGTACACTTACAAGTCTTTGCTGTATGTGTACTATTTGGTGAAGTTTTACTGTATATAAACAGTGGATGAAATGAGAGGTCTGCAGTTTCTCTCAGCTTTATGGAGCATTTTAGCATCTTTCATCTCATTGTTTTGATTTTACAGGCTGCAGCTTTACTGATTGGTTCACCCCCACTGCTCTCATAAACAGGGTTTCCAGCAGCAGGCAGCAGTTTTCAGCAAAAAAAAGCTCTGATGAACCCACTGTACACAAACTCTCCAGCACCAGAAGGCAGACCAACAAAGTAAGCAAGTTGGTGAACACAGTGGAGCGTTTAGCAGGTGAAGAGCCAGATAATTCCCTCAGGAAGAAGTAAAGCTAATAGGAGAGTGAATATTGGACTCACCTTTGCCAGGTAGCCAGATGTTTGACTTCAAATGAATGCTCATGTTGTTGTCTGGGGTGTTGGGCAGTTGATGGCCAACATGTTGGCAATACCAACTTTTTGAGATGATCATGATTCTAAATAAAGCCAGAAAGCAAGATTAACTTTTTAGCTGTCGTTGTCTCCTTCTTATGAGGCACGGACACCTGTCGTGACCTTTGACCTGAACATGTCAACAGCTGTCAGCTGAGATGCTAAATGGTTGGATCCTCATTCTCCTGCACCACTTTGAATAAAACACTGTCTGTTATTAGCTTGTAAGCTTCAGCTACCAGCAGTTGTTTTTTTTTTTACATTGCTCCCCAGTGCTCCAGCTCAGCTGTCAATCAAATTTATACACATACCTGCCCACTCACAGGCTTAAAGGCTAAAGGAGCATTTCTAATGAAGGGCCATCTCTAAAACTCATCTGGTAACTTCTGAAAAACGTAAAGCCGTTTTAGTTAGACAGTGTTGAAGCAAAAAATGTTACAGGTGATCTTTTACATGTCATTTCTTAAGTGCACCTCTCTCATAAGTATGTGTGTTTGTTTGTGTGTGTGTGTTTGTTTGTGTGTGTGTGTGTGTGTGTGTGTGTGTGTGTGTGTGTGTGTGTGTGTTTGCGCAATCCACCTGGGAGTCAAGATAGACGAGACAACACCTTCTGTATTCAGACTGTGTTGTTGACACCAAAGCTGTCAGCATTCTGTGTGTGTCAACAGTGATATGGATCAAACCACGCCGCCTCCTGCGCTTTACAATATCCAAACATTGTAAATGTACACAGATAGCGATGGCAATCTGCATTGTGCTGCTCTTACTAAACTCATCAAATCACTTGACACTTCAGAAGTTGTAAAACGACAGTGAGAAATCACTGCATACAAGATGTCTGTTTCTATTACTTTATAAACTTGACAAAAAGAGCATTGCTGTCACTGGCGCACAGATTAAATAAAGGTTGACTATAATGGCCTAACAAGCATCACAATAAACAAAACCTGAGAGGCATCATCCAGTTTTTTTTTCTGTCAATGTGTTGTGGAGCTCTTTACAGCAGTCAGCATGGGAGGGTGAGGCTCGCCATATTTCTCCACACGACTAGTCCACAAATTCAATTGCCAATCCCAAATAAAGGCCCACTCCTCAAGATCTGGGAGTGGCTTAGGAAGAGATCAAGCCCACAGTGGGACAGCTTCCTCCTATGGCTCTGAGGGGTGAACTAAAATGTGACCAACATAAGCCGTAATAAATACAAATCTCCTCAAACAAAACAACATTGGAAACATGATAATAAAGGCACACAGATGTGCTGCCGTCACCCTCCCTGACTGTATTACTATCTTTACTGTTATTCATGGTGGTGGTGATAGTCGTAACAATAGTAGTAATTGTATGGCAAAGGTAGTATTAGTTCACTACATCAAATTTCTTCATCCTTTGTGTCTCTCCCACCCACTTTATCGACTTCTTCCTGGTTTGACAGCGTAGTACACACACACACACACACACACACACACACACACACACACACACACACACACACACACACACTCAATCAACTCAACACAACACCTGACCTCTAGTGTCACCTTGTTCTAATGCTTTCTCTCTGTTATCCTGTCAATGTTTAGTTTTTTGTCTTGCAATTAAAAAAAAAGAGAAAAAAAAAGTAAATATGTTGAGTTTCTTTTACTCAACCAGTTAGTTTGGCAATGTATCTGTATTGTTGCTGTGATACTTGCAGTGTGTCATCGGCTGAGCAGTGATTTTGGCATCTGGTGTTCTGATATACAGTTTAAAGGTTAAGTTCAGGTTTTGGGAAATATGCTTATTTGCTCTCTTGCCAATGTTTAGATGAGAAGCCAGACACCATGCACTCTCATGTCTGCGCATTAATCTTGAGATAGAGTCAGGAAGCGATCGGCTTATTTTACCATAAAGTCTGAGTTTGTCTCTTTGTGTTCAAGGTTCAAGAATCTGCTTAGAAGCACATGTAAATCTGTAAATAATTAGCAAAAATTCTAATTTGATTTATATACACAGACATGTAGAATTAAAAAATCATGGTTTTATAGGGTGTTAGTTACTGTGGGATATCGACCAGATTCACTGCCAACCAGTGAAGGTGCGCTGGACATCAAGAAATAGTTATATCAATGTTATAGATTTATCTTTGTGTATTGATTAAACAAATGTATCCAACTTGGTAATGGATTTATGGATGTCTGTAATAGGATTGTAGTTACTCAGGCTAGCTGGTCCCACCCTGCTCCCATTCCTAATGCTAAACTAAGATAGTCTTCTTCCAACTGTAGCTCAATGGTTAAGAGTGAAAAACAACATTGATGTCAAACAAGCATGAGATCAATCTTTAACTCTCAGCAAGAACATGAACTAGTCATCTAACGGATGCTTACTAGCTAATCAAAATCATTTATTTTTCAGGGTACAAAAAAAAATACAAGTAGTGTGATACATTGCTTGATAATTTAAGACCATACTGAAGACAGTCAGCAGCTGCAGTAACCTTGCTCCGGCTGAGTGACACATCATTGTCCTCCTGTCTCCCATTTTTCCATTCTCCTCTATTGTCCAATCACCTTTGTCCCTCTCCCTGCTCTTCTCTTGTCCTTCCTACCTCAGCCTTGTCTCGGGAGCATTCCATACCACATTCCCTCTGTGTCTGCTCAGAGGGACCGAGTGCTGGAGAGATAGAAGGACGGAGGATAAAGACGATACTTCAGATGAAACTTAGACCCTCATGGGGACACAGAGTGGGCAGCTGCAGAGAGCACAGTCAAGACCGTTTAGTTGTAATTACATTAAAATTGACAATGGGAATAAACAAGAACAGGTAGAAAATTGAGCAATAATTCACTTTATTATTATTATTATTATTATTATTATCATTATTATTATTAATAGATTTACGAGTCGAGAAGGCTTTGCAGCTGTGCATTGCTATTAGACTATTTTAAGTCTACAAGTAGAAAAATGTGATCCTCATAGAAGCCTCATTGTTTCTTCTTCACACTTGTACCGCCTCTATCTTTTCTGCATCTGTCGTTGAAAGCTCTCAGTAGTAATCCAAGGCCAGGCCCGGGTCTGTTATATGCAGTGTTGACAGCATTTAGGCAGAATCATTGACCAGTTCCCCATAACGTCATTACTTCACCTGCTTTCCGCACATGCTTCCTCTCTGGCTATGCCTGTTAGCAGGTATATAGAGCATCATCTTTCTTTATCCAGACAGAAAATAGAAAATATTCTTCCTGCTCTTTTTTTTCACTCTGTTGTTGTTTGCTGCTGAATAAATATGAGCGAGTTATTGCCAGCGAGCGTTTCACAGAAGATGATGTGCAGCAGGTGGCCAGATACAACATAAAGCCAAACAAGGCTGAGATTTTGATTCAATTACGATATGACACGGCACAAACCTTGTTTTGAATTAGCATCAGAAGATATTTAATCACAGAATTTACAAAATGATGAAGTTAGTAAGCCAGAGATGATGGTGCTGTTTGCAAAGGTTTTCAGTGTCACAATTTCTAAATCGCAGCCATTTAGCTGTCACTCTTAGTCAGAGCCACTTAAACGGAGCGGGAGAATGGAAAACGATCAACCTTACAAACAAGGGTCACAGATGCTGTGGTTGCGTAAGGGATGTGAATAGCAGCATGTCCTTGGACTGATTGTGTGTGATGGAAAAGATAGAAAGCATGTTCTTTTTCCTCTCTCTCCTCTCTCCCAGGTTGTCAGGTTCAATGTAAGGTTTGTGCAACATGTTCGTAAGGCTCATCTGAACAAGTCAGAACAAGTCAGCTTCTGTGGTTTGCAATGACGACACAGTCACCATGGATACAGGTTTTAAAGTTTATCTGTATTTTTCCACAACAGTGTTCATTCATAAACACATCAAATGACATCACATGTTGTGTCCAACTTGATGTGTGAGCCCCTTTAAAAGTGATATTTACAGTCATGTTTGAGTGGATCCAATATCCAGTATCGACTCTCTTTTAGCTCTGTTTTTTGTCTCTACCTGCTCCTGAGGAAAATAGCAGTCTGAAAACAGGCTTCAACAGCAGGTGGGGTAACCTCAGGTGTCATGGAACAGATATCTGCAAACTTTTCTTTGCCCACAAACTTGTTTTTCTGAGCACTTCTTGTGCTCTTCAGTCTTGTTAAACGTTGAGCTCGATGGGTCACTCTTGATCTTAGAAACAGCAGATGGAATAAAAACGTCACCCCATGGTCCACTCAATTTATTTACTTTTATCAATTACATAGACGGTCTTCATCAGCAGGTGGAGTGCACTCAGTTGTCATGGAACTCTCAATGTTTAAGCTTTTCATTATTCTGAGCACTTTTCGGACTGCTGTTCATTACAAAGATTTTTTTTTTTTTTTTTCAAATTTACATGAACTGACCCTTTATATCATGATTCTGAAGCAGGGTTTGATATCAGATGGCAATAAGTCGCACTGTCAAGTCAGAACTGCCAAATTCTTTTACTGTGAATCCTTATTAGCAGTAAGAGGCCTTGCTAACTTGCTAAAGCAGCACTGTGAGATATGTCACACCACAAGCTAGAATTTGACAGAAAACATTGGCCGTGTTTCTGGTCCCATTATCGTTTTATGTTCTGCCATCTGTTCACTGAATGCAAGCATTGTTACCCACAAAGTATGTTTGATGATCCTGGAAAGAGCCCAGTCCTCTGATAAAACATTGTAAAGTTTCAAAAATACATGAGCAGGACAAGACAAGCCATTTTTACCCTAAATCTGCAAAGGTGGCTGTCAGACAAAAGCCCCTCTTGCAGGACAATGGCAGAGATATTAAATGTTATCCCTGTGAAAATATTCAATATTATCTCCTTTTTAACTCGGCTGAGAAACGGCCTTGGAAGCAGGTCGATGCTGCAAAACTACAATGCAATCATAAGTCTTCTGCCTACATTATTTATAATGGTGAATAGATTGCGTTATTAGAGAGATGCCACAAGCTGAGAAACAGGCTGCCTTCCAAAAACTGAGCTTGGTTGTTGTACCCTGAGTGGCTTGTTAAGGATTCATAGGAGAAGAGGCCGGGGCTGAGAGGCACTGTTTGCTATTCGATTTGACCTTCAGATTTGCCAAATCCCATTTGTTATGGGGCTAAACACTGATAGAGATGTATTCCAACCAAGGAGCACCCCCCCACCCCCGTGTACCCGTATAGTACACACCAATCCAATCCACTTAGAGACTAAGGCTCTTATGTAAAATTCTTAAATTATTCATAAACATGCATTCATTCTGATTTGTACCTTTTGGAATTAAACCAACTCGATGGGTGTGTTTCGTGTGTGTGTGTGTGTGTGGGCACATGTGGGCGAATGGGGAAATTGTCACAATTTGTCACGCTTAAAGCATGAAATCACTTTAATAATGTAACCTGCGTGCTGAGCACTAATTATAGAGGCACTGAAGCAGGTCTTAACTGTACTTTAAATAGAAATTGTTACACTTTGACATGTGCATGAACCATTAGTCCCCTTTGTGACCTGCGGCAGAAAGAGCTAAACTCTTGGGGAACGCAAGCAAATTAATAATAGCTGTGTTCCATAAACCTTTTTTTCACAAACACACGCTATAGAAAGGAGCATTAACCATGTTGAAGTTGGCAATTTGTCTAAAAATGTAAAGCGTTTTGAAGTCATTTCCTATAAAATTGGTCAAAAAACTGAAAGCCTGCTTCATTGACGAGGTGTTCTGTTCAGACGAGAAAGGAACTGTTGAAGTCGGTGAGAATGGCTTCAAGGATAATTGCACATTCCCTTTACAGCTTGAAATGAGAAAATGGAAAAGGTCAAGTGTTTCTACCCAATAATTGTCTACCACAGGAGTTCAGAAAGAAAATTTAAGGTATTGTGTGACATCAGTGGAGCTCAAGCTGAGTGAATTGCGGTAAAATCAGCCTTGCTACAATGCGTAAGTGCCACGTGAGGTTCACTTTATATACATAGATTGTTGGTTACTTTTTATAGATTCTCACCACAGGACATTGCAATCTCGTTAATTGTGTGCATCAACATCCTTAGAAATGTATGTTCTGCAGCAAGCGGTGTTCAGACCCACAGAATTTGATGCGAACTCTAAGATCCTTCTCAAAGATACTCAGTGTGTTGTATGCAGAAGCAATGAATAACAATAATGCAGGTTTTGATCTTCCATGCCACGTGACAGGGGATGAGAAAATCATATAACAGCATACTTTTGTGAAGCAATCAAGTAATTAGAAAACTCCTAATATGTGTTTGTCTGATTCCATCCCTCTTGTTCAGCGCTCAGTCAGCTTTTTCTTGGCAGAGGAGACGGCTTAGTTATTACGTTTATTTCTCCGACAGGAATACTTAGCATTGTTTACAAATTACAATCAGGTATTATTGGCGCATCAACACGTTTGCTCCTAACGGGGAGCAAAGCAGTATGGGAGATGTGGAGGAGGAGTGAGAGATGGGTGGGAGGAGAGACGGGAGTCGAGTCTGCTGTCTTTCTAGGGATCCTTTCTGAACACAGCTCTATTGGGAAGAATCTCTCTCTTACTCTGTCAGTCCAGGAAGCTCGCTCGTGTCGATTCCTGCCAACTTGTAGGATTCTCTGATCTCCTCTCATTCTCTCTTTCTTTCTTTCGTGTGAGTTTTTCTTCCCACTCCAGTTCTTGTTTGTTATCCAGACTCTCATGCATAAAACATAGAAGTTTGAAGCAGAGCTGCGCACATCACAGGGGAGAAATCCAGCATCCAAAATTCTTATCCTTACCTTGTTTATTGTCTTCTGAGAGTGTGTTTGACTTCTCTAAAACACTCTATTCTTAATGCTGGAATTTTTTAAAAAACACAATAGAGATCATATCAGGCAGTAGAACAAGGTGAAAACTTGATTTTTGAACTCTGGTCCTGTCCCAAGGTCAGTATTTGCTTCCAAGACTGAGTGATTTATATGCAACTCAGACTTATGAGTTTGTGGAAAAGCTTTCATTCAGTGCTGTCAGTTAATTAGACAGAATGGTTTCAGACATATATTAAGCTGATGCCTGACTGGCCCAAATGTCCCTGTGCAATGCCTCACCTTTTTAAGAAGCTTCAGTTACTACCATTAAAAATCACTTTCGTAATAGAAATGTGTCCTTTCCTGACCCTGAAGGATGCCTACATATTGTGTACGAAACATATTTTTCAAATCTTACATCATTGTGATATTAAGTAGGAACTCATTTGCACATTGTCCAAATTTGGTCACTCAGACAATTTTCCTTTTACCTCCTACTCACTTATTAACATTGCATTGTAACATTGCAAATTTCCCCGTTGTGGGACTAATAAAGGGATATCTTATCTGATCTTATCTTACCATAATATGACAGGTGAATTCAGTGAGGAATCACTTTTCTTGCATCTTCATACAACACGTAAATAGAGCCTATAGGGAATATACATGCACTTCAACATGGAAAACATTTGTTCTAATAATGTGAATGTCCAATATGCCCATTCACACAAATCACTTCTGTGTCATTTATACTAATAGAGTAACTGGTGTCCTGCTCAGAGAGCCTGTGGCAGTAGCAGGCTCTGAGAGCAGCTTAGCTTGAGAACCAAACATAGTTACATTGTGTGCAGAGGATAATGAAAAATCATAAACAACTCAAATAGGCTTTGCTAACTAAGTACCATTAGCAGAAACCCCACCCGCTTAGAATAGGCATAACCACAAATGATACTATATTGATGATCAAATACAAACAGCGCTCGGTCAAAGAGAAACATATAACGTTTTTGGATTAGCACGCAGTACTGTGCCACGGCATGGAGAGTTGTCATCGCCTGCATTTCTTTTGCAGCTTTACAGCACGAGACGACTGCACTGAGCAGTCATTGTGACGACCTCCTACATCCTCCTCTTTCCACCCTCAGCCAAGACTGGTCTTGTTCTAGACATACTAGAAAAAAACAAGTGTGTAGGTAGCTAAAAGAAGAAGAAGAAAAGCTTTTTTTTTTTTTTGTTAAATGGATGAAGGGATCTCTACCCATCAGCCAACAGGGAGCTCAAACCAGCAGCTCAACACACAGGATAATGAGTGTTCACATGTCAGCACTTTTGCAGTGTGTAAATGATTCCCTGTGAATCTCTACTTCCTTGTTCTTACTTGAATCTGAAAGCAGTCTCACTGTTTGCTGATTTCCTCCTGCAGCCACAGCAGAACTGTGTATTCTCTATTAAGTGACCATAAATGCAACTTGGACATTTCCTGCTGCTTTCCGTGCGTCCTGCTGGTGAAAACATGTTTGACTCCGGCCAGCAACAATCATTGCATTTCATACCTTCTCTCTCCCCTGACATTTCCTGTTTGTGTTTAAGCCATCACTATCAAATCAAGGCAGAATGGCAGCTGTTAGATGTAGAGCTGCAGGGGACAGGGTCTACTGTGAACCATCACACCTCCAACACCTACCAGCTGTCCTCTTGTTCACGATGGTGTTTTGGTGATACTGGTTTCACATATGAGTCCATTCTATTATTTACTTAGAGTGACAACCTACAACCTCATCAGTGGTGCAGGATATGACATTGTGAAACAATGGATTTCGACAAGAGGACCCAGAAACTACATGGGAAAAAAAGGGTTTCTGAACATATAAACCATCTCTGGAGTACAGGAAGATAGCAGTTGTCGGTCCAATGCTACAGAATATCAGAGTATCAAGTTATAAGTGCAGGAAGCCAGTGTATTGTTCAAGAGTGAGCCCTGAAGAAGCAGCTTCAGCAAAAGCAAAATTCAAAATGGAAAGTCAAAATCGCTTAAACATGCAGAGAGTAAAATACAAGCATCGCATTCGAGAGTTCACTGAGTTCAGCACTACGTTCTTAATGTTTCCCCGGAGCCGTGTTTCCCAGAACACAATCAGCGTCTTTCCATGTTGAATCCCTGCAGCTTGTAAATTCTTCCTCCGCCCCGTCGTGAACGAGAGCGTTAAAATATGTTGGTGCTGCCCTTTAAGGAGGAAGACGCACCCGGTGGGGACATGACTCAAGTTTTCAATGAGGGTTCTGTGAAAATAGACACTTTTACCACTTCCACTGAGAAATTAGTCAGGGCAATGCATGCATGTATTGATTTTCACAGCAGTGGCAAATAAAACGAAGTGTGAGGAAATTAGATTTTTTTCCCCCACTAATTCTATGTATGTGTAGCTTAATGACTGATAATTCCTCATTTGATTACAGGTTATTACAATCATAGAGCATACAATTTGTCAGGAATGATGACATTCAGAAGCTTCACCACAGCGATGGAAGGTCAGGAAGTGCTGGCATTATTCATTTTTGTCTCAAATTTTTGTCATTTCCGGAAGACATGGGAGGGGTGCCAAATAAGGAAATGCACTTATGGTTCATTCTGGACATCCAAAATACATCTAAGACGAGACCAGCGGTGGAGTGACAGCCTTACAATATATTTGATATATTTTGAAATACACCTACAGAGGTCCTGGTGCAGTAGTGTACGCAGCAGGGAAGGTGTGTGTGAGTGTGGAAGTGTACATCCGATGGAACATCCATACATGAATATGCATGTTTATGATTTGTATATTACAAATCCATAGGCAGCACATACGCAAATACAGATGCACCCGATGTACATTATGTATGCATATGTGTGCAGGTGTGTGATAGAGTCGTGCTAAGGTGACGAAGTTATGTGCAGGTGTGTATGCATATGTGATGTGTGTGTGTGTGTGTGTGTGTGTGTGTAGTGCCTCAATTAGCTGAGGTAATGATCTGAATAATGATGTTGCTTTTATTGCCATCTGGCCCTGTGGATGCTCACTCTGCTCTGTTGTTTCTAAAATACACAAGGGAGCACTGGGGCTATCTATCTTTGAGGGTTTGCATGTGTGTGTGTGTGTGTGTGTTTACCTGTCTGATAACTTATTGCTCTGCTTTTCTTCCTTTGAACAATTTGATTTGGAGCAATGTTACATGCTGGATGAACCTCACTGATGCAGTGAATCTGTTTTAAATCCTTTCTCTAGTTTTCTTCTCTTTTTGTATTGCTCTTTACTAAGATAACAATTTTGCCATCTGGCCCAGTGAGTTTTTGTACTTCTTTTTGAACTTACATCCAATGATCTGGACCACAAAGCATCACTTATTTCAAATTCCCTTGCTGTGCAGAAACCGTTCAGTACAAATACAATTTAGTGTCTCAGTTGACTGTGCTTTACTTCAGCAAATAGTGCAAGTTTTCTGATGATAATACAGAAGTAGTAACATGACAATTTATATTTCTGTGGCTGGCACACTTCCACCTCATTTATATCACATAGCATTATGGGTATTTCTATAAATCAGCTACTGCATGTTACCAACTCCCATCCAAAGAAACAGGCAATCCATCATATGCTAATGTGCATTTAGTTTTCAGCAGTAAAGTATTTGGATTATGCTTTTGCATATTTCATATTAATCAGTGCATGTTCCAAGTTTGCTCTCCAAAATATCTATAGTAGCTTATTCAAAGGCCAATATTAGTCAGCAAGTTCATCACAGCATTCCCTATAATCCGCGTGGAGTCATTAAATCAGCCTTTGTTCACTGAACAAAAAGCTTCTGCTGCTAAAATGAACATTTTGTCATTTTTTTGTAGAATCCAATTAGATTGTTTCTGCAGTGACTGAACCCTTCCTTTCTGGCTTTCTCTCTTCCTCGCTACACTTTTGTCTCGGGTTTTCAGTCAACATGCCAAAAAACAGGATCAAATGCATTTTTGTGAACCTGGAGAGTCCATTATTGACAAGTGTCTCCCTTCTATTGTATTATCCACTTTCTCCACAAAGCCCTCCCAGAGGAGAGTCTAACTGAGTCACCACTCCTTAACATATTTCCTCACATTTGTACACTTTTGTTTTTATAGCCATTTTATAAAGAAATACAAAAAATAAATAAAACAAACTCTGAACAGGAGCGATGAGGGCCTCTTTGGTCTTTTGGTAGCACGAGTGGAAATTCTCAATGTAATACTCATCGTAGGAAGCCAGCCTTGATTAAAGTCTGATCTTATGAAATCAGGATAATACCCACCCTGAGGAACTGGCTTTTGTGAGAAATCACCTTTGTGAAGTACCATAATGAAGCCGGCTGCACACTGAGGAACGGCACCTGCTGGTTTCTCTCTGTAATGGGACCCTGATATCTTGTCGCCTATTTAATGGAACAACAAGGTTCTAACTGAAATGTAATTTTCTGCATGTTAAACTACAGAAAAAGACAGTCTGACAGAAAACCTAAGTAAGCTCATGACTTTCCTTTGTCTTCCTTTTCAACTTGAAACCTGCTCATTCACTCTTGGATGTCTTTGTTGTTAAGCTCAGTCGACGCAGACAGACATTGTCTTCTCCCTTCACAAGCCCACTCCACTGAAATGATTGTCTGTGCAATCATTTAACCCATCAACTTTGAGAGCTGTGGAACTATTCTCTTCTCTCCATTGTTCCTATCAGGCCTACAAGAAGATTTTCTAATCATGAAAATTTAAATAGTCACCTTTGGCCACCACTGATATGTAGCTCATAATCACAAAAACATGTTGCCGCTCAATTTTTGGTCTAACAGCATGCTTCATCAGTCACCAACCGACTCTTCGCAATGAAAGGCCATGAAGGCACAGTTCAGTCACCTTTGCCTTTTGAATGAACATTACAATTATGAACATTACAATTATGAAAATTACTTTTGGTGTGCCAAGCAGGTAGTTCTCGATGCAAATAATAGGATAACATGTTTGTAACATTCTGGTTAAATAACTGCATAAAGTAAATTCCATAGCACGCCAAAAAATATTTGCTCACTTTATCACTTGAAGTTTGTTTGCTCAGATGCCAACATCTGTTTTAAATACTGTAAATCAGCTGCTAGTTGAAGCCATAGAGGTTGATCTGCAGCTCTGAGTGACCATAGATGAGGACAAGGGTCCAGTTCCCTTGAGTTCTCCAGAGCTATAACCCTGGTCATGGCAGCTGGGATTCCTCCTGAGGGCAAGTGCTGATGGGAAATCATCGAGGGCATTTCGAACGGCTAATGAAACGCAGCTTCAAGCTTAAATCCGGCACCATACCAGAAAGGGTTCAGCTCTGACTGCTGTGTTCAAGGTTCTGTTGAATCTTTACCTGGGAAAAACTTCACACTCGTAATGAAGACAGAAGGAAGGAGAATAGGCAGAGAAGTATAAAGAGTGTCACTGAAATCAAAGGCTGAAACAGTACAAACATTTCAGTCACCATAGCAGACAATGGTTTTGATCCATTGACCTCTAAGTTATGGGCTCGGCATGCTTCCGCAGCACCACTCTGCTCTCAGCATCCACTGCTCGGATCACAAGGCAATTGCGACAATATGGTGATATGTCAGACACTGTATAACTTGCAGCTGAAGAGTGTAAAACTTTTTCCAAAAATAACAACTTAATATTTGTTGTCTGTTCAAATAATTTTGGCGAAAGGTCACCGCTAATGGCAACTTGCTTTGGCATTTATAAGTTCCTGACATTAAGTGCCTATCAGCCATTGCAAACAGGCATGAATCGATATATTTTACACCTTTGACATTTTAAGCAGATCATTGTCTGTGGGTGAGTTTTTAGATTTTGGATGACATTAAAAATAAAAACAAATTAAGCACATTTTGCTCATAAACACAGCTTCTGCAAATATGAATGTTCTCCCCATATAAATTAGGGATTTAGGAGCGAGCAGAGAAAGCACAGGCAGGAGGCAGGAGAGAACTTGTGAGACAGTCAAATAATGATCATTATTCCCCTGGTGTTAGCACCCAGTAGTGCTCTGAATATGGGAAAACTGGGTCTCAATTTAATTTCACTCCAAGAAAATCTAATAATGCTTCATTAATAAAGGTAAATTGAAAAAAGGCAATTAATTAATGCTTTCTCTCCTTCCCCCTCCTTCTCTTATTTAATTCATGCACATGCAGCATATACCATTCAAATAAGGAATACATTAAATCTAAATTGACTTTGCTGCTGTGAATGTTTTGGCATGGGTGCTCGTCAAATCCCTTTTTATAGCCTGTCAAGAACGTCTGAATCTCCATTGGTATGGAATCAGATCTGTGTCAACATAATCAAACAAAACTTCTTATATATCAACGAATAATAGAAATGTGAGAAGAAAAAAAAGGCTTTAAAAATGTAAACTGTTAGTGTAAACTTTTGGTCTTTTACTTTTTTTTTTCTTTTTAAATAATAGCTGTGGTGTAGTTTGTGTGCTGATTTGTCCAAGCTGCCAAACTTAAAATAGTATATTGGTGTCCACTCAGGTACTGGCACCATTAAAACATGTCTTGTCCCTCATTGTGTCTGACCCACATCATAAAACATTAACAATATTCAGGGATATATTGCAGTAAATAATATTATTGTTATATTGTAATATAATTGTTGCCACTGATCTGATAAAACGCAATGCTCCATAGAGGTTTTGATGAATTAGTACAATATAGAAGCTGTAGCGCAGCAGCACTATTGCATGATGTAGCGCAGCACCCACAATGTATTATGACAGCTTAAATTACACCTTTCGCCTCACAGCAAGAAGATCCCCGGTTCGCGTCCCGGTCAGGGCGCCTGGGATCTTTTTGTGTGGAGTTTGCATGTTCTCCCTGGGCAGCTTAAGTGGTATAAATAATGGATGGATGGATGGATGGTGACCAGGGAAAATGTGGGCGTATCCCAATATATGCTTTGTATACGAGGAAGTGTATGTAGCTTCATTGTGGTCAAATCAACTCCATCTGTTACAGCAGAACCTGACACAAGTGCTTTCTTTGAACCATTGTCTGTAATGAGCCAGAATCAAGTCTCAGGGTGACTTCTGCTGCAATTCTTTTACTATTACTTTATGTCAGCTAAACCTTGGGTCATCCCATGTTTATAATGCGCACAACCAACCTGGAGTCTGTTTACACTCAGACTCTCAGGGGAGTGAAATACCCTACTCAGGAAATGACAGGAAAATAACATTCTGGAGCTTCCTGCCAGTGGTTTTTAAAATATCATCCATATTGTACTCCACAAAAAAAATACAGTGTGGTTTACAAATTCTCATCAAATTGTGATAACCCAAGGTTTAGGCTGGAAATAATAGTGAATAACAATAGTGTCAGGAAACATCCCACTCACTGGTTGTGACTTCCAGCCTAGGTGTGTCTGTCTCAGCAGTTGCTGTGCTGAAGGACAGCCAGATCAGAGGGTTGGTCAATGAAGAAGTGGCAGAAATACGCCCTCTGCTGTTAAAAAAGGGTTAAAAAAACAAAACAAAAAACAGATAGGATCGGCAGCGGGGAGTGACCAAGCGGCAACCTCCGGCGCTGAAAAATGAAGCCAATGCGGAAGTGCAAAAAAGCTGCAGTTCCTCGAATAACCGCAGAGGGGAGTCAATTACATTTGAGCCCCATGTTAAAATGTCCGATTTTACGACAGAAAAAAAAAACATATTTACAGCCTGGTTCAAAACATGGCTCTAGTCTCATAAGTTGTTTTTCTACTCCATGACAACTCTGGGGGGGGGGGGAATTTTTTTTATAAGGCGTTCGTTTAAAATATACAGCATACATCATTATGCACAATTCATAGCTGTCAATCTAAGTGGCACCACTTTGATTGACAACTAGCCACTGACAGTCTAAAGGGCGTCACCCCGGCTAATTCTAGTCACTGAGTTTGGGAAAGAGATCGTCGTGGGGTTAGCTGGCTAGCAACGATATTTAGCATTTAACCTAGCTGGTTAGCCGTAGCTAGTTTGATTATTTCGAATAAAGCGGCTTTTTTCAGCGGCTTTTTTCCAGCCAATAGCGTTCATTCGACCCGCCTCAGCTCCGCCCTCGCTCCACCTCTTTGTCCATATTTGGAGTAACCGGAGGTAGGCTACCAAGATGGCTTCGCACTACGATTTGCTTCATTTTTGCTCTTCAGAAACCTATGGGTGACGTCACGGACACTACGTCCATATTTTATACAGTCTATGGGAGTGGTGTGAGAAAGACATGAAAAAGAAAAGACTGGTTATTAGTACTGTTGTTTTTCTTGTAATGGTGAGCCTGGGAAAGTGTGCATTCATAGACAAGTAAGTTTGAGGTTTATCTTTGTTTTGTTTTTTTTATTATTATTATCGATCATATAAGTTGATCGTTTAATGTATAGTTAGCTTGTTGCTAATAACGATCTTGTGTATACACTATTAGTTATTTATTAGTTATCATTATATTATGAGTCAACTGTTGTGTTAGTACTGCTCAGGAAGTGAGTACGTTTGTTTTGATTACTGTTTTTATTTCTTATTTACAGAACCACACACATGTTCATGTTCACGCTCACAATAAAGAATTGAAGGGAACATCTGTCTGCACATCCTGATTGATGCCCCCCAGCGGCCACAGTTTATCAATCAGTTGAATGCATACAGTCCTTTTCAACGCCAGAACAGTTGCTGTTGCCCTTACCCCATTAGACAGCAGTGCTTCCCTTCAGGGACTAATACATTCCATGACATCAACCTTGTGTAATCAGGAGCTCTAGTTCAGATGCTTGTGTTCTTAAACCTCAAATCCACAAAAGTCTCAAATTTTGCCAATTTGTCCCCTCCTTTTTTTTTCTCATTGGCCACATATGATACATATCAGCCATTGTCACTTATCTGTCATAAGAAGCAGTCAAGAGTTTTCCATTCCTGTTCTACTCTAATGCTGATGAGATGTTTTGCATTTTCTATTCACTTGTTTGCATCATGGGAAATGTATGCAGCTTTAGGCTCATCCCATGTCTTTGCACATTGTGCCTTGTATTAAAAACAAAGATTCTACAGTGTACGCTCTAGAGGTAGAATCATCAGCCCCAATAAAACCTTTTACAGACCACCAGTATTGGCAGATAGTGGCTGATGGATTTAACATGTATTTAGGTATTTAGTACCTTGACTTAGATGTTCTGTTCAGCAGTTATTCAGTTTCCAATAGAGTCAAAGGTCGCTCACTTCTTCTCTTTTGTTGGAGCTTCAGTCTGCGAGGTTGGAAGGAAGATGAAAGCCTGCTGGTAGTCCTGCTGAGATCTGGCTGTGTCCCTCCACCTCCCTTCACTCCACACACACACACACACTGTTTTTTTGCAAGGTGGATTTCTGCTGATTAATCGATTGTTTGCTTTTTCCTGCTCCAAACTATCATTATTATATCAGCTTTTAACTCTACTCTAGTCAGAGGAGCATGTGTCATTTTTCATCTGTCACATTATGCACACCAAATTCCAGCTCCAAATCAATATTCCAACAATGAATTTACCATGCATGTAATAATTTTTGTGTAACTATAATGAACAATTCCACTAAATTATGTCTAAATTATCTAAATGTTTCTTCATTTAGTGCATATATTTCAAAAGTGGCAGACCAAAGGAATACTTGCCTGCCACAGTCATTTCAGACCCTGTTGCTATTCATTATGTCATTTATTATTTCTGTCTTTATTCTTTTTTTTATTCTTCCTTGTCTGCTCCAGCTCCTGGTTGGTTGCAGCCACTTGACCAGTGCATGACAGGATTATTCTCTTTCAAATTCATATTTTGGTTTCAATATCTCAGATATTTTGTCTGATTGTACTGACAAAAATCTGATGCCAAACATTGGTAGTATAAGGACATGAAACAGAAGGAAATGGGAGTCTGTGCTTTCCTCACGTAGTGGGTCATTTGGCCAGTGGACCAATGTACCAAAGGTTGTTTTAACCATCCAGGCTGCTGTTGTGATTCAGTGCCTCACTGATATAGTCCATATATCTAGGAACACACTCCCTGCACTGTGTCCATGCATAGACAGAAGAAAGGAGGCCTAAAGAGAAGGAAACTCTCCACACGCTCCACCTATCTTTCACTGTGTGTGTGTGCTTGTGTGTGTGTATGTCTGGACGTCTCGATACCCATGAGACACTGGATGATTGGTGGGGCTGAGCTAAAGACTGGGCTGGGGATCAGAAACACACACACACCCAGTCACCCATGAATGTTATTTTTGCATGTTTTCTCATGTCAATATAAAAATATTTTCCACGTTGATATGTGTTTCATAGACTTCTCTCACATAGTTTACACACTGCTTTCTGCTCACAGATACACATTGCATAAACAGATATACAGAGGGCAGTTTAATGAGTATACAGCTAGAAGAACACTGAATCTCATCTCTAATCTGAATTTGCACTTTCTTCAATTTCGCATTTCTTTTGGACTCATCAATTAAAAGGTTATCAGGAGTTTGCTAAATTACAAGACAAAATACATAGTGTGTAACTGCCCTCCATAACAGCCCATCGAAGCATCTGATCTGACAGCCCTTTTGTCAGGACAACAACATTTTGGTTCAGATTAAAATATCTGCACAGTTAAAGTTAGGGAACAAGTGTTAACATGGTTAAAAGAAAACAAGAGAGTGGTCTCTTATTTCAAAATCTAATGTTTTGTAAACAAAGATCATATTCCCTATCACCTTTGGAGATCGAGCATAATAACATCTTGCTCTTGGGTATTTGCTGCAACATTTGGTACTGCTGTTTTTCCTGGAAAGGTCTCACTCTGACATTTGACCTCATTATTTCCCAAAATGAAGCGAATGGGTTCTTGTTGAATGTGGATACCTAACATTGTAACAGGCAATTTAACATTTTTAAATAATTTGTAATCAAATAGTTGTGACTGTAAAAGGCCTAAAACTGTTCTGTTGTTATGTTGTGTTAGAGAGCATGATAAAATACAGTCCTCTTGGATACAAGTGGGTAAAATGAAAGGGGTCACTTGTAGTGTGCTTTCGGCAGCTAAAAGGTTGTTGATAAAAGTTCAAAAGTAGTTGTATAGGAATCTAATTTATAGGAGACAATGATGCTCCAAGTAACTTATTTTGCCACAAAAAGTGCTTGGATTCTAAACATCTGCATCTTTATAACAACTGGCTATTATTTCACTTGTTCAACACAAGGCTAATATGGAACACATTATCTAATTCAATGTGTGGTGTGCAGAGAGAGAAATACCTGTAATGTCTATGGCTCAAATACAAGGAGTTGGAATTTTTCCATTGGACTGTAGCTCTCACCGGTGATGGGCTAAAAAGTGGTGATGAAACAAACAAGGTTTCAGCACAATGCTTTAGTCCATTATCAAATCCTTTTAGGGACCTTTGCGACGCCTTTGTTTTTATCCTTCTTCTCTGAAAGTTTTCTTTTTGTAAGATGAAGATTAAAGCCATGCTTTTATTTGCTGTAATATGAATACATATTGCTCCTTGAGAGGTAAGAGGTCAGCTACAGAACAGCAGCCCTCCGGCTGGTCGGGGTTAATGTTCTGCTGGTGGAAACTCGGTGCTTTTCATTCTGTTGCTGTTGTTATGTTAAACAGTTCTCTCTCTTTTTGATACAACAGCCTTCCTTATTAAAATCAGTATGGTTGCGTGTGTGTTCAGTGCATATGCTTTTCAGCTTCAGTCTGTGTGTGTGGATGTAGATTAGTGTAGCGGTCATGGTTTCTGATGAGTGGACAGATGACAGTTATAAGTGTGCATGTGTGTCAGTCATGCTTTCATATGTTAGAGATGATTGGCAGCACAGTTTAACTCAATGGACAGCTCACGAGCCTTAAGCACATTACTGAATTAGGATGAAGAGGTTTTAATAAGATTGCTACTAAGCCAATCTACTCATTTTCAATATGACTTTAATGGCCTGCCAGTTCACCATAAAATGAGACACTGAAAGAGATGGAGAGCGAGCCAGGAGTTTAGAATACAGATGTAATTATTGTAAGAGGCAAAGCCTTCATGTTAAATGAAAGAATCCTGTCTCCCCCGTGACAGCGTGCTTCTCTAACACCGTGTTCACATCACAACACTGTAAAGTTTCACTTATCACTTATTAGGCTATAACAAAACTAGTAGCAATGATCTAACACTGGAATACGTATTGATACCAGAACAGAAAGTAAGTATCAGATTGTATGAGTCGTACCTCCTGCTGCATATTATAAATCCACTGTGTTTAATGGTGCTCCAACATTACCTCATGTAGAGAGAGGTGGAAAGAGAGAGCGCTGCTGAATTGTATGGTTTTCTTATTACTTAATTAGAGTAAAAGCCTTGTGGACCAAGGTAATAAAGCACACACTGATGCAGAGTGTTCAGCAGGTATGCAAACCCAGAAATCATTACTTTTAAATCATATACTTGATTGTCTCTATGTCGGTTGACTTTACCAGTATGAGCTTGTAAATAAAACAGCCAAGAAGTACTTTAACATGTGGTAAATTAGAGATAACATTAAAGCTGTATCTAATGATTTAAATAAGTTTCTGTGTCTCTGTTACAAGTTGTCCATATTTTCTTAATCAGTACTTTTATCACACTGTTTGATGATGTTAATAAAAAAGATTATCAGGCTTAGCTGTGAATATTTTGTCCCTATCCCAAGGCTGTGCTACTTCACAGCTCACAGGCAGGTTGTCTGCTGGGCATGTGGCATTCTGGGTAGGCACATTACAAATCACTTACCATCAGTTTCTGTGTTTCCTGAAGAACAGGGTATTTACAAAGTGTCATACATCGTGATATTTTGTGCAGTAAATATTGTATATTGAACAGACACTGCACTAATGGTTAGGCCTGCACATCTGCTTACTAAAGAGTGAACAGCAAGATTGGAACCTTTTAAAATATGCAGATGTACCAAATGTTTATGGTCAAAAGGAAACAAATACTACTTGAAACACTGAAACACTTCAATCTAAAACTGTACAATCCTCAATATTTTGATAAATGTTTTAATGAGCATCTGTCTCTCCATCAAAGTACACACTAATGTCCTGTGTTAACTTGCGAATGCTGTACAAGATACATGGCAACTGTCTCATCCTTCTAATCTTCTGGCAGGATCAGGAAGGGGGGAAAGGTTCAGCGGGCAACAGAACAGGTCACAGAGTTTTCGTGACCTGAAGTATCTCTTTGCCAGAGAAAAAAAAAAACATTCCTGGGGGTTATAGTGTGTTTTTGTGATTTGTATAAAGCCTTGTTCTTGTGTTTTATTCTTTTTCTTGACAATGGCTGTTGGGCTGAAACAGATCAAACACACTTCATACATAATGGAGCTGCAGAATTTATCACGTTTCTTAAAAGATAATTTTTACTCCACAGAATTATCTCTGATTGACTTCACTGCAGATTTTGGTGTATTGCATCGTCTGTCTACAATAACAACTCAAGCAATTCTTGGCACAATCTGTGACATTTACTACTACAATGTTTTATGGCTGGAGCGCACTGGAACCATAATGCACCAGGCACCAACCAGCACCACTAAAGACTAGACTGCTAATTTTAAGCCCCATCCTGTAGACTTCATCACATCTGAATCTTTGTTAGAGTGGAAGTTGCAGTCCAGTAAGGTTGGTTAATGATGGGGGTCTCCACAGCTTCAGGTCCTCCCTCTCCTCTGCAGCAGTATCCAACGTTTTCTGATGGCCTGTTCTGTTTTACAACAGAACCCAACTGTTACTTAAGAAAATGTAATTATAACAACAGCCAACTTAAACCAAACTACCAACAGTCCTGCGATTGGTAGCTGACAATGCTCGGTAATTGCTGATAGTCTGAGCTGTGTTAATTCAATTATGTGATAGTTATATAGGTCTGGTAGTACTGAGTTGCTACTACTAAATTACAGTAATTACAGTTGCTACTAAGAGCAGGTGAATCATTACCCATTTGGTATGAATAAGGCCGTGTTCAGACACTGCTTTACTCTCTGCTCCAAGTAGTCCAGTGAGTTTATATGGTGAGGGAGGCAGGCAGCTCTGACAAGCTATCACACAGCAGTAATGTTGGTCTGAAAGCAGCATAATGATGGTTTATGTAGTGATGCGTATGGAAACTGAAGGAAAGACTCTCTCCATCTGAAGAGGCAGAGTTTCTATATTGCTCATCCCTGAGTGTAAATATTTTAGCAGTCCAGATATTGGAATATATATCTTTGGTGCCTGGATTTGAATACAACTTTAAAAGACTACCAGCCTCTGTGGCCTCTCTGACATCTTTCACAGAATGAGCAGAGACTGACAAGACCCAGACAAGGACTGAACCCAAGACCACGACTCAGACACAGAAAGTTCAAAATTTAAGTCTTTCATGAAAAAGTAGCAACACAAAATCACTCTTACGAGGAAAATGCAACAAGAGAGCAAAAGCAAACAAAGTAGCAAAACAATACTTAACAAGACATGGAGCGAAGCAAGGCATGGGAGGCGTGGGACGATGGTACAGAGACACAACAAACTGGCACAAGACAAAGGGAGACGCAGACTATATACACACATGAGGAAATAGGGAACAGGTGGAAACAATCAGGGCGGGGCAGACAATCACTCTGGCGGGAAACACAAGGAAGGGCAAGTTATCTGAAACGAGAGGGAAAGTTAGAATTTCAAAATAAAACAGGAAATCACGAGACAAGGCAAGACATAACAAAATTTAACTTGACATAACCTTTTGGACATGACAGAGACACTGATGTAGTTTTCAATATAGAAGTGAGAAGAATCGACTCAAAATCAGGCCACTGAAGAAGGTGCAGACTGAAAACAAAAAAAGATTTTTCCAAATGTCCTATTCAACAAACTTTGTGATTTTGATTTGTTTCCTCTTTTTAAAAATGTCTCTGTCTATAGCTTTTATAACATAGCGTTTATAACAAAAACCTTCCATTAATGGTTAGATTGAAATGTTTAATTTAAGCCAAATCCTTTCATTTGAGGTTAGTTTAAGGCTCAACCAGGGTTAGAAAACAAACTTTCTGTCTTTTTTATTTTATTTTATTTTATTTTGTAAGCACAAAACGATGCAGCGATGATTTTGTTCAAATTCACATGAATTTTCATGTTTGCAAGAACAAGTTCACATGCTTCAGTGCTCAGAAACCCATTATTTGTCTCATACTGTCCTTTACTGCAGCACCTCTATTCACCCTCTGTCTGAAACACCTCAGTCTGCTCTGATTGGTCAGACCCCACAGGCCCAGCAGGAACCACAGGTCACAGCTCTGCTGGAGGTTTCAGCTTCTGACTTTAGCTTATGAAGGTATTTCAGGTGCAAAATGTTTGAGCACCTGTAACATTGAATTTGTATGTGTATCAGCAAATTTGATTTCCCACACTCCATGAGTTGTGTACTTGTAAAATAATTTCTTGTATGTGCTGATTTTTTTTCTTCCCACAAATACAACACAAAAATACATATTCACAAAATTGTAATTTCAGGTGCACAAATCATATTCACAGGTGCACAAATCCTTTTCTACAAGTCACACATTTCAACACTGACACGCTCACATTTTGCACTGATTGTTGCAGCGCACTAGGTGCAAAACATACTACACCTGTATCGTATGAAGTGAAGTTGCAGTGAGAATTTGAATATGTGCAAATCTGAATGTGAACTTGTGCAATAACTATGTGAAATAATTTACCAAGAAAATAGCTGTGTCATTTAACACACAAACACAAATAGCTACTTACAACCACTCGAATCCTCCCCACGAGTCACACATTCTCTGTTTTCTACAAGTACAAATCAGAAATCGTACTTCCGGTTCTGCTGAGATATTTGGTGCAAAATGACAAAACAAAGCTACAAAACTACAAAACGATCTGTTCATAAATTCTATGAGCAAAAGGCGGGCCCGCTCTGAGATTGACAGACTTTTCAGCCAGTCAGAGAGAAGCTTTGTCCGCCCACTAATTTCTGTGGCTTCCTGATGAGGTTTTGTAATTTATATGTCTTAAAAACTCACCTTCGCCGCCGCATTTACCGCTAGCAGGGTCATTCGCAGCCTTTCTCTTCGACCTGGCTTCGTGGGTAGTGTCCCTCCTTCCAATTGGCTGTGGGACGAAAACGACCGACCTCAGATTGAATGAAAACCTCTGATTGCCTGGGCGGACAAAGCTTCGTCAATCCATCCTTGAGCTTGTACTGTTACAGAAGTTTTTCAGTCAATGTGGGGACATTTCCATCACATTTCAGTAAAAAATAAACTCAAAGTCAATCCACTGAGTCTTGACATCCTCACATGGCAGCACAGGATGAAAAGTTTTTGTTGTGCTTTGTGTGTTCTTGGAGCCAATAACTGAGAAACTGGTGCGCTTTGCTTCTTGTGTTACTGAGGAAATAACAATGGTAGACAGCGAGGTCAATTCACTGGGTGTCAGTGGGCTGGACGGTCACCTGTCACCTAGCTGGAGGTGGTGCTGTTTTACATAATGATGTAGATGATGAAGAAAAGGCTGGACTACTTATGAGGCATTTCACGCAGTTCCGGAACAGGAAGGTAGTTCTATTTGGTGTGGACTTCGCAGACCTGTTCCATGCAAAAGACCTTTCTGACACACTAAAGAAAGGAGAAAAACAACAACAAAAAGTATAATGTGGTCTCTTTGGCATATAGCATTATATATTAAAATTGAAAATCAAAGCATACTTTGCTTTATGTCTCATATATATTTTGTAATTTGTCAAATATGACAAAAAACAATGCGCAAAAAAAAAAAAAAAGCCCAACAAAAATGTATTGTTCCTGGCCATACAGGGTTTTAATCTGACAGCAGCTGCCTCTTGGCAGTGCAGTGTGTTTCAGAAACAGTGATTAAGTGAGGGAACAGCCATAGATTAATGTCATCTTACTGGTTATCTTTGCCATGCCATTAACACCCTTACACACTTCTTTAATCACACAGAGGAGAAGGCAGCAGCCGACCCTGGTCCAGTGTTAGTCAGTCATGCACACTCATAGACAAGTGCTCCCACTGACATACACGTTTATCACAGTCATATTGTCTTTCAGCCGCATGTGTATGTAAACATGAAAGACAGGAGGACACAGATCAGTATGCTTAAACACATGCCTGTTCTGTCTCTGTGTGTGACTTCATCCGTTTTTTAAACTGTACTGTTTGTGTGTGTGTGTGTGTGTGTGTGTGTGTGTGTGTGTGTGTGTGTGTGTGTGTGTGTGCGTGCGTGCGTGCTTCAGAAGGAAGAGGGGCTTGAGAAGCTTATCCCCCACGACTTGGCTGCTTCAGTTATAGAAACTCTTTACAACAATAGGATGGCTGGCATCCGAGAGCCAGGAAATCTGTTGGAGAGAAACACACTGTACCAGAATACCCTTGATTACCACAGTGGGTGAAATAAAAGAGCAGCTTAAGATATTAAAGCTGAATTAATCAAGTCAATGTAATCATATTAGTAATGAAATGTTGTTCACAAATATCATACATATAAAAAGTATTATAATATTGTACACTGCGCTGTGTTCCAATTATCATACATTTAGAAATTATCACTTTTTTAAACAAAGAAATATTTGCATGTTGTCCTCATAACTAAACAACATAGTAGGTCATTTGGCAATGACTCCCAGAAGGACATATATGACAGATATATGTGACTGCTGGGGAGTACCAGTGACAGGCGTAGTGGACAAATGTGTGGTTGAACTTGTGTAAGTCCTATCATAACAAATGATCATACTGACACTTTTCCCCCACCAAATACTTTGATTTATGACCAAATACCTGCAGAACTATCCCATAATAATGTTTTGTGCTAACTGGCAAATGTTAGCAACATGCCAAACTAAAATGCTAAACAAGTTCGACATTGTACCTGCTTAACATCAAGACGCTAGCATTGTCATTGTGAGCTATTATGAATGCTGACATTAGCTTTGAGGTAAAAACACTGCTGTATCTAAGTAGCCTCCAGGCTACAGACTCACAGTCTTGTTTAAAGTGCCTATGCAAAACACTACACTATTATGGTAGTTGTAATAAAATGTGCCATTTCCTTTGGCTTTAATTTTCTGCACCACAATTCATATTATGCATTTGGATCAACACAGAGCTACTGAAGCACTGCAGCAGCTGTATCTGTATCATTCCAGGTGAGGGATCAGCTCCTTGGATTGTTTTGGATGGCCCATAAAGCTTTAAGTGAGACAGTCAGGATCGGCCAAGATTTGAGTTTAAAACCTAAATTAAAGGATTTGGTTCTAAATCAAAAGATGCACACTTAAACAAGGTGTGAAAATTTGTTTGCATAATATTCAAAGCATTCGAAACGCCAAAGAGAGGAGAGCTGGAACAGTCCTGTACAAACCAAGACTCAACGTTTATTTTCAGTTCGTTTTATATTTCTGTTTAGTTAAGTGAAATCAAATATGATGAGACAATTACAGTGGACCTCCTAGTACCCCAGTGTGTGTCTGTGTGCTTTTGAGGCAGTATCGGCATGAGAAACCAGGATACTTTGACTTTCAATTTACTTTAATAATGTGACAGTGAGCAATGTACGTGTCTATAAAGGAAGCACAAATGACACCAATGTATCATTTCCAACTTCAGCATGAACAAAAAAAACAAACAACAAAATGAATCATCTTGCCGTGGGGATTAGCAGAGCATCACTCCACCAGATGCTTCCATGATTACGTGTTATTTACTATTTCCTCATCACATGCAAAATAGAGCTGTAACCTTGCTGTAATGAATACTTCAAGTTGGGTTTGGACAGTTGGAGGACAGAATGAGAGGACGGAGCTTGGAGTAGAGGGAGTTCACATTAATTTGGATGGGATGCTTGTGTAATGCATAAATGAGTGAAAATCTGCAAGAGAGATGCCACTCAAGAAATAGTCAAGGTCAAAGTAATGGCACTGAGTATTAGATTACAAATGATAAATAAATGGTACATCCCTGTGGGGAAATTGGGTTTATGCAGCAGCTAATATTATGCTAGATACATCAGTAAATGGGAAAGAAACAAAGGCAAAGCATATCAAGGTTACAGAACTATTTACAACTTATTATTATTATTATTATTACTATTATTATTATTATTAAACATTATTAAACATTATTATTTTAAAAAACCCTCAAGAGCAGTGTAACTTACTAAGACTAAAAAGTCCAAAATGATGACAAAGGAAATCTGTGGCAGCTGAAGTCTTGTACAAAACAAAGCCCTGTCTCCAAGAAATTATATTGTCTACTACCAAATTTTATTTTATAATTATGTTGTGAAGGCATCATAATTGCTGCCTGCCTTTTTTGACTGACTGAAACTGAGCTGGTTGGAGTCTCTGGTCGGTCACAAGGTTAATGGTGGACATACTTAGAGTGCAAGACTGTGACACAAGAATCCAGGTTTGTGTTCAGACTCCTGTCTTTTGACAAAAAAAAGCCGTTTGGTTGGCAATGATGCGTTCGGTATCAACATTTTTGCGACTTGCCAGGTATGTTAATTAACAACAGTTCCTCTTTATCTTAATGGAAAACCTAATTTGGTGTTACATTTCCCTCAAAACCTGCCAGTCTTTGTTTTGGTGTAATGCCAGCTTTTACCGTGTGTTTCTACATGACTGTGTGTGTATGTGTTCATGTTTCTTATGTACAGGACAATATCTGCATGTATGTGCCCTCTGTGTTTTGCGTGTGTGAATGTGTCAGCATAGGTGTGAGGCAGCAGACTGAATCCATGGAGCCTCATTAATGGCTTCATTAAGGCCAGGGAGATCTCATTTGGACTGAGTGAATTATTCAACCCCTGAGTCAGTCAGACCCCCATAGACACCTGAAGACACCACACAGGTAGAGAAAGAAAGAGAGAGGGAGAGGCTGAAAGTGGATAGAGACAGGGAGGACAAGCTGAGTGAATTAAATATTTAATCCCCCAAAAACCTACAGATAATGGACACAGAGGGTGGAGGGAGAAACCGGACGCAAAGTGCATGAGGAACAATGGGCCTTTTCTGCAGCAGACATTTTGATTTGCCACAGTAGGAAAGAGTGATACCAATAACATGAATGATAGCTGCTCTATTCAAGCCTCCCAGACTGTGTGACGGCGAGCAAGCATACACAGAACCAGGACCCTGAAAATGAAGCTGCTAAATGGAATTCAGCCATCGTTATTTTGACTATTAACACCTGCACTTTTCTTGCTGTCATATGTCAAAATTAACTTTTGTGAAAATGCTCAGACTAGGACCTCCTGGTCATGGGAGGTGTGAGGCTGGTTAACATCTGCTAAATACATCATAAATAAAAATACACATTTGATAAATAAATAATAAAGTAGCATTGGTGTAACGAACCAAATTAAAGGATAATTAAGGATATTTTTTTTTACGGCCTAGGTCCAGGTCAAGCATAGTTTGTAGTAGTACGCCATTTGGTTTGTCCTCATCAAATTAATTTTAACTTCACTTCACAAAAACAAGAAACAAACCTTGGTAAAACATGTTATGAGGAGGAAAAACTGTGAGCTCCATAACAGTTGACAGGCGAATTTTCAGTTTTCACTTTGGCCTATACTGTACTTAATGAATATGTATATGTAAATAATCTCAAGTCAAGGTCCACTTACAAGCTTTTTCAGAACTTTTAACTGCATGCTGGCTGGTTGTTCGTGGTCTTATATGGGGAGGATTTTAACCCATCTTTGTATATGAATGAACACACTGAATATACTGTTGTAAATTTTATAGAAATTAGGGCAAAGTCTTCAAAAATAAGGTGTTGCTTTTTTTTTTTTTTTACATGCTATTGCCTCTTTTTTGCCTCCATCTATTGCAGAATGAAAATAAACCATAACAGACACTGTGAAAATGTAACAACCTACACAAGAACCTCACTTCTTGAGATTTCAAACCAACAGAAATATGGAAATATAAACAACCCTTCTAATTCTCTCTTGTTTCTCATTCTTTCTCATTCATTTCTTTATTCTTGGATTCTCGTCTCCTCCCCCCCTCTGTCTCATCTCTCTTCTTTCACCTTCTGTCTTTCTGCCAACACCTCTGTTCTCTCTCAGCATTACCTTGTAGCCATGTGTGGAGAGGCCGGTGGCTGGGACACGTGACACTTTCGTTAAATGCGTGTGTGTGTATTCTCTGTGACTTTTGTGCACAGCCCGAAGTCATTGAGTGGCACAAACCATCATTAAAGGTGGCATTGGAACTTTAAGCATCAGGTATTGCTTAAGTCCCAAAAATGCACAAATGTGTGTCTCTCTCCCTCTCTCTGTCTCTCTCTTTCTCTCTCTCTCTCCCTCTCTCTCTCTCTCTCTTTCTCTCTCTCTCTCTCTCTCTCACACACACACACACACACACACATACATTCAAACTATATGCACAGTCTTAAAAATGCACACATTCACTTTGCAAAATTTTACCAAAATGTACAGCTCCCTCCCTGCTGTGCCCATTAGTGAAGAACACATGCACACACAAACACAGGGCAGGGCAATCAGTGTGACTAAACAGCCTGTGTGGAGCAGTGAAGGCTCTATCAATCACCCCCGAAGTTGAGAGTGGGTAGGGACCCATAATAGCCTTTGCTGATGTGTGCGTAGCAGCATACAGTATGTGTGTCTTTAGGTAGTGAGTAGTGTATGTTTGTGACAGAGCACAGGAAGGTGGAGTGGATTACTCAAAGCCTGCAATTGTGTGTGTGGGTATGTGTGTGTGTGTGAGGGAGTGACTGAATGTACTGTGTCCACTTAAAGCCTCCCACTCTAGGAATAGCTCCTGAACTCTCCCCTCCGACCACTGGCCGTATCACATCAGGTAAACAGGAGGGCAAAATGCTCACCAAACCTCACTCGATTTTTTTATGATAAAAGAGTCAATAAATTATTTTGACTGCCGTGACGGCTTTCTCCCTTTATGACTTATTTGTGTGTTAGGCAATTCATTATCTATGTGTCATTCAATGTTTTATGGCATTCATTTTTTTCTGCACCGTTTTAAGTGGAAGCAGATGGCCACCACCTGGATCCACCCTCCAACCAGTCCCCATAGACATATATGTAGACGCCGCATTGAGTGGGTTGACACGTTGCTGAGATATGTCAGCGTGTCTGCCATATTGGATGTGGCAGATCTGCCCCGTAAACTAATGCAAGGAAATGGTCCGAACTTCATTAAGTGCCTTTTTACAAATTGATTTAAGTTAATGCCTTTTATTCACCCATTCAAACACACTAATATATTTGGGAAACAAATACAATTTTTTTTTTTTTTTTTTTTTTTTTTACAAATTTCTGTCTTACCTGTGAAAGGTAATCCTGTGAGATCTGGTTTGGACTGAAAACTGGTTGGTACAATTCCACACAGCACATGAATGAGGCATCTCCTCCGTTCGCTCTCATAGACTTATATATGTCTATGGTTTGCTCTTGCAACATCCAATATGGCAGTGGCGTTGACGTGTGATTCAGCGCTCAATGTGGCATCTATGTATAAATGTTTATGGTTGTCCCATTGAGGTACAAGCCAATGAGGAGTGTCCAGGAGGTAAGCTATGAGCCAGAGAAAGATAATGATGATGATGATGATGTTGATCATAGCAACTCTGTGTACTATGAATCCTGATGTATACATCTCAAAAGACTGGGCTGCGTCTCCGAGTATGTTCATCAGAAAGCATTGCTTCCACAAGAACCTCCACACTTACAATGTGACACAAATAATTAATAATAATTACAATCCTTCCACCTTCAACAACTTTTATATTTGCAACTTTTTGCAAAAAAACTGTATTCTTTCATTTTCTCTCTTAAGGCCCACCATGTTCACTACAAATCCTCCTGCTCACTGGTTGCATTGCAAATATGGAAAATACATTGGCCTTTGCAGGGGACATTACAAAGGAGGGGAACCTGAATTGAAATTATAAGATGAGCTGAAGAGAATTTGATGTGTGCAGGTGGGGGGCATGATATCCAGACATCTTAATAACTTTTAGAACAAGTTTGAGGACAGAATGTCTTTCCAGAACTTGCCTGGGAGACTTTTCTTTGAAGGCGTATTTTCAACAAGCGAGCTGCTGTTACCCTAATGTGTGATGCATCGCCTTTCGCCTTTCAAACACTCGTTCAGGCAACAAATTATCTGTGAAACAGAGTGTGTGTATGTGTGTGTGTGTGTCGCTTTGCAAAACTTGCTTTAAAGGCATACAGATCTGATGTGCCTGTGTGTTCACTCTACTTTTTAAAAATCAGTAAGGTAACTAAGGTATTGGAAATTTGTGTGTTTTCTTTATCTGATGTGTATTTGTGTGTGTTTTATCTCATGTTTCAACACGTTTTAACAGCATTAAACAGCATAAAACATCATAATTGCTTTTCTTACTTCCCTGAGGAACTTAAGATAAGATAATTCTTTATTGATCTCCCGGAGGGGAAATTCACGAACTTAATAAAGTAATAAACACATATGCATCAGACATTTCTGTTTTTTTTTTTTTTTTTTTATTTACTTATTTGATTAAAGCTGAAGTAACATTAAGTTAAGTTGAAACCACATGAATTCTGTCTTCTAAATGATACTTACTGTGGAGGCAGCAGCACATCCCATGCACCAAGAAGAAAGTCAGTCAGTCACTCATTGGCGATTCAACCATTATTTCATGCACAGTTACACAAGCAGCAACAGTCACGGAAGCATGATGAAACACAATTATCTCTTCATAGACGCACATATAAGTGCATTATAAGAGATAGGAGAGAAGTTAATCTGGAAGGGTTAGCAAGATAAAGATGATGAAAATGAAGGGATTTTTTAAATCAAGGATCCGCACAGGTTCACTTGACAGAAATTGCTGAAATGGAGAGACTGACACAGAGTGATGGAATAATATAAGACCAATTTCTTCCCTCGCCGCATTCATTTATACACACACACACACACACGTCACACTATGCGTTTACACACTTGAGAAACAGAATGGGATGGATTGGAGGAAATGTGGGGGAAAGGGAGGCATGATAAGATAATTGAAACAAATATATTTAGGCAAATCTGTTATTCACATATGTGTATGCACACAAGCAGGGTGGGAGAGCAAAGTGAGGAGCAAGAAGGAGGTGGCTTTTCATTCTAACGTTTCATTACAAAGGGAAGAAACAGTAATCCACACTGCTGCACACACACCAGCAACAGCAGAACTGAGTCAGGGTATGGTAGCTTTAAACTTTTAATCAGATGTAATTTTTATTTTATGTTGTTTCATATTTTGACTTCACTTTCATTTAGGTTTTCATGAGTCATCTGTCACGTTTGATCAGGTGAGTATAGAGTCACACATTCTTGCTGTGACTTGATAGAAAGACATGACAGACTGCATGCTGGTCTCCAGCCAATCACAGCTTGCTATCTTTCACTACCTGAGTAGTCTTATCAGGATGGAGGTGCTGGGGAACCTCCATGACCAAGAATCAAAATATGACATCCAAAATGAAGTGTATGATTCTGACTGTCTGTGTTTGGAAAGGCCTAAAGCAAGACAGAGACTCTGACCTTTCCAGTACCACTCTGTTATGAGGTGTACCATGATGTGGTATTGATTGTTGCATGAAAGAGATGTCACAAAGGAAGTGGTCAGTTATACCTTGCATGAAATTAACACAATGTTGGTTTTAGTTGATTATTTTTTTCTGTGATGATTATATTTGTTTATTTATTTGTATCAATTAATTGCTATTTAATTAATGCTATTTATGATTAGTTATTGCTCTGTTTGTAATCTGGGTTCCAGTAGCCTCACCTTTTAATGGCAGCAGGCACAGACAGAAAAAAAAAAAATTGGCTGAAACACTATGTTAGCAAAACTTTACTTATTGCTAAGCCCACAGGCACTTTCCCACTTCTGAATACATCAGTATTCAACTGAGGCATCAACTTCTCCAGCTGAAAAAAAAAATCCTTGTGTGGAAATTGTTGTTTTTAAGATTTGTCTAAATCAAAGAACCATCAAAACACTTATTATTTTATAATAATATTTATAATATATTATACCGATGGAGCATCAAATGATCATTTAACTTTAGTCAGCCATGATATATTCTATGGCAGAGGAGTAGGAAAATAAAAGAGGGGAAAAAACAACTTGATCACAATTATAGCAGCAAGGTGTCCACTGACTGCTGCTTCAACTGAGGTCAATGAGAGACCGGGAGCTCAGGAAGGAAATGGTAATCATGAACAAGCATGATCCTGTGAAACCACACGTTTGAAGAAATACAGAACAGCTGTTTTTAGTACAAAGCTGTTATACTGCAAATGATCAGTATAAGAAGGGTTTTCTTTTCTTCTATGTTTTCTGTAAGCTGATGGCCTTGATGTTGCAGGTCTTGCTATTATGATAATATCAATCAAGTGCATTGAAGAAAAGATGGTTGTGAATACTGAGCCACTGTTGTCTTCTCAGGCTATGACAGCATCACTGATCACTCATATACAGTCATGGGAATAACAGCATTAAAATAAACAGCGTTACTAACACTGTTGTTTTCTTTTTAGTAATGAGTAATCTAACTAATATTTCCATCGTTAAAACACCATTACTATTTAAATGGAGCACGTTACAAAGCTACTCATCGAAACTCTTGTCATCCGACTCGGCTCTCAGCCACAGGAGCTGCACACCTGTTTAGATATTTCTTTGGTGAGGGAGGAGGGAGGGACGAGACACCCACATACATGATGATGATTGACTAAGGTAGAGTAAGCTTTCATGTTAAGCCAATAAGAGGCAGCGTTTGGTTTACACACACAGCAGCCCCTCACACCCAAACTAGCAGAGGTCAGCTGCAGCAGTGACGAGTCTGGAGGGAAAGTTGGTGTTTTCAAAGTGAAAGTACAGACACTACTTTATTCTCTTTGAGGTAAAAGGCAAGAACATACATGTGACGTGTGCATTATGTCCCGGAGTGAAGTGTTTGTCCACGTCCGTTAATAGGAACTCTAATGACACATTTCTCAAAAGCTGTATGGTTAAACTTCTATAACTATATAACTATAGTGGAGTAATTAAGTTACTGACTACTACTATACTATTACTTTTTGGGAGCAGTAACTAGTAACTATAACTAATTGCTTTTTAAAAGTAACATGCCCAACACTGCTCATATGTTTTTACAAGCACAAAGGGTCATGCTTTGTATATGGCATGTTGTACAGGGTAGAACTTTAGAACAAGCTGAAATGATCCGTAGAGCTTAGGTGAACATGAGCCCAGGTGGTAATTGATCCCTTTGACACATTTGAGCCATTGCTTATGTAAAAATATAAGTAGGTAATTTGTTAAAATCAGTTTTGTTGAAGCCTTACATTGAAAGCCATATATTCAAAGCACAGCAGATCAATGTCTACTTTCCTTCATTCAAATATAACTGACATTTAAACAGCTAAACCTCTTTCCCCACTGTAGTGCAACCCTTAAATATTGAAATGTGACATTCCAGATTAAGACGCCCAGATATGTGCAGCATTTTCAAAGGCTCCGCATGACATGTAACCTTCACCTTGTCTCTGGAGGTGAGTCAGACAGACTTAAAAAAGGAAGAAAATAAGCTGTGGAGAAGACAGAAAATCAGTCTGGATTTCATGGTGGCCATCATGACCTTAGATCATAGAAATTTAACACTGTGTGATTACATGGGACCACACAGTATCAGCCCCTCTATTCCTGAGCATCAGACTCAATGGACGCCTGAGATGATAATATCCTCAGAAATTGTAAGTCATCCCAAACATAGAAATATGTTGGTCATGTCTGTAGAGTATAATATTCTCCCCAACTATCGCATGTATTGCCATGAAATGTAGTACACACATTCATGTTTCCCTCGGGATGTATTCGAATGACTTTATGATCCCCTGACTTTGAAATGGCGCCATCATCAGGCCAAATGTTTATTTGACATTCATGAACAAATACCTGGAAAGCAATAACAGTGTCATCAGTCTCTGTTTAGGGTTAGCAAATGTTAGCATTCTGACAAACTAACTCATGTACATGCTGAATATCGATGTTAGCCTTGACACTGCATGCATGGTAGTACTCTAAAGTTAGTATTTCGCTGTAGTGGAGCAAGACTGACTGGTCATGCATTTTCTTGTTTTGTGGCAAAAATCAATTGAGACTCAAGGGGTCCTCATCTTGTACAGCAAACAGCACCAGCAGGGGGCACTGAGGCCAGTTTGTACTGATTAATAGAACATGACCTCTGACTGTGAAGTGCAGGTGCCTGCATATTGTCTCTTTGACTTGTATATTGTGTAAGCTGGTCAGCTGTATTATGTCTGTGATGGCTGAAATGGGAGAAAAGTACTAGCACTACAAGATTAAATCACAATACTGTGTATAGTTTGGGAATACCTTCGATCCTGACATGTTCAAATGTGTTGAAGTTTTTTGATTTTGAATATTTTGTACATTGGACATTTCATGTAGGCTACACTGAAACTGCTGACAGCTGATGGATGAAAACGTAATTGAAAAGTAGTTTCATATTCATTATTTGGGAAGGCAAAACTCATCATAGACACTTATCTGGCTTTTATCAAAAGTCGTACTGTTTGTGTCTACTTGCATTGTAGATCACCATGTCTGCTTGATTACTGGAGTTACAGCAGGCCACACATTAAGTCCAACACTTAGTTTGTTGGGTTAATTGTGTGGCCTCATCCAGGCTTTGTGTCTGTGTGGTTGTGGTTGCTGAATGTCAAGCTATGTATTAATTTGCCTTCTATCTTTGGTTGTCTACCACACTAGTTTAGTGTGCCTTACTTTTTTTTTATCCTTGATCTGACTGAGGTTTGAGCAAAATCCATGGCACCAACCATGGTTGTGAAATAAAGATCAGCAGCTGCTCTGACTAAATATCAGCAGGTCGCTGTTTAATGATAAAGTCATGACACTGTGCATGGTGCTGAAATAGCACACCTCATTGTAATCTGCATATCTCTCCTTCCACCCTTTCATCTCTGTAAATTTCCCCCTGAATCTGTCTTGCATCTCCATACAGCCTATAGACTGTATAAGGGCCCACTACAGTCCTCGCCCCTTCTGCAATGAGCCATTGGCTTGTGCCTGGTCGCAATATTTATCCTGTAGAGTCAGTCTAAGATGACCAATAAATTGAATACCTAGCAATCACAACCTTTACATTTGTGTGTGACCAGACTTCCCAACCTTCAGCTGAATGTAGTGATATCTACTGACAAGTACGTTTGACATTTGAAGAAAATCAGACCTCTTTCAACAAAGTGTTTTCCACAGTCTTTACACAATCAGATATGACAATTATAGTTTTTGAGAGAAAACATATGCACACTATTTTCCCTTTCCACACTGCTGAGGGCACTGCATGACCTCAAAGCCCAATCTTGTCTCAGTGGGTCAGCTGTGGCCATGAAGAAAGATACAGAAAGAGCCAACAAGAGAGAGCAAGAATAAAGTATGGAGAGTAATTTAATTTACTGCTGAGATATAGTCCAGCCTCTTCAGTCGTCCTTGTTCCAGTTGGTCAATTATGTTTTTTTTTCCATGTCTGTTCTATCTCTGCCCATGAGAAGGCACTTACATATAGGCATACATGTGAATTTCAAAGAACCATAAGTGGTTTCAAATGAACTAGGTTATGGAAGCACATATCTATTTAAGTAGGCGCATGAGTTTCTATACTGTGACGGATGAACACCCTCAACAGAAGAAATCCCATTCATTAAATATTAATTGTGAAACTCTGTATGTTCTATTTCACCTGCAGTTAAGTGCAATAACATATTTAACTGCTTTAATTCAGTTCCTGTTGCATGCAATTTTCAAAATGAGACAGAAGGTTAAATGTTAAGTGAAATATCACACACAAGTGCACAAGCTCTGCTCCTTCTCAAATTCAGTTTCAGAGGCAGATGTGACCCTGAATGATTTTCCAGTGTCTGTTAAACACCCTGTTTGTTGAGGCACCATCTGCCTTTCGAGCAAATCTGCCCAGATGGAGGCAGATAGAAGCTGCTGGTGTCCAGTGGAGGACTTACAAAGGATTGTTTGTGCACAGCTGGAAAGGTTCTGCAGAGAGACCAAAGCTGTTTTGATTGTGCTGAGGCTCCAGGCTGCACCGACCTGGGACGCTGCGCACAGATAGCCCACAGCCTGGTGTAGAGGTTTGGGCCTGGAGATGCTATCATGCCCGGAGGGGAGAGCTGCAGGAGGTGAAATAGTGCTGTGTTCTGAGAATGAACCTTAAAACTGCAAGTTGCCCTTTTCACATTTTCAGAAAATATACGATGGCTGGGCTCGGTGTTAAATATGGTCCTTGCAGCAAAAATGGATAGTAGTTGGCATCTTTGCCTTTAGGTGATAGTGAGAAAAGATGAGAGGGCAGTAATACTGATGCCGAGCTGAATTCAAACTTACAATATAGCAGTCGAGGAATGTGTGTGAATTCAATATTGGAGCTGCCCAAAATTGGGTATTTTTCCCCTCGTGCTGCTTTGTTAGCCTGTGTCAGGAACTTTGGTGTACCCACAAACTGCAGAGGAGTAGTTACAATTACTGCAAATTTTTGGTTGGCGCCACATTTCTGGGGCTATTATACCAAGCATAGCTCAGAAGTCAGTGTCAAACAGCATCAGTGAAGTAATGAAAACACATTTTTGAGCTTTACATGATCATATCTATTGCTACACTATGGACAATGTATTTAAAAGGAAAGATGAATTAGTGTTTTGGCCATTTACTGATGGTTTTTAGGATCCAGGCCTATAGGTTTCTTATAGCCGGTTATAGGGATGTGGACACTTGAGCACGAGTAACCACAACCAATAAAGCTGAGCTGGCACAGTACAAATGGTTTTCCACAGCCATTGTTAAAAGCTGTTGTTTACCACAATGACATGTTGGAGTTTTGCTGTTTCACACAAACCACAGTGAGAGCCTGTCACCTGCAGCTCTTAATCTAACAGCCTGCTGTGGCTGGTGCTAATCCTCCCTGCCATATTTAAAACTGACTTGCTGACCAAGTAGCACCGATTTAGTCCATATAGTGTTGTGAAGACCATTTTTTATTGGTAGGTACACTAATGATGTTCTGGTTATCCTCTGCTGCAAGAAGTGAAAATTAGGGATGAGCGAGTACACCACTATCTGTATCTGTATCCGTATCTGTTTAACCATCTACATTATCTGTATCGGTATCTGTATTCGGAGTGGGCGGGGCCTAAACCGGAAGTGAGTGCAGAAATGGGTGAGGCTTAAAACTGTACATTATTTTAAGTCTGAAATTGATATGGATTGATCAGAAGTTGCTAATCTACTGTATTCAAAGCCTATATACAGTATATCTCAATAATATTTATAATATTATTTTCATGAACTGCAGAGAGAAAGTGTCAGATACTGCATGCAGCCACATACAATAAAAATATTAATATAGGCTAATTTGTGTGTTCAGCTACAGCTATATGTGTGTATGTGTGTAAGTGGTCTGTGAGACTGTTTATTTTTTTAATGAACTTCATGATTCATGCAAACATCTAGTGATGGCAAAGGGAAATAATATGTCAGCCTCGTTCACTTCTTCTCAAAAGCGCCGCGTTCAGTACGAGCAAAGTTTTTCAATTGACTTCATATCACCAGCCAAACTAAGAGCAAGCAGACGGTTAAAAAAAAAAAAAAAAAAATCGGAGCGGAGGCATTTACCGACGCGACGCGAGCAGTTTTCAGCTCTGTCTTGTCAATGCACCGCGCGTATGTTGGGAGCAGGTTGGGAGAGACGTGCAGAGACCATACAGTCTATGGCAGAGACGTGTCTGTGTAGGGAGGGGCGGGCGGTGTGTGTGACTGGCCAATCACAGAGCGCAGAGAGAAGACAGTCAGTTACACAATGAGGATTTTCCTTCAGCACGAACACAGATATTAACATATTTTACTCGTATCATAATCGTATTCGTCAAACATGCTTTATCCGTAACGGATACTCGTCTGAAACGAGTATCCGGCTCATCCCTAGTGAAAATGCATTGATGGGTTATTGCAACTTTGCACAATTAAAGTGGGCTACATCACTAAGAACCAACAATATAACAGAATGATTCTTACATTTCTTTTTTAATGTCACTGAATTCTTTTTTTTTTTTTTTTTATCGTATTTTTGGCTGCTACAAGTTGTCTCCCTTTCAGCATCCTCTAATGCCAAATTTCTCAGCTCGTCAAGTTTGTGAATTCCAAATGTAGAAAGATATATAGAAAAAAACTATGTAATTGTAGCACTGGGTACAGAGCCCTTACCCAGCATATCAACCAATTAAGAAAAAAAATATGTTTTTATTTGTGATTCAGAATATTTTTGATCTTTTAATTTAACAGCAACTATAAAACAGAGTTACACAGATGTGGAATTGCATCACAGGGGACATACTTTAAACTGGCACTACCTGAAACTATTTTGCATGTATTCACTCTTCTAATCAGCTCCAGTTTGATGTGTGAGTCTCCCTCAGTAAGTTAAAGTTTCCTCATTTATTGAAAAGTTTCTTTGACCTTCACCTGGCACAACTTTACAGAGATGTAGAGTCATGGTTATCCAGGTCAGTTTGGTGGTTGTGTGACCACTGCACTCTACTATAAAAGATCCCTTGCAGACACATTTAAAAATAATCTGATCTGAATAATAAAATGCTGACAGGGGTTTATAGGTTGTTCCCCCTAATGAAGTAATTTAAAATAAGTTCATTCCTTAATTGTACTAAAAAGTAAGCTGATTTCTGGGCCCAGTCGTTGAGAAATAACCATGTCTATAATTGGGTCTGGAGAGGTGATACGTTCCCCTCTTCGCTTTTATTAGTGTATTCATTTTTTTGTGTGGGCTGGTGTTACACTGGCATGTCTGAAACTATGAAAACAGAATTAATTTAACAATATGCATCTGTGAAAACAACTGTAGCCAAAGCAAAAAGGAACGTGAACTAATTAAAAACTGACTGCTGTTCAGGTGCATCAGTTTTAGTAACTGGTGACGCATGAGACTGCTGGTGATGGTGGGAACGCTCAGGTTTTGACAGAACAACATAATTGGTCTTTGTCTCTCAAGCAAATATGGCATTGGCCTTTGGTTCAAACACCTTAAAGTTAGGTTTACACTTATGGACTAACAAATGGCCTATTTTGTGAGGACTAAAACAGTTGAGGTGACTCTTGGCAAGGATCTGGTATTGAACTTGCTGGCTCCTTTGCTCCCCAACTGTGGAGGACCAATGAGGGCTTACACTGTGCCTTGACATTAAAAAGAGGTCAAATTATTTGGTATGTGTTGACGTGAATTGACATGTTACCATAAAGTTCAGACAAACAAAATCAAAGGTCTACAGCCATGGCTTCGTGAAAATGTAGGTCCTTTGAGCTACATGCTAATGTCAGCATGCTCACAATGACAATGAACATGTTCATGTTTGTCAGGGATAATGTTTATCATGATCATCCTGTTAGTTTAACATGCTAACATGCTAGTTAGCCCTGAAGACAAAGTACAATTGAAGCTGAGGGGAATATCAGTTTTCCAGGTATTTGGTCAGAAACCAATAGACAGACTGAAATTTCACTGGTGTCATGGGATCATCGGAGTAGACACATGGGTTGAGCTCCAGCCTCATGCTATTGAATGTGCTGTGTGCTGGGGCCAATGATTTACTGCAGCAGTCTGTTCTTTCTTCAATGTCAGCTGCTAACAGCAGCGACAGACAGCTGCTGGCTGAGAGTCTGTGGAGCAGCGGCACTTTTCTGATCCTGAGCCAATCAAATCAAACCCAAATAATGGCTCTGAATCAAACAGGCCTCTAATTGGCTGCCTGTTATGCTGCTCTGCGCAAAGTGGTATCGTTAAACTTTTTTCAAATTGATGTTCCTGTTTCCTTGTTCTACCGGATGGATAACTAGCATAGAAAATTCACTTTGACTTTGAAGTCTTCGTTTGAGTTCAGAGTTCTCATCCTTTCTAAGTGCAATTGCACGTGTGACATCCATGTACTGTAGCAATGACTGAGCCATCTAGTCCAACACCCTGACAAGGCCCCCCATATACACCATCTCCCAAATGGAAAATTGATACTTGCCATGGGTCCTGTAACCAGGAGGGTCGGCGTGATGCTGTTCAAAACTGTGTGCCACCAAAAATGTATGAGTGTGCACAAAGGATATAGCTGCGAGCTCACTAGTGGGAGTCCATATTCAGACATCCAATATGCATGCAAACTGCTGTCAGTGTCAGTGCTCCGTAGATGTGTTCAGGCACAGTAATGAGTGCAGGTCTCCCAACACACAGTCACTGTAAAGAAAATAGACTTGAAGTAATAGAATAGACTTCAGGTTGTAGTGTGGAACAGTGCATTTAGCGTGTAGAGCTCTGAGGGCAGCTGTGTTGACTAAAATAGAGCATATCTTTTCTGTTTGATGTGCGTGAGTGTGACCGTTACTACAAAAGGTAATTTGTGCAAAATAAACTTGTATAAAAGTAAAACATCATAGCAGTTATCATTGTAAAATGAATTGATTTAAAGTTTGTTTTTTAAACACAGTCATTCAGGTACAATCATGTGGTTTGTAAAAGTCAAGCTGTATAACATAAACCAATCCAGGTCCAATGACACTTGCTTGTGACCTTCCATGACCTCATCATGGCTTTTCTAAAAGGTCTGAGCTAAGAATGTTGTGATGGAAGAACACCATTAAAAAAGCCACTCTCACAGTAAAGCTCTTTGTAATGTTGTTTTCAAAATAAAGTTATTATTACTATTATTATTAGGATCATTATTAACTTTCTCCCTTTGATTTTACACAACCTTTGTCTTTCTTTTCAGGCTCATCATGAAGCCAGTTAAGTAATAGAGCAGACATAACAAGAAATGTCCAACTCTCTGATGAATGCAGCCTGGTCTCCACCAACCCCTAAAGTAAATCTCTGCCCCTTTAGCTGCTAAATCATCTACTATGTTCACCAGCTGTCTGTCTGCGGTCTGGAGTATGGAAAGATGTAGATTTCTTTTACTTAACAATAAGAAAAAACAACAACTTCTTTTAGAAATATACCACCTTTCATACAAAAAGTCTAAATGTTACTTGACTAGTATGTATAAGCAGGAAAATGTATTGAGATTACCAAAAGAACAAGTAGGCTACTCATTATGCTGAGTGAATAATATAGTATCGGCTCCTGAATTGTATTGGAGTAGTATAAAGTAGCACAAAACTGTCAAGAAAGGTACCTCGAAAGTTTCACTCTTGAGTAAATTTAGTTTCATTCCAACACTGCTGCCATTTGCGTCTCATAACAATGAAACTATGAGCATATTGTAGCATTGTTTCCACATTGTCACTTGATACATTGCTATGATGAAAATATAAATTATAGCCACTTTAAGAAAAGAAAGGAACGAGTGAACAATAAGAGAGAGAGTCACACAGGCGAGAAAAAAAGAAAGCCAAGACGTCACCGCTGGTCCTGAGCATCTGTTTCATCATTACTTTGATGTTCTAAACAGGTTAATGTTTTCTTCTGGAGTTTAGCCTCATTTGCAGTCATTAGTTTAGCATGAATTAAACATCTGCGTGTGTCTACCACTTATTCTTGTAAATGAAAAGGTTGCATTAGCATAGCAGATGGCTTGATACTTAGAGTGTGAATACACTTAAGGAGCAATGATCTCGCGCTCCTCGTCTCTTTATCGCTTATTGCTCTGTCACTCTCTCTCCCTCTCTCCCCTCTGCCTACATCCTTTACAGTAAAAATGTTTCCGAGCACATGTTCCATCCTCACAGATGATCCATTTCACAGGGCTAAAAGCTTTTTACACCTTTCTTTCGCACTTCTCAACAAATGCTTTCTACCTCCCGCAACAAGATGCACTTTTGTTCAGATTGCATCAAAGTTTTAATCAAGTTAAAGAGGTGATGACGTTTAAAGTTCCTCTCTCTGTGTGATTGGCAGAAAAAAAAGGTGTCATAATATTCATTCCACCAAATGTCTGTGCCTGATGCTTTGGATGTATTACTCATTTGTATCATTTGCGTGCTACTCGGTCTAATCATCCAGAGCGGGTCCCAAATGTTATTTAGAATGTTCCAAATCAATTTTTTATCAGCGCTGGGATTATGGGATGCTGTTAATTTTGATTGCTACTGTTACTTCGTCTTGTAATATATTTTCTTTCTCTTTTAAAATTGAAAAAGTAAGCCTCTCGCCTTGTTTGTGGCCCAGTCAGGGGTATCTTGTAAATCCATTACTGATGAGCATGTGATCAAAGCTGCACATCGGTCCTGTTTGTGTTGGTTTGTGAAGACATATCTAACACTTGAAAGATTTTAACACAACCAGGCTCTTCTTTGACCACTTCTGTAGGTGGCTGTGTGTAAGCATAGACACACACACACTTTGTCAGTTACAATCACACACAAAACACATTCACCTTCAAATGATGTAGAATGACTGTTTAACTCATTGGAACAGCTGCAGTGCATCTGTGGGGGTAGTCCCCATTTGTATGCTCAGTTATGTAGATGTTTTTTCTTACAATCATGAGATATTTTTAAAATGGCCAATATTAGCTAATTTTCAAAAACCCTGAGCTGCAGTCATGTTCCATTCGTCAATCTGCAATGATGTATCCCTGTATTAAATATATATATATATATAAAGTTTGCAAATTGTGATGCTAAACGGAACGGGCTGTGCAAAGGAAAAAGATCCCATGTGTCCGTGCTGTACTTACCACCAGGCTATTTGTAATGGTGCAGTAAATCTGCTACAAACCATGGGTTTTCAGTTGCTTGGCCTTTAGGCAAACCGGAGCAGAATTGTAAATTGTCCGGATTTTGAAACATTAAATGAATGTCACCCATCTTTTCTCTAAGGTGTCTTTTTGTGGCAGCTTTCAGATGTTTGAGACTTTCACCGTGCATGACAAACAATCCAAATCTAACATTATACAAATGGAGGAGAACTGCTTTGGGAGGTAATTAGGTCAAACACGCTGCCCTAACAATGCACTGCTTCATTTTTAACATGCAGCACATTTTTTCCCCTGTGGACTTAAAATAATTGACTGTACTGGACAGAAATTAGGAGAAAATTTAAGGACTATATGATGATACGTATATGTGAATATAGAACTGGACAAAGACAGAAAGGGCATCTGAGGAAGAGAGCTTTTGCACTACATTACGCCACGTGCTAAAGACTTCCAACTGCGCCACCATGTGATCTGTACCCACGGAAATATGGAGCTCCACAACAGTAGGGTTATAGACACTAGACACATGGTTTTAACCCTATATCACCGAACGTATCATATACGATACATGAGTTTTGGAGGCTCCTACATCATCAGTGTACAAAATAAAACGGTTGTGAACCACAAAATGAGCCAAAATAAATGAAGTGTTCCTCTTCCACCTGCAGTTCTGTTGGTGGATTTCTCATTGCTGCATGATAGCAGATAGTAGCTTATACAGAGTAATAACAATAATAAATAGTGGAATAAAAATACAAATATCTTCTTGTTTAGAACTAGAATGACCGCTTTGTTACATACTTTTGTTTTAATATGTTTTTGTTGGATGAAATTAAATGAAACTTTGAGTCTCAAATGATGATGATGTCTCAGATATGATACAAATTGAAACTCATATATGGAAATTGATATTTGAATTTTTTGTTTGTTTGTTCAGAAGGACCATTAAAGGCTCCAGTTTCGAAAAATTGGAATTTTCTGTCAATTATTTCATAGTTCAGGCTTCACAGGGTTAAGTTCAAAAGAACAAGGAAGGAAGGATAAGAAGGATAACAGTGTTAATTTGAGTTAATAAAAAAAAAAAATAACCATTGCACATCAAATCAGCAATACAGTAGCAGCCATCATGCACAAAATACCTCACAACCTGTGGCTTCACTCTCCTCAAGTGGACTCAGCCTGTTAAAGGTATGAGCCCACAAACCAGAACTATCAGTGCACTATGCATCACACCAGCATAGTAACGGTGTGGACACTGTATCCTCGAGCTCTAACAAGTGTATGGGATGCAGGTCCCTCCTTCTGACCTCATTTTTAAAGTATTTAAATCTAGCAGTGTTCACAGTAATGTTTGCCAGCTTGCAGTCTTCTTTGCTGGCTCTTTGGCGTGTTGCCACTATCTGTAGACCTGTGGCCCTATAAGTTACCTGTCACATATGTTAAATGAATAATTGCACTTTCCGGTTCTTTACTGAATTCATTAAACAGTTAATGCATTCACAACTTACGCTTCGGAGCTTTTCAGATGGTGATTGAGGAAGCAGATGAACCATCCAACCCTATCTGGCTAAAAAGCAACCTCAAGGAGTAGTGTCATCAGTTCAGATGTAATATTTTATGTTGTGTGTTGTATGGCCATGTGCCATTTACCACAGTAAATGGAAGTATGCTAAGCTGATAAAATGATTGTGCAGTACTCAGCCGTTCCTTGTCGTCTCCTCAGCTGGATGTTTGAGCGTTCTTCTTCTGGTGGATTCTGTCTGAATGTGAGCCTGTGTGATGACGGGTGTCTAGTTCCAAAGATGTAAACCTGTGGCAGTGATGAAAAGAGTCTGACAGGTCCAAGCACCTGCTGACGCTACACTACAGCGCGAGGAGCAGATCATGGAAATGTGGGGGTAGTGGAGACAGAAGAAGTGTGCCTTAGTGAAGCGTTTATTAGAATGTGTTTTATGTAAATGTGTATTATTCTATATGGTCTTGGTTGCACCCAGTTGGAATCTTTGAACTAGTTAACTGCGGCATCTATTAAAAAACAGCCAGTTACTCTCAGAGGAGGTTGGAATCAGTGCATCTCTGTTTGTGGCCAGTCTCATGTCCCAGCGTTATGAATTTGTGGCCAACATTGGTCTAAATGACACCTGTGGCGAGGTAATTGTGTGTATGTGAGTGTAATATGCAACAATTCAAGGTATTGAATTAGGAACAGGCAACCAGCCACATGGCAAACTTCAACTTCACACACACAAAAACGACCTGCATGACCAGTTGAGCAAATATCACACATGAGTGCACACATGTGCGCAGCGGCACTCACGCATAAATATGAAGGGCACAGCCGGCCAAATGAGTGAATATCACAAACATGTACACAGAAATACACACCACATTCATTCACACACACAGAGCCAGTATGCCAGATGAGTAAATATCAGCTGTGACAAAAAATTCTGCTGATAGGCAGGAGGTCGCAAACAGCCACCAACTTCAGAGGGTCCAAAGCAAAAGCAGAGCTCTAAACACTGTAATACAATAACTGCTTGTGATAGACCCTTCACAGGAGAGACATTTAGACATTTGTCAAACAGGAAAATCACAGGTGTTACTGATAACATTACTGATAGCTCCATTCTACTCAGGTGTTGCAGTAAATAAATGGAATGCAGCCATCATTAACTGTATAATTTACCTCTGTGAGCTTCAGTTCAACTGAAGATCAGGCATTGTAACTACCAGCAATTTAAAGTCGGAGAATATTTGAAATTAGATCTAAAATATTGAAATATCTACAACAGAGTTTTTGGGGTTTTGTTTTTTTTTCACTTTAGAAACTTTTTTGTCACTTTTTTGAGAAGCAAATGCTCTCTTAGACGAACCTTGAACACCATTAGTAGCATCCATCAACTTTATCAAACACAGCCTCTGAGTATTGATAAAATGCAATAACTCAGCAAAGGACACATTTAGAGTTTAGCAATCTGACAGCGTTTTTAAACTTGTTTGAAGCACTCCTTCTTAAAATACTGGCCTTAGTTTTTTTTTTGTAATATTTGAAATTGCCCTTCTTCAGTACCTGTGTTGGTGCATTACCACCAACAGTGGATCAGTGGAATAACATTATACCAACGGCAGGATGTGAAGCTCACTGGCCACTCAATGGCAACTGCACATACAAGTACAATCAGGACCCAGTCATTAAAATCTCCAAAGAAATACTCGGGGTCAAACCTCATTCATTATGAGCTTTATTAGCTTTATTATTATTATTTGCAGCAAAATCGAGTGTGTATCTTAATCTTGATAGTTGAGTATATGCAGTATACATAGTCTATAAAAATACTACACTTCAATGCTGAAGATACATACTGAATTTGACTAGCTCAGATTGCTAAGGCCTCATATTAGTTTCAGCTGAACCTTAGAACACATTTTGCACAAAATTAAGATGCGGATTTTGTCCTCATTTCTAACAAAGCCTGTATGATACAGCCAGGATACTGACAAGCATGACCCATTTGTGCTCTGACTGCACCTGAATATATTAAACAGTCACACAGAGCTGACCCCAGGTCTTTATAAGCATCATCATTTTCATGACAAATACTTTCAATCCACTGTTAGCCCATTGGCTAATTCACCAGAACAGTAGGCAGCATTAATCAGTTTTATTGCTCTAAATAAATTACCAAGATGGCAGGGTAAGAATATTACCATCAGACAAAGTCATCTGTTTTCAAATGACTACAATTATTTGTTATTACAGAATGAAATTAGTGGAGAGAAACAAAGGCAGAAACGGATCAGAGAAACAGAGGCAGGCATGTGTTGTTGGCTCGCGTTCGGATTTTGCTGAGATCCAACAATATGAAGGCAGCGTTGTGAGTGTGCATAGAAACATGATGCTGATGTCGTAGCACAGATCAAATGTTCAGTTACATAAATGCAAAAACCCTTATAATGAAGAAAAGCCAATTCTCATCTTTTAAATTTCTCAGCTGACCTTTAGCACTAAAAACAAATTAAATAGGAATCTTGTTTGATACAAAATTATGGTAAGTTTTCATAATGTATTTCTGCAAGATGTTATACAGCGGCTGCAGATGAGCAGAGTCTAAACAGAAGGGGGAATCCTGGAGAGGCTGACATGTGGCACACTCCACAAGGAGGCCATCCTCATCACTTGAGTGTGTCACCTAATTGAACTTTAGCAGCATGAGAGGCATGAAGCTGGATCTCATTAAGGCAGCGAGCAGGAAGGATAGATCTCTCTCATATCTGTGTTTTAATTGCCAGCTCTCTTTTATAATCAGATTAGCTGGAGAGAGCAGTGAAGAGCCAGATAAGACAAAGGAGTAATTGAATTAGAGGCAAAGCAAGAGAGGGAGTATGAGGGAGTGGAAGAAGAGGCTGCTTGTGAGAGAGAGAGAGGCAGAAAAAAACAATATTACGCCGGCTGGTTGTGAAAGAGAAATCAAGAGTATTATGGATTCAGAGAAAGAAAAAAAAGTCAAGTGGGTGAGAGATGTTCACTAATAGTCTCTCCTCTGATAACCACAGTGCAGTGGCCAGCCCGTCGTCGTGCCAGGTTGGTGCGGCAGCGTTGGCTGGAGTTTGGGCATCATTATTCTGTTTATTACAGGGTTATCATCATGGCAGCAGCTCTGTCCGCCTCTCGACAAGATAGTGGTTATCAAACCCACTCATCAGGCTGATGAAAGAATGGAGATGTCTGTTATGGGTCTGATCAGTAAGCAAAATAAAGGCTGCTCTGTTTTATCTGGATGGATGCAGGATGAGTGTCCATGCAGGCTCAGATTGAAAAGATGCAAAGAGATGAGATGTTTGCATGTTTTTGTTTTGTTTTTTTGTTAATAAAAATCACGTTTTATTATTTGATTATTTACACGGTACGAATCACATTATTTTTTGGCAGCTAAACTTACATGAGGAGTGTTAATGGCAGTAGAAAACAACAAACAGAAATCTGTGTATCATAAACAGATACAGACAGCAGTAGCTTTGTGGTACACCCCTGGGCTCGTCCCATTAGTCAGTGATCACTGTCAGTTTTAAGATAACCATCGGTGAATAATGATAGCAAACAATTTCCCCAAGTTGTTACAATCAAAGGCCACATCATTTGCATAGCTTTTATCTACATTAATCTATATTATGTTGAAATTTGTGGAGTGGTTTTACGTCTTAATGTTTCTCACTGTATCTGATGATCATCACTAACTTGTATCTTTACCATAAGCATCATTTCCACCAAGGATGAATTCATCTGCACAGTTGGACCTGAAGTCACTAAAGTTACACTTCTCTTTTTGATCGGCTGCCAGAATCTTGAATTGAGAATGCTTCCAATTTAAAATCTACAGTTTCTCTTTGAGGTACATCAATTATAACTGTATAATTATTGTACACACTGCATGCAACACATTGCTTCTGATAGTCTGCTAGCGTGTGTTAGTATGCTCAAAATGCTTGTTGGATCATCTCCTCCACACAACTTTCTGATGTCAGAATTATGGCATTGTGTCCTTCAGCTTTTATAACCTTCCCAAACCAAGAATTCCATCAGCACACCCATTTTACACAGTGATTATCCAGATGTGTGGATTTGAGAAAGTGGATCTGAACTTCTCTCATAAGTTGTTGGTTGTTGTTTTTTTTTCATTTTTCACACAACTGCTGTGTCCCTTTTGTGTGCAAAATCAAATGCATCACAATGTATGTCCTTCAGAGGAATCTGTATAAAAGTGTCAGCTCTTATACGCATTGTGATTCATTATGTCATGACCACGAAGATACCCACTCAAGACACAAAATCCTTGAAGAGAGTTGAGGGAGGCAATTGGCTGCAGCCAAAGGAAGTTGTGACACCATGTTTTTTGAATTGGCTTCATGTGTGGCCATTTTGCATAAATATAGACACACTAGTTGATTTTGGCTGTGAAATGAACATTTCTGAAACAGGTTGCCTTTCTCGGGCAAACATCCTTGCAGCTTGTTCCTTCAACACAATTTGCAGACTGTCAAATAAAACATGATTCTAAACTTCTTCTTTCACCTAAATGGCCACTAATATTAATAAAGTGGTTGCAGGTAGTAACAAACTCACAGAAAATCATCTCCTGACGCTGCAGTTCCTCTCAGCTTTATGGAGGGTTTTAGCATCTTTCATCTCATTTTTTTTGGCCCATGACCCAACTTCACTGTTCAGCTTCACACTCATCAACTTCATCTCCAGCAGTGGCGAGCGGTGACCTGTTACGCTGGTCATGCTGAAATGTGAACTACAGCCAGCGCCCAATTGTTGGCTATTTCTTTATTATTTAAAACATGTCATATGTTTTTTAAGGTACCCCGGAGGTGTCAGGCTGCAGAATATTTTATTAAGGCGAGGGCACGCCTTCTATAGTGTGGGTGCACATTAATAAAGCGCTCCCTCCACGCTATGTTATAGTGAGGGACCGGGATAAATAAAGCGTTCCCTCCACGCTATGTTATAGTGAGGGACCGGGATAAATAAAGCGTTCCCTCGCTATATCATAGTGAGATGCCTCTGGTGCTCTGTATACCTCCGGGGCTCCGTTTTCTAACTAGTACATCAATGTGATTTTAATAGACACTCTCACACTCAGAGTTTTGAAGTGAATCCAGTTATGAGCATGCGCGTTGGCAGATAAGCTGCTTCACTGACAGCTTTTTTGCCATTCAAAATGCTCATGTACAGTAAACACAGCCTCGAGCGTGGGTACTACTCAATATCGCAGTGCGCATGCGCGAAACAAGCTGTCGGCTTTCCAGCTTTTCGCAAACAAAACAGTATAGATAAGGCAGGAATTTCACACCAAAACAGTGGTATTGCATTATAGAACACACTGACAGATGAATATTTTCAATTATTTTATTGAAGGGCTTGGGCATGCACTGCATTGATAGCTTATTATGACCGCTCGCCCCTGATCTCCAGTCATAGCAGGCAGCTGTTTTCAGCATTAGCGATAAACACACCATACACTACCTGCTCCCAGCTGGACACTCACGCACTTATCAACTAGCTGATAAACACAGTGCAGCATTTAGCAGCTGAAAAGACAAAGTGTCCATTAGGAGTTGGTCCAGACCAAAGCAAGATAAAAGAAGAGTGAATATTGAGCAAACACATTCAGGTGTCCAGGAACTGGATTCCAATAACATGCCAGTCATGTCATTTATACTTTTATATTATGTCAGTGCCATTTTTTCTAAGCTTAGTCTACACAGTAATTAATGTAGGATTAATGTAGGGGAAAAAAGTCAATATCTTCTTTGCACTAGAGGATTTTGATTTACATACAATTCAGTACTTACATTTCATTTCATTTTCATTTGATACCACATCTTGAGCATCTTTTTGAGCAGTTTGTTTGTTTGTTCGTTTGTATGTATTCATGCATTTACACCTTTCTATGAAAAGGATCCATGCAGACTTCTAAGCAGATTACAGCAAAAGAAAGTAGACTACAAGTGATAGACGAGATGAAAAAAAAAGCAGAAAGAGAAAAAAGAATGTAAGTTGTGACAAAGGTCAAACTCAGCACAGTGTACTTAACCTATGGCACACGCTCTCACCCACTGAGCCACAGGGGAGACCCAATCATTGTCAAGAGCTGCTTCAAAGAGAGCAGTCAGCAGGGCACGGAGGCTGCCCCTGAGCAAGCCCTGGCATAAAAATCAAACGCACCCCAGCATTGTGAGTAATCTTGCTGCTAATGTCTAATATCTAATGGCCTTAATCAAAAGCCCCCGCGACGATCCTCTCAGAACTGTGTTGATAAATCACAGCGTTAATGAAAAATGGGCCGTATCACAGCACAGTGCTGGTAGGCTGCGGCACAGCCCCATTTGTTAAAGCAGCTTCCTGCGGTTTTGGTGTCGGTTTAGTTTCCTCTCCACCTCTCTCTCTCTTTTCAATTTGCTTCTCAGTCTCATTTGTACGAGTGTCCCTGTCTCATTTGATTTAACCTCTCTTTGTCATCTGTTTTAACTTGTCGTGATTTTGTTTTGGCCTCTCATTAATTCACCAGTGTCCAAGGACTTTCTTTCTTACTCTTCTCCTCCTCTTCTTCCTTCTCTCCCTGCTCACCACCCCTTCCCTTGCTTTCATGCCCACCTTGCAGCATCCGTTCTTTAATCTCATCTCTCCCCCTCCCCTCTTCTCTTCCTCTCGTTTGTTCAAACTGTTCAGTTGTTTCAGCGTCTGCATCTCCCTGCCTCTCCTTGCCTCTTTGTCAAATTTGTTAACCAGAGGTGTCGTGTTGTGTTCTGTTCTGTGGTCTTGGTGGGTAGGCTGCATGGCGAACAGAGCTGCTGTGAGGAGGTAATTAACCGCTCCTCATTTAGACAACAGGGTCAATCAGCGAGACAGAATGACTACATATGGGCTGGAATGCCAATTGCAGAGGCCTCAGGCACACGAGCACACACACACGTTTCACTATCCTTGTGGGGACACTCCATTGACATAAAGACGAATAAGAACAACCAGAATGATATGTAGGTCTTCCTGAACATGACAATAAAATTTGCCAATGTTTTGGCAATGTTTTGGCAAATTTGGTTAAACTACAATTCCCTAAAGCGTCTGGTTAGGTGACATCTCTAAGTTACACTTATGTTTCCAAACCCAGTCAGTGAAGCTGTTTTTTTTTTTTGCCAAAGGATGCCAAAAAATCTGTGAGCAATTGCATTTCTATTAGGATTTCCGGTTATATATTCAGTTCATGTTTTGTATAATAATATGCACATAATATGCTTTCATGTAATTATATTGTATGTAATGTAATATTGAGCCTTTAATTAATGGGTGGAAACCATGTGTGCCACTACATTATATACGTCATGTAAAAGTAAGCAGATCACACTGTATGTGTTTGTTCATAAGGAGCCTGGAACAGCTAATTCATATACACAATAAAGCAGAAGCATATGTCCACACTTTCTCTTTTGGGACCAATCTTCACTCATATACCCTAAAATCCAAGAGAGAGTTATGTGGAGTCTCTGATGAAAAGTTTTTTCAGATAGCAAGGAATTTGTTTTATTGCAGCACCACAGGCAGAAGCTGTCTGATGGTACAGCTACTCAACTAACCTTCGTCCTATGACTCACACTTAACTCATTTCAAATCACTCAGCCATTCACAAAATGCATCAGAAATAGGACACTGGAAAATGAACCAGGACCAAGAGACTAGAATATCAATTAAGTTTTAGCTAAAATCTCCAGTGATCACTAATGTAATAGTGTACCCACCTCTTCCCACCAAATTAACTTCCTGCTGAAAGAAGATTCTGGCTCTTCATCTTATCAGGACAGCTGCCAGTTCCATTACACCAATATCATTTGGATAAATAAGATAAATTGGCAAGTTAACTGGTGGTAATGGTGCAAGAGTATTCCTTGAATCTGTGTTTAGCTTTTATGATTTACAGAATAATATTGAATACATTCGGTAGGGATGAGCGAGTACACCACTATCTGTATCTGTATTCGTATCTGTTTAACCATCTACATTATCTGTATCTGTATCTGTATTCGGAATGGGCGGGGCCTAAACCGGAAGTGAGTGCAGAAATGGGTGAGGCTTAAAACTGTACATTATTTTAAGTCTGAAATTGATATGGATTGATCAGAAGTTGCTAATCTACTGTATTTAAAGCCTATATACAGTATATCTCAATAATATTTATAATATTATTTTCATGAACTGCAGAGAGAAAGTGTCAGATACTGCATGCAGCCACATACAATAAAAATATTAATATAGGCTACTTTGTGTGTTCAGCTACAGCTATATGTGTGTATGTGTGTAAATGGTCTGTGAGACTGTTTATTTTTTAATGATCTGTGTGAACTTCATGATTCATGCAAACATCCAGTGATGGCAAACAGGGAAATAATATGTCAGCCTTGTTCACTTCTTCTCAAAAGCGCCGCGTTCAGTACGAGCAAAGTTTTTTAATTGACTTCATATCACCAGCCAAACTAAGAGCAAGCAGACGGTTAAAAAAAAAAATCGGAGCGGAGGCATTTACCGACGCGACGCGAGCCGTTTTTAGCTCTGTCTTGTCAAATGCACCGCGCGTATGTTGGGAGCAGGTTGGGAGAGACGTGCAGAGACCATACAGTCTATGGCAGAGACGTGTCTGTGTAGGGAGGGGCGGGCGCTGTGTGTGACTGACTGGCTAATCACAGAGCGCAGAGAGAAGACAGTCAGTTCCACAATGAGGATTTTCCTTCAGCACGAACACAGATATTAACATATTTTACTCGTATCATAATCGTATTCGTCAAACATGCTTTATCCGTAACGGATACTCGTCTGAAACGAGTATCCGGCTCATCCCTAACATTCGGTTTTCAGTCTTCACATTTTTATTTTATTTTATTTGCTTGATTTAATTATTTCCAGCCTCACATTTTATGAGCATACACATGGTTACTTGATGACACTCAGTTACGAACCTGAGCTGTATAAGTTTGTCTTTCCTCTAATACCTGTCTCCTCTAATCAGTCTTTTTTTTTTTACCTGAGCTTGGAGCTACAAGGATCGAGGGATGTTTACGTGGAACAAAGTGTTTCATGTTCATTAATGCACATTAGAACTGATGCCACATGCTGCTCATCACTGACTTATCCTCCGAGGAATCCTTCTATAATCAAAAGGCGTCTCAAATGTGGACTTTGCTTGTGTGAATCATCCCGGCAGTTGTACCAACTGCACCCTGCTCTGTGTCTGAACTGCATCACAAAGACAAAGTAAGGCTGTCAAGTCTTTGCAGAGCAGAAAATACAAGGACCTCAGTGCCAACAGCTAATGGCATTTTTCAGACAAAGCGGGAGGGAAAAAGAAATAAGTGAATTTAGTCCAAGAAATAAAACATTTGAGGGTTCCCACAGAATGTCTGCTCTGAAAAAAGTTTGAGTGAATGTTTGTCAAATCAGAGACTAAAATAGGCAGCATGTGGCTGTTACCCTCCAATCCCAGAGCCATCCTTCGATCAGACCCTCGCTGCTCTCAAGCTGATCAGCCACAGAGCCAAGGACTGTTTCTCCAGCATGACTCCTGTAAATGACATTCCTGATGCGCTGATTTGAGAGACATAGAAAGAGGGGCACAGATTTTATAAACCAGTTGATCTGAACTCACTCTGCCCTGCCATAACACAAAGACCTTCAGACAATGTGGTTTATTCCACATCTGATGACCACTTCAACCTAACATAGAAATGTCACCATGTTAGTTGAAACTGAATTTGTGGTTGCTAATGGTGACAGATGCAAGCAGTTTTAGATCTCTCACCTTCTCCAATAAAAACTATTTTATTAATGTATTTCTTGCGTAATTTAACAGTTGAGCACTGACAAAAAGTATTTCTAAACCATTAATACTCAAACATTCACTGTTGGCCATCACTGACAGATCAGTGCTCCAGTTCATGATCACCAAGACATGTAGCCAGCCAATCAACCCAGATATGTATGAAGGCCCCTAAAGCCACACTTTTCCTGTTGGTATGAGACATGTCTGACAGCAATGGGATTGAAAGCACACCTCTTCAAAGAATGAAGAGTAATGAAGTAATGAAGCCAGTCTTTAAACATAGTGCGTGTGAGAAAAAAGAACAGGCAGCCTGAAGTGCACTTAATGCTAGAAAGATGACCAATGCATGCTGGGATAGGCTCCATCTGCCTGCACCCTTGAATGTGAGTGGTTTCAAAAATGGATGGATAGAAGTTTCATCTAAGAAAAAGTTTCAGGTAAGGTCTGCAGTTGCATTTAAAGCTACTCTATATTTACACTAAAGAGAGACGGACAGAAGAGACAGTGGGATGTTTGAGCTCTGTGGCCTTAAATTTGGAGTCTGAATTGTGTGATAGATTTTCATCTACAGTTGTTGGAAGAGGAATAATAACTTTCCCACTCCTTCTGAAGCTCAGCTGGCACTGCTCCGCTAAACTCCATATAGGCTGCGAGAAGCTGCAAAGGGCAATCCAGGGAGGAGATTAGTCATTGTCAGAGATTTGTGATTTAAAACGCTGAAGTGGAATATTTCCTTGAATATAAAGCAGTGGCCATCGTACTCAAAACAATACCATTAATATTGGTTCCAAAGGTGAGTGGTCATAATGCACTTTCATGGGCTTTTCTACCACACTGTGGGAAGTGGAGCATATGGGGAAAACACTGCAGGCATTTGTTTATTTCAAAGCTGCTGCCTGGAAAAGTTACCCCTGTAAAACTGCTAATGCAGAACCACACAAAAGAGTTTAACGTTGCTGCTGAATTACTGGATTTATGCTTGTCTGACCAATGTTCTCTTTCTGTCATCTTTAAGCAGTAGAAAATGTCAGATCTAAGATGGGGATTCATTTTTATAACAATTTGCATTATTATCGCTTTTTACCCTATGTTCAGTCTTTTTAAACAGTGTAGAAGAATTAATGGGAAATTTCACCAAAACATCCCAATAAAATGGAGTTATCCCAGTTTGAATGAGCCAATGAGCTACTTGATTGACAGGGCTTACCCACATATATTGTAAACACCTGTGAAGCCCCTTTGCTCAGTTCCATTTTTTATGAACGTATGTATAAGTTTGCAAGAGACAGAATCCTGATCAACTATAAACTAGAAGATATAATCAAGGACTTTCATGTTCTATTGGCTTATTTCACTGTTGTCTTCTTTCAGATCTGCTAACATAATCTACATTCCATGTGGCCCCTTCATGCTGACGCTAGTTTGGCTGCAGCTATCTGCCAAGACTGTGGAATAATTATGTAAATGGCATAGAAGTCTGTTTGCTTTGAAAATTAAAGCAAGAAACAACACATTCTTCTTTTACCCTCGGGGGTTTTGAAGTAGCAGTCTGACTTGGTCTGGCATGACCAGTAGCTTATGGTGGCTAATTTTATCAAATCTTGGACAGACATTACTGAGTGAGTTTGTTTATTTTATGACTCTTGTGATAGACAAGCTGGTATATTTTCTTTAGTCTTTGCCTGTTGGACCTTATCAAACATGAGTCTGCTGTGTATTTGTGCTGTCTATTTGCCTTGTATATGTGCATTTGTGCCATTAAGAGAGAATGCTGCAAAAAAAGAAAAAAGAAAAAGAAAAAGTATCCTAGTGTCCTCTGTGTCATGCACAAATAAACAGGTAGCTACTGGCTATGTTGTAACTGTCTATAATAATGCCATAACTCTACTTGTTGTTTATATTCAGGTCAGACACAAGATTTAAAATCCTTGTTGAAAGTCATAAAATAAGTCATTGTCACTCACTGCCTCATTATTATTTTACAAAATCCTCATGAAATCAGTGAGCCCTCGCTTAAAAAAGCATATTTACATTCACTTTACCTACATCATGGTTTTCTGTGTTTTTTGCATTTATTGAGTTTATGTTCATTTTAGAAGTTTATTGTCACAGCAGTGAATTATAATCTGGCAAAGAGTAAGGATCCTGTCCAGCTGGGGATCACAAAAAAGACACTGATATATGTTTGTAGCTGCTGGGGCAAGCATTGATTAACTCCCTATAACACAGGTGGCTTCCCCCCACTTAAATGCAGTACCTTTTAAATGAGCCTCGCTCTTGTCAATCATCTGACATGCAGCACTGCACAGATCACAGATGAAACATATGAAACAAGACTTAATAAATATTACCCACTGTTTTATAATCATCAATATGTAATGTTTATGATTAGACTACATACCTGCATCAGTGAATGAAGAAAATATGAATATTTACAAGCACTAATTATGAACACATACATGGTCATATTTATGAAAATATGCATTCATTAATTTTACTCTTTTTGTTCTGTTATTACTTGCTTATAGTGTATTACTTGTGTGCTTTTACTGCGTCAACTCAAACTTTAATAGCATGACAGCACAGACCTGCATCGCTGAACAAAGAAAAGATTGGACTGATTACTAATCATTAACACAAAATTTGTTTCCTGTTCTCTTTTACTTGTGTAACTGGATCTAACCCATGTGAATGAATTATAACTGTGAGCTTATGACTATAAATATACATGAGTGTGTATACTTATGAATGACAACATGAAAAGCATTGTCTACACATGAAATGCAGACTAATTAAGATGGTCACTTCTTTTGGCAAGACCATCAAAGTCTGGCGTCATGTCTGATTAATTAAGAAGACAATTTCAGGGCTTTTTCTTGTCTTTTCCACAATGACAAATGTGTGGCATAGTGAACATGGTGTAAAATGTCTCTTGATGCTGTGTCACTTGAACACTGCGATACTCTCTTGGCATATCAAACAGCCTTTGAAGCGACACTTTTGACCAAATATTTCAGTGTCTAATGTTGGTTAAAAACTCAATTTTGAGGGTCAACTTTTGCCTTTTTTCAAGCATTCATCCTCAGCTCAACCACTAACATTGCTAACTTGTGGCTTGAGATAAACAAGAGTAAACTTAGGGCCTTTAGTCTAATCTAAATGAAGACAGTGCTCTCTGTTGGTATGGAGTTAAATAGCAGTACCGACTTGCAGCAAATTACCTTGAGAGCCATTAACATAAAGCTGCATTTTAATGTGTTTGGCGATCTTTTCATTTTCTGTAGGCCGGATTGAGATAGTCTGTGTTATAGTTCTGCTCATGTATGCTCTATAATCTCACAGGCCTGTCAGCAACATCACAATATGCTTCTGTTACCAGAAATAATTTGTAAAATGTAAAAGAACTCACCAGCCACTAAGCAAAAGCACTGAGCACGACAGCATCACTAACCTGGCAACCGCAGAAAACTGCACCGACCAGACTGTAAATCAATGGGTCTGACTCACAAAAAAGTCATTTATAACCATCTGTAGATACTGGCATTGGCTTATCTTCTCTTCTCTTTGGCCTAAACCAGAATTATTTCTCTGGACGACTTTGTTGTCTTGCCCAAAAAAGGAGACTCTCCCTCTTCTTTCTCGCTCCCACTCTCTCTGTGTAGTTCAGTCCAATGATTTTTTTTTTCTATGTAGACAATTGTGCATTAACAAGTGCCAGCACCAAAAATAAATCTAAGCCAGATTTCCAGTGCATCATTAACCTCCAATAAGCACCCATATGGTATAATTATGGCAACATTCGGGAGCTTAAATTAAACATTGGATGCTTTAATATATTTCTAGACATCTTGTGTATCAGCAGCTAAATACTGAGATAGTTTGTTGTTTTTTAACATATTTACATTTTCTACAAAGCAGATCTGCTACTTACATCTCAGTGCAATCACAATAAAGATAGTACCCAAGTTTAACTAGACACAATTATATAATTTGAAGAGCTGCTCCAGCAAAAATATTTTTTTGAATTTTGTTAACATGTCCAAGGAATGTTTTTTATATGCCAGAGTGAAACAGGCATAAGGTCCCAAAGCATGTGCAACTGCAGTGTAGTACAGCAGTGTCATATGTCACATACCTAAGCAACCATTTCCATCAACTTGTAGGGTGGAGCTTTCTATATCGTGATAACATAGTCAAGCCAATGGCAATGTTATTTATTACCATAATTTCAAACATTGTAGAAAGTGATACATAAAATACATCACCATTCTGATACATCAACTTTAGGTGGCCCTGTACAATTTACAGTTCTTCTTCATCAGAATCAGTGTCCAGTTTGAAAATGTATTTCTGCTTTACTCCTATATGACCACTTGCCACTGAGTAAGGTACTGCAGCTATTAGAGGTTTGAGTGTGTGTTTGATGAGAAGGGAAGAGTGGACGGCTGGGTGGAGACAGAGGCAAGGACTATTTGCATATTCACAGATCTGCACAAGGCATAGGTGTAGAGTTACATCTAAGCCATTTTAAGGTAGGAAGGGGCTTTTTCATGAAATAAAAAACTTCTAAATGTATAATTTTGATGAACAGAGATGAGTTTTTAGAGGTATATATTTTCCAGCCTATTGTAACTACTTGCCTAAACTAACTTGCCATATGTACACTGAATGACTTATTGTTATATTTGTAACTGTAGCAGTTGGTGGAATTGTTTCTCCTGATATTAGCTTCAGCTGAACTGAACATTGAATGGACACACATAGAGATGACCAAATGTGTTCACATGGACCACCTGGTTATATGAGGTGTCGTGGTTATTCATAATTGGATGGTATGGAACGTGTGACTAAGACGAAGACAACTTCAGTGACGATCAATCTGAATCACTTTCAGAACCAGAAAACAAATGAAAGATCTGACCAACTTCTCATTTGAAACTTTGAAAACTCACAGTGTATAACAATAGATCAATCCCACTCTCCAACACACACATACAAGTGCACTTACGCACATTGTTCTCCCTTTAAATAACTCTCTTCTATTATCGTCTGCTCTGTTTTTCTCTTAACTTTTAAAACCCCTCATTAACTTGAGATGGTCTCCTAAATCCTCCATGATAGCAAGGAATATATTCTCTGCTTTCAACTTATCCTCAGGGATGAGATAGAGAGAATGGTCGGACAGATGGATGGATGGATTGGGTGAATTAGTGGAGGCCACAAAGTTTTATTTCTCTCTTGTGGACAACAGAGTGAGCGAATGGATTGATGGATGAATAGACGAGGAGAGATACGGGATGAAGTCGGAGTCCTCTGAATCAGTGATTGGATAAGAGGTGGATGGTACCATAAAGGAGGAGTAAGAGGGTTGTTCGTGATGTTAACTTTCATCTTTATTTCTGTATTATGCTGTAGAATTTTGACATGATAATGAACGTCTGATATCAATATTAGAATCAGTGTGACGAAGTGTGTGTGAAATTAGCAGTGAAGCAATTATGTGCAATATTTGAAAAAAAAGCTATGTAACTTGTAGAAAAAGTACTTTCATGGGTACGATAACTTTATGTTGACTGGCTAAAAGTGCCATCATATCTATGTCCTCAAATCAACAAAATGCAAACAGAAGTTCTGGGGGAGAAGCAAAGACACCCTCCATTGCAGTGGGTGGCAGTAGTGAATCACTTTGTTCTTTTGCAGCCACCAAAAGCACCAATGAGGAAGGAGACCATGTTGGTAGAGGTGTGCGATACTGCAATATTTGGTATCGATCCGATACCAAGTAAATACAGGGCCGGTATCGCCGATACTGATACCAATACCGATACTTTTAATATTTAAGGTTGATGTACCATCACACTGCTGACCCTTAGGTGTTTTGTGGTTTGTCCTTGGGATTTTTTTGTTATAACCCAGGACAGAATTTGGGCAAAGTTTAAGCGGTGAGAGTGAGACAGCGGAAAGTCCAGCGACCTGGCTGTCGCCGCTTTGACGAGACTGCACAAGCACATACAAAAGCTAAACTGACATTAAAGTATCGATCTCATCACGCTAGTATCGATCCGATAGCGATACCAACTCGGTATCGATATTTGGATCGATCCGCCCACCTCTACATGTTGGACAACATGTCAGAGAACATGCCATAGTGACCCTGCCACCAGATAAGAAAAGAGCAAAATCAGGGCAGGGCAAAAAATAAAAATGACAAAAGTCAGAGTTAGACAACAAAAAGAAGCACTTGATGCAATGATTAGATGGTGGAAAGAAATGAATGAGCAGCTTGATTTCTGAACAGACTCAAGTTTGACATCTGCCGTACTCAGCTGGTAATGTAACTTCTATATCCTTCTGCTATGTGTCACTATGTTGAAGTGGCAGTCTGGTGTTTGGATTGTACATTTAACATATTTAGATCTTTAAGACAGACTGGAATTGTGCATCCAGACTTTACCAACGAGGTAAATACGCCGGTGATGCAGCTTTCCAATGCAAAGCATGATCATCTCACATTTCTAAACAATCGCACTGTCAAGTCGTGGTGCAGAACACCCATGTTGCAGTAGCAGCACAGATTCTGATTCCACTGTTCTGATGAACTTCCGTCACTCTGGATTTGATGTCGTTGTTGTGTCTCACATCATCAGTGATGCCAAAGACACTCTGAAATCTGGTTTAACAGCCAGAGCTCTGTATCAGGCTGCATCTGTAGAAACCTGACTGGAATCACACATCAAACTACGTCCAAATGTGGCTTCATTCCAATTTGACAAAAATCACATTTGATGTTGTTTTTTACTCTGCAGACTTTCTAAAAGTCTGGATACAGTCTAGATATGCCACAACATGGATTTGGTCTGGCAGTCTGAAGGCTTAAAGTCACTTGATAGCTCACAAATTTGTAACTTAGCTCTTTATCAACAGAGCCAAGTTACTAGCAGCCATCAGACTGTGTTTTCTCCAGTGCATGAAGATAATGTGATCGATCACGGTGATGAGATTAGCCATATGACATATAACAGTGAAACAAAAAATGTTTTCATCTCATTGAAGACGTTTCCTTTTCTTCTCTGACCCAGTCTTGTTTCAAAGTCTGCTGCACTTTTAACAGTGTATGCTCCTCTTAGAATAGTGTGATATCCTCACAATTAATTCCATGTGCCAAATGTACTGTAATTGTAACCAAGTGGCAGTAGAGGTTGCTGCCATTAGTGGCCGCTGTTGCTCTTGACTTTGCTCAGATTAAGTTACAGTCTTGCTTTAAGTCAGGGGTGTCAAACTCAAATATACAGTGGGCCAAAATTTAAAACTTGGACAAAGTCGCAGGCCAACATTGATATTCACTGAAAAAATGGACCCAGACAGATTCAAACAATATGCAAAATCGAATTTCAAATTCTTAAAAACACATCAATGACATTAATTTCTTGAATAAAATTTAAATAAAAATTGTATGTTTTTCTTATTTGCAGCCTTTTTGAATCTAAATTTAACAGTAATCTTTTTCCACAGGCTAATATTAAATTCAAAAATAAAATAACAATAATAAACCAGTTGACTAATAATAATATCCTTCAATGAATGTGCAACCATTGAAACCCATGCCTTGGACTAGCAAGAGAAAGTGCATCCTGTCAGGGATGAAATGTGGAAACTGTGCGGCACCCACAGCATTAGCCATACTTTGACTTCAGCGTGTCACTGCACTGGAGTTCAATCAGCTCCATTTGGAGGTTGGTAGGTGCGTTTTCCATGTCAACTGCAAACGGATTACTGAGCAGTTCAAATCTACATTTCTGGACATCAAAGTCAGCAAATCACTGGGTAAACTCTGCGCCGAGTACGTTGAGTTTTTCGCTCCTGTTTTCTGCCTTTCTTTTCGCCATTTTAGGGATGGGTGGCACGGTCGCTATGACTACTGTCAACAGGGGAGAGGGTGTTTATGGGTCCAGTACTGATTGACGCGCCAAAACACGAGCAGAGCATTCTGGGATTTGTAGTATTAGCGGTACATGCGCTCTATAATTCCGGTGGGCCAGCTCTAGTAGTCATTTGGTATTGCCTCGCTGGCCAAATATAATTACACTGCGGGCCATATTTTGCCCGCGGGCCAGAGTTTGACACCTTTGCTTTAAGTGAAACCCTCACACAAAAACAGCCTGAGAAACAGTTCACAGCAGTAGATTTGGTTCATTCCACCCATACTCAGTAATAAAGGCACATCACCATGCAGAAAGCAACATCACACTTTCACTCAACCACACACATCACACATCTGGGAGGTTTACCAGTCAGACGGTGTAGGAGGAACAAACAGTCAATATCACATACTTTTGGATGAGGAGGCACCATAGCGAACAGATCCATGAATGAACATCCAACCTTCACCGACGCCGCACACACACAAGCACAGCCTGTGTTTTTGCTCTGGGCAGTCGACCGCTGTGGGAGATGCGATGAGAGAAATGGACAACAAAAACAAGAATATCATATCTGAGAGCTCTCGCTAAAATCACTCACTGTGTTAATGATTGGGACAAGTTTTGAAGAAATTGGCCCATGAGTCAATTTTACTGGTAGAGGAAAATTTGACCATGAGATCCAGTGTTATAGAACATCAATCAGTGATGTTCAGTGCACTTCAGTAATGATTTTGTGATGAATTGGAGCTATTTACCTTTTTGCACCCACTTCTCCCTCAACATCACTTTCTTAACTCGACCAAACAAGCGGCTGAAGTCTGCTCTGCTGAGACTCCTTTTTGAAGAAATATCAGTATCTGTTTCTCTTCTATAATGGATTTCTCCTTGTATTGTCCATAGAAACTCAAACTCACCCCTGTATCATTAATCACTTGTTCAGCATCCTGTAGATTATTGGCATTACCGATTAATCTGCTAATTATTTTCTCTATGAATCTATTAAACGTTTTGGTCTTACTAGAAGAATAGTGAAACATTGTATCTTTTCTGAGACAAACAGTGCAAAACCTAAAGATATTCTTTTTACAATTATATACAGCAAGACAAAAACATCTGCATATTTTCATCGGAGAAGCTGCAACAGGAGAGTATCTGCTGTTTTTACTATAATACTTGATTAATCAGTCATCATAACCATTGTTGATTGATTGACTAAATGTTTCAGCTCTACTCAAACACTGACAGTTTCTCCACAACATCACATGAGTGTGTGTCAGAGGCAATTCTAGAGTCAGACCTTAATGATCGTCAGCCTCCATAAAATTCTATTGTAAATGTTTTTTTCTTTTTCTTGGCTGAACATGTATTGTTTTGTCATCATAACAGTCTTGACTTCCACCTTCTCACCTGCTTCCTCCTGCTCTCGTCTCTCTTGCTCTCTCTATCCATCTATTCCATCCTCCTCTATCCCTTTTGCACTGACAATCACACATAAACATATTGTACAGTATATTGTCCAACATTGCATATCTGATAACAGTTAGCGTAATATTTGTGAGGTTGAGGTTAAACCAAATTTGCACTGCTTAGTAGCGTGAAATCATTCCTGTAATGAATGTGAGAAAAACAGTTGACTTAACATTATAACTGTGCAGTCTGCCTGTCCACTGTCTCACCTGGTTATTGCTCTCTCACTCTTTGTGCCGACTCCATCCTGCCAAGTAGAGTATCTATAATTTAATAAGAGAATCATATCAATTTATAACAACATTGTACTGTGTTGCTGTGGGCAATGCAGCCAGGTAAGATCACTTTGACCGCACTCTCTCACCTGAATCTTGCTGCTTATGCTGAGAAAAAAAGTCCTTTAAATATACCAGAAAGCCCACATTTACACCTAATCTTACCAATATCAATCTTGTTGAGCAGGAGTATTTCCTCTCTGACAGCCAGGATGGAGCTCAGCCTGTCCCCCTGTGCTTGTCGGGGGTTACAGCTGTATCAGCAGGAGAGTTGCAGCTGCTCTGCAGGACGACCATTTAATACTGAAAGTGACCTGTGCCTTTGACAGTTTGACACAAAACTGGAATTTGCAACTGCTGCACTTATTGCTAATTGCCAGATGTTGTTATAAATTCCTTGTAATTCCCATTGTTCAAGGCCAATGTGAGCTCCAGAGCTTAATATAAGTTAACTCCATGGCCATGTTTGTATATGTACTACACTTAAAGGATGGCTTGCCACCACTTTAATTATAATTAAAATGTCAGAATTCATTGTGACATCTCAACATTACTGGTCAAAGTGTAATCAATATACAACAAGAAAGTGAAAGGGACATTACTGTTTTCACATGAAACTCCATTTCTATTTTTGAAAATGTCTATTCATGTGTGATGATGTATTGCTACTTTTACAGTAACATGGTGCTGGCTAAGCTCTTTCTCTGTTTTTTATTTCTCACCGGCCTCAAATAAGACTGTAGCTTCATCCTAAATCTACATATTGGACTATATTACTGTCATTTTCTGTGTCTGAAGTAAAATAAAGAGGGACTAAAATTACAATGCTAGAATGTAAATGCGAAACCCAATACATGAAACGCCACAATTCATTGCTTTGACTTTTCTCCTAAAATAAAATACATGTAAATTACAGTTGTAAATGTCATAGAACATCATTAGATCATGATTGTTCAAATTCAAATATGGGTTTAATCTTTGCAGGCAAAAAGGAAATGCACCCTAATGTGTTGCCTCTCTCCTCACACACAATGCTTTCTCCACACTTTCTCGTGCTTCCACATGCGCACACACTGCTCTCTGCACTCATTTTACAGCCACATGTACTCAGTTTTGATCAACATAGTTGTTGTGATTATGGTCACATTGTGCCGGGGGCCAGTAAAAATATTCCTTATCTCCTATTCAGGTTACTGCTACATACTCTGTTCACTCTGCTGTGCCCCCCACACACATGTCTCTAGAAAGTCATACGCCATGAAATTATTAAATTATAGCAAAAAGACATTATGGTCATTTTGGCCTTGACTGCGTTCCAAACAGATTTTTAGGTTTTTTTTTTAACATTTATGCCTGACTTGTTGCAGCTGAAGAGTCCTCTCCACTCTCGCTGGCCTGGCTGCACAGCATTACCTCCACAAAGCACTGAATGGCACTCGAGTGTTTGTGTCCCAGCTGAAAACACGAGCAGACACCTGTTCGCCTCCATAAAACCAACTCCCTGTGAAAACCCCACTGCTTTACATTTGAGCTGCTATTAGCTCTTCACAGATTTTACAGTTAATCTATCTGGTTCTGTTTCCTCCTTCTCTCTCTGGGACTTTCTAACAGGACATGTACATATTTGTTATGCACTAATCTAACACAGATTTCATGGCTAATGAACCTCCACCCCCCCATACCTCTGTGCTTACTTCCCAATCCCTCTCTGTCTGTTTTGGGGTCTTGTAGAATCTCGCTGACTTATAACAGGATCACTGTTTGTCTCAGAGGTTTATAACAAGGCTCGTACTGTATTTTCCTAAGTAATAATCCACTCGACAGCATTGTGGTTTACAGTGCGGAGGCCAGTATACTATACCTTTCTTGTCACTGCGCTCAGGAGCTTTAATGCTATGTTCCGATTTTCTTAGACAACGGTGCGGCAAAAAGTAGCCAAGCAATGCACTAATGCAACAAAATATAGCAGAGGCTAACATAAACAATAGCCTAAAGCTGTCAGGGAAATATAGGGGAAAGGCCCAGTGAGGCAGTGTGTTAAACCAGCCTGTAGTGTGGATGTCCTGCTGGCTCAACAAATATAGGAACAATATGTTTTTAAAAATGGCACATGGGCCCAGCAGTGTTGGGCACCTTACTTTTAAAAAGTAACTAGTGATAGTTACTAGGTACTGCTCCCAAAAAGTAACTGAGTTAGTAACTGAATTACTCCACTATAAAAGTAACTACTTACCAGGGAAAGTAACTATTGCGTTACTTTTTTAAAAAAAGTTTAAATATGTCAGGTGGCAGGTTTCACAAGCCAGTCACACAGAGTAGAACTGCACAGACAGGTACTTACAAAGAACTTTTAATAGTTATTGCACCTCAACAGACCACAACTGGTAGACAGACTGTACCTCAAGTATTTTCTTAACAATAAAAGTAAAACAGTTTAACTATATGAAGTGATTTTAACTGTTGCTTCATTAGATTACAGTTGCTAATAGTGTGAAGTGTTTGTACTTCACTCCAGGACATAATGCACACGTCACATGTACGTTCTTGCCTTTTACCTCAAGGAGAATAAAGTAGTGTCTGTACTTCCACTTTGAAAACACCAACTTTCCCTCCAGACTCGTCACTGCTGCAGCTGACCTCTGCTAGTTTGGGTGTGTGGGGCTGCTGTGTGTGTAAACCGAACGCTGCCTCTTATTGGCTTACCATGAAAGCTTACTCTACCTCATCATCACGTATGCGGTTGTCTCGTCCCTCCCTTCTCCCTCACCAAAGAAAAAACTAAACAGCTGTGCAGCTCCTGTGGCTGAGAGACGAGTCGATGACAGGAGTTTCAATGAGTAGCTTTACTTTGTAACGCGCCCCATTTAAACGTCAAAAACGGTAACAGCGTTGTAACGATGGAAATAGTAATTAGCTAGATTACACATTACTGAAAAAAATAACACCGTTAGTAATGGCGTTTAACGCTGTTATTCCCATCACTGGCGTCCAGTAATATATAACAACTAAGATATTAGCTTCCAAAATATATTTTAAAAAAATAAATCAAACCTGATTTACACTGAGCCTGAAGTTCCCTCTTGACCTCTGAGTACCAAGTACCAACTTAAGGCCTATTCACTGTACATGCTTGTATCAAAGCTTTTAACGATATCACATATCAAGTCTTTAGCAGCTGAAGTACGTCCAGGTATCACAGAGAAGGATGTGTTGACATACAGGCTCAGTAGCTGTAATGGTTTAATCTCTGCCACTTTAAGACATCTTATCCATGTTGGCTTAAAGGTTCATATTTGACCTTTGAAATGGGAGTTTGACAAGACAATTGCAACTCGCCGTCCTCTTACTGACCTCGTCCACAGCCAGAAAAGGTTTTGTCAAACCTGACTGAGATTGTTCTACTGTCTGACCTCTCTCCACTGCAAGGCATTACAATGTGCCTCATTGCATTAAGCAGTGATTTGCAGGTCAACAGACATCTAAATGTGTGAGACAATTGAGCTAAATGTAGTTTTAAAAAAGTGCAAGTGTTTGTTTTGCTATTTCATGTTTCAACAACAGTGACTTTATTTCATTATGACATAGATTCATTTAAATGCTGTTGAAACAGTATTACAGCCTTGAGATAAGATAAGATAAGATAAGATAAGATAAGATAAGATAAACCTTCTTTGATAATGCCTGTGAAGTAAATTTCTGGAACCTGTACCACTCTTTTTAGTTTTCTTGCTATTATCTGCAACTTAGTTAATTAGCATTGTGTGATTAATTTAAAGGCACTTGATAGCAAAGTAGTGTATTTTGTTAAGTGTTGTTTATGGACAAAAGAGCTGCAGCTCGAGCCAGGTTGACCTGCTCCTGCATGCAGCAGCGCAGTGATTCAGCTCCTTTGAGGAGTCACGTATCACAGCTCACAAAGAGCTCCTTCCCCAGACTTGCTTCTTCCAGATCTGAGCTCCAAGGCGAGGCATACATGATCAGCACTGTCAGCGCAGTCGAGGCAAAGGTGGGTCTGTGGACCTCACAACAGAGGAACAGGAGACTGAAGCGCTTCCCAAAGCTGGGTAGGATGGAGCAGAATGCGAGAAAAGCTCATTCTGTTTATTTTTGTCGTTTTCAGACTGAACGACGACTGATTTTAGAAGAACGACGATGTCAAGTTCACCTCGAATCTGCTCAGTCTGACTGAGAATTTGCTCTCAGTAAACATTTTACATGGAAATTATTGAACTGAGAAGTGTCATGAAATGGCAAGTTATAGCAAGGGACAACAACTTTTTCGGAACGTGTCAGCAGGGAGAGCTTTTCCCTTCTCTCCAGTGCACCAAAGGTCAAACTCTACAGTGACTCTGTCTGTAAGATGGCATTTCCACAGATAAGAATGAAATCAAAGCGCAGGATCTGCCTCACCTGACTGACACACACCTCGCTGGCTGTGTGAGACTCGGTGTCTGGAACGGTGAGTTACAGAGTGCTACACAGCGCTAACTGCTGTCACAGCCGTCATGCTGACTTTGAGAGGTTTTGCCATAGTTTGCTACAGTTGAAGTGAAATATTTTGCCGCTCCTGTTCTTCCTACTTGATATTTACTTTTTGATTGTTGTGTTGTTACATATAGATCAATCTGTTGCTTGTCACTCCTCTTTACTGGGATAAAGAGTTTCAGACATTGTATTTGAAAAAAAAAAAAGACTGAAGTATAAGGCTGGTGACATCCTACACTTTTGTTAATTGTATTATTGTCCACTTATCACATGAAAAGACCACAACTAATAGTTCGTCTCGCAAGACTTTCAGACTTACAGGGGGAGCAAGATCAAATTTTAGCATCATTTTAGAGTTTTATAATTACTCCTTGAAAGGTTGTGTAGTTTTTGACTGTTTTAGTACAGTGTAGTTAATACTCACATATGCTTTAAAATCAATCCTAGTTTTTGTGATTGTACACTTTTATTTTGAAGTCTCTGTGTTATTGTGTAAACACTCTGGCTAAGGCCATGTGACATAACAAATTGGTGAAATAAGAAATCATTTAGTTAGCGAGCCAGAGTTGTTTAGATGTGTTCAGACAGCACACTCCTTAAAAAAACACTTTCAGACCTCTCCAGTCTGTCTTAGCTCCTAGTCCATTTGTTCATACTGAAGATGTAAATCTTTAATATATTGTTTTATTTTTTAAAAACATTTCTTGGCATGTATGACTGAAACAGGTATTTTCTGCTGCTGTAGTGTTTATGAGAGCCAGGCAGTATATGTGGGACTGACCCAGACTCACTGGTCACTTCATTAGGTACACCTTGCTACTACTGGGTTGGACCCTTTTGCCATCAGAACTGCCTTAATTCTTAGTGGCATAGATTCAACAAGGTGCTGGAAATATTCCTCAGATATCTCAGTCCATATTGACTTGACAGCATCATGCATTTGCAGCAGATTTGTTGCCTGCACATCCATGATGCTAATTTCCCCTTCCACTACGTCCCAAACGTGCTCTATTGGATTGAGATCTGGTGACTGTGGAGGCCATTGGAGTACAGTGAACTCATTGTCATGTTCAAGAAACCAGTTTGAGATTATTTGAGCTTTGTAACATGGTGTGCTAGCTCCTGCTGGAAGTAGAAACCAGAAGATGGGTCACTGTCATGAAAGGATGGACATGGTCGGCAACAGTGCTCAGGTAGGCTGTGGTGTTCGTTTTGTAACAAGAAAATATCCCCCACACTGTTACACCACCACCAGCAGCCTGAACCGTTGATACAAGGCAGGATGGATCCATGCTTTCATGTTGTTTACGTCCAATTCTGACCCTGCCATCTGAATGTCGCAGCAGAAATCGAGACTCATCAGACCAGGCAACGTTGTTCCAATCTTCTATTGTCTAATTTCGGTGAGCCTGAGCCAACTGTAGCCTCAGTTTCCTGCTCTTAGCTGAGAGGAGTGCACCCGGTGTGATCTTCTGCTGCTGTAGTCCATCTGCTTCAAGGTCTGATGTATTGTGCATTCAGAGATGGTCTTCTGCATACCTTGATTGTAACGAGTGCTTATTTGAGTTCCTGTTGCCGTCCTGTCTGGCCATCCTCCTCTGACCCGTGGCATCAACAAGGCGTTTTTGCCGGGAGAATTGCTGCTCATTGGATATTTGCTGCCTAAATGCATTGAGCTACTGCCCTGTGATTGGCTCATTAGATATTTGCGTTAACAAGCAGTTGAACAGGTGTACCTAATAAAGTGGCCGGTGAGTGTATCTATCTATGTCTATCTATCTCATTTACCATTTTCTTTTCCCATCCACTCTCTACTACAATTTCTACTAATGTATCACAATTTCCTGTCTTCCTGCCGTGTGCCGCCCTCCAGGCACCCTCCTCCCCTCTCACCTTCACCTAACCCACCTCCCATGTGCCAGTGTGCTCCTAAAGACGTCACTCATTATTAAGTATGACTCAGATTAGATCCTGCTCAGCGCTCTGTAATGATATCTGGGGGGATGTGTGAGGTGCGTGAAATACAAAGTGCTACAGGGAAAGAGAGGGGCAGGGAAAGGCCTGGTGAGGAAGATGAAGAAAGAATAAGGAGGAGGAGCAGCAGGCACGGAACAATGAAAGTACAAAAGGGAACTAAAGAAACAAGGAACGAGAACCTAGATGTTTCTTTTTTTCAAAGTCATTCTTTTCTTCAGTCGTGCCATTTCACCCACCAGTGCTTTGAGCGTGTGTGTGTCCATGCTGGTGTTGCAGCTATTTCTTTGTGTCTCTGTGGGCCTTTTTTTGAAAATGATTCATGTTTCAGGCTTTAGAGGCAATATTCACTGTACCTGGAGCTCTCCCCCGTTCTCTCTCTTCTTCCCAATTCACTGCTGGCTTTGGATGAAAAAGCTCCCTTGTTTCCCATAATGCAAGGCTCAATCCCATATTTGTTATTGTGGCACAAATACCGTACATTTTTCAGCACTGTAAAAACGCACAGTATGATAGCTTATTGGAAATTATTGATGGTGCCTCAAGTCCAGGAACGAAATGTATTATTTTTACAATTTGTGTTTTTTCTTCATTTCTCCTTCCTGCATAGTCTGTTTGAAATTCTATACATCAGCTCAACACTCTATACAATATTGCTCCTAGCAAAAGTAAGAGTTCTACTCACTCAGAGATCAGGTGTATTTTAGACTATTATGCAACCTTTATGTTACAACTACAGCCTTCATCCACCTCCTCACTTTTTGTGGTTCCACACCCTCTTGGTTTGTCACAGTCTGCCTATATATACATATAAGCTGGAAGAAGGTCAATCGAAGAGTTGTGTCTGTTTTTAAGGCCAGAGGAGGTAAACTTATCGTAAGGTGTCTGTGATGTTTGTGCACTTTCAGAAATGACTTGTCAAAAGTTGTCAAGTGGTGTGACATGCTTTTTCTCATCTTGTTTACTGTTTTGAGTTTGGGTGTAGCTGGTGCTAATGTAAACCACATACATAGCATATTGCAAACAGACCACCATCTCACAGTCTCCAGTCATGTGAGGTTCGCTCTATTGTCATTATGTGAATCGAGCATGGATCTTCTGAAATGACCAGTGGGTACAAAGAGCAGATGATTAGAGTCCTTTCTAAACTTAAGACCAGAATGGACACTGCTAAAAGAAAGGGGAACAGCAGAAGCTCTGGGTGTTAGATCATCTTACCAAAGTCTTAACAGCACAAGGCATCAGCACTCACATGCATTCACACATACATCAGGGGAAGGGCAAGGAGCCTGGACAAGACAGAACACATTTTTTAAAATCCATTTTATTTATTTATTTTTTGTAATGGTTGGACACATAATGCAATGCTCCAGCACTTATATGTGAAATACAGCCATTTGCGTCTGCTGGTCTCAGCACTCATGTCCCAGTTCTCACATGAACCATATGCATGGTTGTGTCAGTTTAGCATTTGAGCTAAGAGACCATGTTTGATTAATAATGACTCTACAAACGTGTCGATTCAGTGGTTCGGTTTTGTATGTGCTTCATCCCTTCACTTGACATCCAGCTGAATGCATCAATATGATGCCTCCGGGGGAGACATACAATAGAGGCTGCAGCTACATTATTTTGGCAAGTTTTTCAGAGCCAAATGCCTAAATTGCTATGCTCAGGGAGTTATAGGCACTATGTCAGACATGGATTTGGTTTAATGCGTCACAGGCTGCTTCATTTCATTCTCAATCCTCGGAAAGTTTGAGTCTTCTCAAAAATTGAAATATTGAAATGCATAAGCTTGTCACGTCCAACCTTTAAAGAATGAAGAGGAATAACTTTGAGTGGTGTGCAATATTGAATGGACTGGACTTTGAATTTGCATTACAAAACTGCACTGACCCTGGATAGAGCAAACTCCAAAAAAGTTTGGACTCTTAAAACAAATGAATTGTGTTCATCAGCAACTTTTTCAGTAGTAATATTCTGTATACACTCATGTGTTTGACAAAGTGCTGAACCTCGCCACATCCTTGCTTAAAACACCATGTTTGTTCATTCATGACAACTCTCATTCAATTAATATTGCTGATCACCATCTTGACTTTTATAATACATATAATATAAAAATGCCGATTGGTGAAATTTTTAGAAAAAAACAGGAAAGTGAGAATGTTTACAAAATGCAACAGCCCACATTCACGCCAAGATTTTTACTACTTTTGTTACCCTGTTACTCCTTTTTCTTGTCACTCTTCTCCGTGGCCTGTCACCAAAGACAAGAATGCCTACAAATATATTTTTAAAAAACCTCAAATGAGAGGGAGTTAAGGTGTGAGGGACAAGGTGTTAGTGTGACAACTGCAGTAGAGAAGAGAGAAGTCATGGTGGTAAATTGAAAGGCTTGTCCATGTGCAATTGAACTAATCGAAACACATTCAGTACACAGTCAATAACCAGCATGTAGTGTAAACACATAAAAAGAGACCCTAGAAATTTAGGTCCTTCCATGTTGCAGATGCTAATTACATTTTTACTTATTCATGATTATTTTGCTCAACGAGGGACAAAGTAAACAATGAATATGTAAGTGTTGGAGATTTGTAAACGAACGCTATGCAAATAAGAATACTGATGTTGTCATACAGTGTGGTGTCCATGTAACTAATGTTGAAGCTCTATTTTCTGTTCTCCACTGACTGCAGGTTCATGCCTTTGTGTCCGTGAACGAGAGCAGAGTGGCGCAGTGGAAGCATGCTGGGCCCATAACCCAGAGGTCAATGGATTGAAATCATCCTCCGCTAATAAAAAATGTTGCCAATTAGCAGTTCTCCATCAAACAGAAATCGCTAAGGCCCTAGACCAATACACATACCACAAGTGTCTTAAGTAAGTTGTCAGCTCGTGCTGCTGTAGTAGGAACTGTAGATACTTCAGGGAGCAGTCATTTAAAAAAAAAAAAAGCTTCCTTTTGGGGCCTTTGACTGCTCTTTCCATTCATTTAAAATTTTGTACTTTTTTTACCACTCTTGGAAAAATAACCGGTTCAGGCAAATGATTCCTCTGAAGCTAAGGTAGTGTGGCAGAAGGGACAGAAGATCGTAGATTTGAGCTCCAGTTTCTTTGGACACATTGGTTGGATTTCCACCCCTGCCAACCAAATGTTTTTCCAAGGCCGTTCATGAAAATCTGTCTTTGCCATACCTTGGCAAGGGCAAGTCCATGTCTGAGAGAAAGCCCTGAAAACAAGCTTCTTCTGCAAGTGTGGTAACAATACAAATATCTCTGAATCATTAACTGAATGAGTGATCCTAGGAGGGTTGGATCGATAGCAGCTGGACTTGGTCGTAGATACTTGAAAACGTTTCACCTTCCCATCAAGGGGCTTCTTGACTTCTAACTGACTGGTGGGGAATCCCAGGCTTTTAACCTTTGTGGGCTCCTTCTGGTTGGTGTAATGTAGAGTCCATGTCGATGTTGGAGTCACCTGGGGTCAGGCGTGAATGGTTGTTGTTGGACTTATCGTGTGAGGCAAAGTGTGAATGGTTGTTGAAACTCCTGGGAAGGCATAAAAGGACAGCATTGTAGGTTTGGGATAAGGGTTGTGGTAGACCCCATGCCCTGTGGAGGGAGGGTTTCTCTACTTTGACAAAGACAGCCTTCATCACTCCTCTTTTAAACATCTGTCCTCCTAATCTAAAGTATGTTGTTATCCTTGTGGGAGTGTCCCTTCTCTTACTCGTTCTTCTTGTTCATCCCAAATGTGTACTGATTATGGATTCATGGCTTTGAACAAGAAAGGAGAGTATAGTGGCGCAGTAGAAGCGTGCTGAACCCATAACCCAGAGGTAGATGGATTGAAGCCATCCTCTGCTAATGGAGACTGGTCTGTACTGTACTGGAGTGGTCTAAGGCACTGGATTTAGGCTCCAGAGGCGTGGGTTCAAATCCCACCACTGCCTTCTTCATCTCCAGAAGTGAACACTTTTGAGGCCTGCAGCAGGAGAGCGGGAAAACTCGTGTTCATACATGTCATTCCAAACTCAGTGTCAGAAAATGCTTAATTTGTGTACTGTGTATTAGCAAGCACTCATTTAATAAAATAAAATGTGCTATTACAGTGTTTGACTGCTCTTTCCGTCCAATGAAACTGTTGCATTTTTGCTTCTGGAAAAGTGGGTCCAGGCAAAAGTATGTCCTCTTTGAACTCACTGATTGCAGGTTCATAGCGTTGTAATAGTAGAGGACAGCAGAGTGACGCAGCAAACTGGAGAAACACAGGGGGGAAATTGAAAAACTGGGAGATAAGGACACTATCTTTATGGTACGCATTCATTCACATTTATCTGTCCTTCTTTACTTCTTTCGTTTAAACCAACCAGATTTTGCCACAACCTCCATCAGCCAGTCATGTCGATCCTGTCAAACTCTATTCTAAATATATTCTCCTCTCTGCTGGTCTCAGAGGAAATGTCTTTCAAGTGCAATGCAAATGTGTTGCAACCCTCCTCCACTCCATTCAGTTCATAAGATCCAGCGCTGAATTTGAGCTCATCAGTCCACTCCTGACATCCAAATCTTCAGCCGCTCTTTTCACCCCCTCACCACCACCAGTGGCCAGACTCCATCTGGGGTGTATTCTGCACTACTCTTTAGTATGATGGTGTCACAATGAAGTCTAATCAAGTAAGACTCTTATCTGATTTTTACTGTGCACACGTCAATAAAATATTTGCTCAATCTTAATGAAGTGTCTCTTGACACAAGGGGTTAATAGGCTCCGTAGCTATACGTACCCCCTAAATTCACAACTATAAATCAACATTCATTTATGAAAACACTGTGACCACACAAATGATCTGATATCTTAAGGTCAAGATTTTCTTTTTTTTTTTAAGTTTTGTTTGTGCTACACTATTTCAAGAAACATGCAAAGACATCCACATAAAAGCTCCAGAAAAAAAACTACTTGAAAACATCATAGCAATAGGTGGTTCATGCCTGTTTAAAGTGCCCTCACAGCACTTTCCTAATGTCTTTCAATTACACCTTCATCAGTGTGTCCTTGTACTATTTAATGTCTTCTGCTGTCTGTATTTTACACACTACAGTTAGCTCCACATGTTTGTTAAGAAGACCTGAACAGCTCTCTTGTTGCTTTTCACAGCTTTGTATTTATTTTATTATTTTTTTGTTTGTTGCTCTTTGAAACGTGGTCATTACCTTTGTTTAGTTTTATCAACAGGAAAATCACATCTGTCTGACTGCCTTTTCTCTCCCTGTCACCACATTGGTATATATGCTCATTACAAAATGAGAAACAACATTGAAAATATTAGAAACTTCAAGAAGTAAAATCCGCACTTGCCTTTCCACTATTTTACCATTACTGCAGATCTGCATGAGGAAGGGCAGAGCATTCTTCCCATAGCCACATGCAAACTTCATGCTGGGAGTCATGCATAAATAAAGAGAGTTAATGAATTTGGAATGGGATTCCCAGTAGTTGAGGTCATTGCAGCGTGTGTCACATATCTATTAAAAGAGGCAATTTAGGGAATTAAGGAAGGATTCTCTGTTTGACATTTGACCTCCGTGCAAGCATGGGGTCTGTTTGAGTGGATTTGAAGGATTCTGACTTCATGGCTTTAATTTGTGAAGGGACTAAATGAGTTTTTGCACCAAGTATGAAAATGAATCAAAAACAGCTATGGCAGCAGTAATAGATATTTGTTCTCTCTGCTTTGTTAAATCTCCCAGTTCAGGAGTAAGAAGGTATCAATGTCTGTATTCACATTTTTGTATTTCATGCTTTAAATATTGCCTCAGAAGAATGAAGTGAATTTGAATCAGTGCCTGACAAGTTAACACTTTAAAAACAAAGGGGCGATTTCAAAGGGTTGGGAGTGAGGTAACATGGGTTTTCAATCATGTTAACACCATGACTATAGGGATGGGAAAGTGGGTTTGCCAGAATGATTGCCATGGAACTTTGTACAAACATTCACGGTTCACAGATGATAAATTTTAGTGACTTGAAAGATATTCTGACTTTTGCTCTAGCACCACCAGCAGGTCAAAATTTTAGCTCATTCAGCCATATATAAGCCAACATGTATTTGATGGATTGTACAGACATTCATGGTTTCCAGACAATGTATCCAAGGGACTTTGGTGAACCCCTTGACTTTTCCTCCAGTGTCACCATGAGGTTGAGTTTTTATTTATTTCTTAATATCTCAACATTACATCACAATTAATCTATTGGATGGAACTGCCATACATGTAGTACAGACATTCATTTTTCGTAGACTGTTTTGTAAAAACTGTATCCATGACCTTTCATTTAGTGCCATCTTCAGGTCAAAAATTCTGGTTATCCAATACTGCGGTTTATGACCAAAGCTGATGACATTTCAGCTATGCTTTCTGAAGATTGCTGATATGTAAATGTATAGCATGCTAACATGATTTAAAATCTTGGCAGGGCTGATTATCTCATTCATCATTAAAGTGGTTTGAAGCTGGTTTTGTACTTGACACAAGGGGATAAGGGAAGCCTGGTGCAGGAGGTGGTCTGTGTCAGCTATGGTGCTTCTTCGGGCTGTCTACTTGTATAGGCTCCATAGCTACATGTAAACCCTCAATTCACAACTATAAATTCACATTCACTTAACACAACTGTTTGTTAATGTGGTGAATGCAACACCTTTAGGAACTAAAGACAATGCATGCAAAGATCTATTAACAATCTTAAACCATTTGATCTTCCAGTTCCTCAAGGAATGGCCATGCATACCTTATTACAAGATTTACAGGCTGCTGAGTAAAATCCTCCAACGCCTAAATGGAATTAAAAAAAAATTGGCATTGGACTGCATTGAAATGTAATGTATTCTGAATTTGATGCAATACAAAAGTGTGATTAACTGACAAAATTATCTATTTGAGCACCAGTATGAAAATAATCAGGTTTTAACTGAGGTTATACTAAACTGTATGCCGGGTGTATTGTTCCATCCCAGAGGCAGACGAAAAAGTTATATTACATCACCAGGATGCTGTAACTGTTGCAAATTTACCACAATAGCTTGGGTTGAAATGCTTTTCTCAGCGGCAGCTCAGTTACAAATACTCAGCTGTAAATGAGTGGAATGTGAGCTGATAGAGATTGACTCCACTTAACTCAGGTGAATCAGGGTGAACACCGGCGGTCAATCCTGAAGACTGTTGCCAGCTCACCTCTTAATCATCAGGAGCAGTCAGCCTTTTCTAGCCTTTAGTTTTTACACTTTTGACCTGTGTGGGTTTTTGCTGACAACACAGGGAATAAAGCGTTTGCATCTCTCAGTCAAGCTTTTCTTCCCAACTTTCATCTTTTGCTGAGCTTTGTAGAGTTTGAAGGAGAATTCATATTGTCAGCATGCTGCAGGTACCTCCTACATATTTAATATTCTTCTTCGGAGGAAACATCCATTTTTCCTCATTGGCTCTGACGATTATTAACACCATTCTTGTCCAGCCATGTGATTTTCACTGGCATTAATATCTCATCACTTTATGTAAATTTGAATTAGCTACATAGAAATAATGGCTAATTAGTATTATTGTTTAAGAGCTTCCTTGTTTTTCAGCTATGTCATGATGAACATGAATTCTGTCATTTTAATAAGCCAAAGGTGACTGTGGCTGAATCCTTTTATTTATTATTGGTTATTTTCAACAAAGTTCTGGCTCATTGATTTTGTAATTTATAATATTGTTTATTTTAGGTTGTGTAAGTGGAAAACAGTAAGGTGAAGCAGGATGTTTTCTGTACGACATCTCAGGAGTAAGTAGGTTCTGGAATAAGTGGGATCAATCTCTGACTCTTGTTGGACTTTGACTCAGGCTATTATTCTGCACTGTTTATTTGCAGGTATGGACATTTCAAGTTCACATGGTAATATTTTATCTGGGGTTTTCATGCCCACTCAGTCTGTCTCTCTTTAGCTATTTCTCTCATCCTTTTTTTTTTCAGTTTCTCTGTTGTTTTGAAAAATGTCAGATAAAATTGTCCTGTTTGTTACAGATGAATGATAAAAACATCTTGGAGGCATGGAGGTCTGACACATGAAAAGGTCTTTTGACCCTTTAGTCAGAACATTTTTAGCATGTTAATCAGTAGTACGGTGAGTCCTGATTATCAAAGTTGAGCATCTTGGCTATGTAACAAAATGACTATTTGAGTCAAACAAAGATTGACAGAAAAAATGAGTGTGTGCCCCCTGACCAGCAGAAATAATGAGGGTGAAGTAACCAGTTGTTACTTGTCCATAAGAAGTGCTTGGGAAAAATGAAGTATATGTATCTTTTTGATAAAATAGAAATGAATGTATCAAATGACAGATAAGAATAATGTAGTAAATTAACCTAATTAGACAAAGTGTTTATAAACCAAACAATTTTTAATAATCTTTTTTTTTTTTTTTTTTAATGCTTTCAATGAGGCCTTTCCCGTTGGTCACATTAAATAAAGTGACACATAGTAAATATATTCACTTTCTGGAAAGATTAGTTGTTGTGAGCTTGTTTGGTCTTTCAATATGTTGCATCCAAGTTAAGGTGACATGTGAAGTTCATGAATGATTCATGAAGTTTGCCTTCATTTGGTGGGAGGTAGGAGTGGCTCATACATTATCAGAGTCGAAGACAATTGCTGTAGGCATAAATGCTGCCTCAGTGATTTATCTTCGTCGAGCAATGATATTTATAGAAAGTTCAATACTTTCATGGCTTTCAATGTCAAACAACAGCGTGTGCACTGATCGCAAAGAATTACAGAGAAGATAAAGGATTAAGGGAACAGAGAGGCCATGGTGGCTCTTAACACCCTGAGAACACACATTAAGAACCAGTGGTTCTAGAACAAGACTTTAGTCTGTTAGTGGCCAGAGAGGAAGCCTGTTTGTGTTGGTCAGGGCCTATTGTTACATCCGCCAAGGAGGTTATGTTTTTGCCGGTGTTGGTTTGTTTGTCTGTTTGCAACATAACTCAAAAAGTTATGGACAGATTTTGATGAAATTTTCAGTATATGTCCTTTCTGGGACAAGGAACAATTGATTAAACTTTGGAGGTGATCCGGAAAACCGCCATTATGGAAATATCGATTTTTGGGTATAACTATTAAACTGAAAATGATATCAATGTGATTCCAGTTGCTGAACTGTGAACTGTGCTGCTTGGCGGAGGTCTGCGCTCTCCGAGTGCTTTCCTAGTTTTGGTTGCTTTCTTATTCTGATTAACACTACAAATAGAGATAGACAGATTATCTATATAAAATGGGTTCTGTGTGATTGGTGTTCCCATTTCTTTCTCCTTCACTTTCACTTAACGTCTGTTTAGTAAACCACACATCAATTGATGTTCTCTTCCTTTTCATCCAGGAAGCATAGCTTTAAATGGTAGGATTGTTGGAAATAAAAGAAGACACTAACAAAACAGTATCCGTCCCCTAAAGACACCAACTGTCCAAGGAGTACAACTTTCGCTGTGAGAAATAAAAATTAATGTTGGATTGCTGTTCATATTGGATCCATTAGACACAGAGGGGGACCACTTGGATCAAGACCACTGGCAAAAACGCACAATCACTTGGCCAAATGTAATTATGTCTCCTCTGAGAGTTCCTTAAAATTTCCACTGTGAGTTGTCATTATGAAAGCATCAACAGTGTATCATTGAGAAGGTAGATTATTTTCTTCTCATTTATCATCATTTTGGAATTCCATAATACGAGAGATATTATTACTTACCCCCCTCAAGAGGTTGGGTTGTAATAAATTACTTACAGTTTGCCAAAGTGAAAAAAAAGTAATTCAGTTAAGTAGATTTTAAATTAATATGCAAGAGGAGGGAGATGGTGGACCAAAATAGGACCTCTCTTAAAGCTGTAATTTTTATTGGGCAATACTGTCCAGAGACAACAGAGGACAAGCTTAATTTAATCTAGAAAAAAAAGAGCTGACCATAGTCCACTGAAAACTGTGGGTACGTATGTAGACAAATGGTGAAAATAATGTGGAACCAACTCAGCATCTTGATTACAAATTCATTTCAGTTTTTCTATACTGATTTCACTGTGTCAGTCTTGATACAGGGGCTAGGGCATACATTATCAGCGAGCATCACTTTTAAGTATGACATCATTGGTTCTTTCAATGAGCTGCCTTCCAGAGACACTGTGCTGTGCAACTTATTTTCAGAACATATATATTTCTATCAGCAAAATGCAGCTCATCATGAGGGTTGTTGGTTGAATTGGAAGTGTGGCCATGACTGAATGAGAGCATTAATGTTGCTGGTCTGACTCAGTAGCTCACTATCCAAAAGCAGCATAAGGCAAAGTTTTTGTTGTGTGCTACCAAAGAAATTTATTTGTAACGCAACTATGAACTTATTAGGTTGTATGTTTATTCTTGCATATACTAATGGACTTTTTTCCCCCAGATGTTGTCTTGGGGTCTTGAGGCACTGATACATAATTGCAAGGTAAGTCTGAACAAAGTTTTGGTATCCCTCCCTAAAAGCTGTGCAGTGGCAGCAAATATTGCCACCTGTGTAAATGTATGTATGTGTGTGCGCGCGTGTGTGTAGATTTTATTATTGGCTGTGGTTTGATTTGATTCATTGGTGCAAATTACATTCAATGTCCTCAGTCATGTTTGTCATGCACTGTTTTAATCAAGGCTTAGATGAAGTTTGTTGCACATCTCTGCTGAACCTTTCATGACAAGATTGAATGTGGCTTCCAATTTGCTGCATTCAGTTTGTCATTCAAGTGAAACTTGAGTGATAATATTTCCTGCCAGACACTTACAGTGTGAAATATGTTGCCTACTAGATCATCATATTCAGAGATTTATGGTTTATTATGAAAAAATATTTTGATGCAAACATGTAATTTCAGGAGATCTTTGGAGGTGAAGAGGAGCCTGTTATGGCCATACAGTAAATGGTTGCAGAATATTGGAATAACTGTATGATCATTGTGTGAGTATCACTAGAAATGTATTTCTGAATGAGGTGAAACTTTTATTTCACCACCTTTTAAAATTAAAAAGAAATGAGCTTTTTTTTTTTTTTTTTTTTTTTTTTTTTTAACTTATTTAAGTCATTGTTTTTTGGTCCTAACTAAGTCCAGGTATTTGTCTCAATTAATTGTATTGTTTGTTTGGCCCGGGTCTTCAGGGATAAAAACAAAGTCTTATTATCCCTGTTATCTGGTAGAATATGGATGGTAGCACAAGGCCCCGTTAGCGCATATCAGCAATAGCAAATATGAAACAACTGAAAGGAGGAGAGGAGCAAACTTTTTAAATTGGTGACCCTGGTGACGGGTGATTCCAACAAGTTTAATAAATTGTTAAAACGTTAGTAGAAATGTGTCTAGAACTGCTGAGGCCAACGTTTATAACTAATGAAGTCTTGCTGTAAGGAAACTGAAGACATCGGTAGAGCTCGTATTCTGGGAGGCAGAGCGCCTGTGTGTGTGTGAGAGAGAGGAAGTGGTGTGTGTTATGGACAACAGGTAGCTGAAGTGGAGTTTTCCTCTGTCTTGACGATGAGTTAATGCTCCTTTATTTTCTGACCTTGTAGTATGAGCAATGTTACACTGGCAGTTTCAGACCAGTTTGTCTGATTGTGTGTGGTTTCCATGTGTGTGATGCCATCGGTTTTTTGAAAAGTAATCATTTGTGCAGTGTGAGTCTGGACTATGTTTTTTTGTTCTATAGTAGTTGACATGATTGACAAGCCAGCAAAAGATAGGGTTCTCATGGTATTACAGCCCTCGTGATATAGAAACATACATATGGGATTATATTTGCATATCTGGCATATGCATTTTAAGCCTGTGCAGTCCACTTAGACAAAGTGAAATAATTCATTCATGTTTAGAACATGTTGCAATGTCTGTCATTGATGTTGTCCCCATTGTCCATTTCCATCTTCATCTTACTTAACAAACATTTCAATACATACACAGCTTATGTCCTCACACTCATCACAATCATCACACACAGTTTAGAATATTACCAAAAGATTTTTCACAACCAACTTGACATATATTATATTATTATTTTAACATGAATACTTTTGAATCATTTTCATTTACAAATTGGGATCTGTGCTGTAGAGTTATGGTTTATAAAGGACTCTCACTTTCTTTTTCATTGAAGTGTAGAGATGGTTAGTTTTGCCATTGATTGGTCACAATCTGATCTGTTCAAGCTTAATACTGTTGTAGCTCAAGTGGCAAATATGGGTTTCCACATGTTTTAGAATAGGTAACGTGACCCATTCTGGGTTTTATAAAATTTTCAATGGCAGCACTAATAATTGTGAAAATAATAATAATAATATATTGAATACCCCCAACCGATGTTTCTTTTCTGTTTCAATGTTTTTTGGTGGTCGATCAGATGCCTGGTACAGAATCTCCTGCCATTAGATTTCTGAGACCATCCCTTAGTGCTAATCCTGCTGTTTGAGCTGTCAGAGTTTATTGTAGATCTAGGTCTAAAGCAAGGTCAAGGGGACAGCAGGACAGATTTTTTATTGGTCAGAATGCAATGAGCCAGGTTAAGAAAAAAAAGATGTGTATGCTTTTGTGTGTCTCTATGTTCATACAGCAACTACCAATTGTCATGTTTGTCCTACTGCAGATCCAAATAGTCTCCTCACCAATAGTGACTGTCCAGTATGCTCGCAGTGTCTGGACGTGTGCAACCTATGTTTGTATTGTAGCTCTGTTTCCACAGCTGCCATCCTGCCATCAACTGAGAAATATAATAAAGATATATAGAGAGAATAACAACGTGAGCACCACAGACAGAGCTGACGAATACAATATGTAACACTTTCTACTTTCAATCATGCTGCATTTACTGAATTTGTCATTCCTAAAGAACTTTGCTCTAAAGAGGCAGACTGGGGAAACGCGATGTTCTGTGTAACAGATGATGAAACTCTAATGTAAGTAGGAAACGTTCTTTTCCTCGCCACAGAAAGGCTCAAACTAAGGTGGCAATAACAGTGTTTGTCTTCAATCAGCTGTCAGTAGAAATGCAATCACTCAGACGGGAGGTTCAGGAACTGATAGAAGCACAACAACGAAACGTCCAAACATTCCCATAATAGATACACTGCATTTAAATACAGCTACTTATCCTGTGAGACAATTGGTTGAAATGAGGATCAAAGTGGTTCCTAATACAGAGGCTATGGCTGTGACGAATGCCACTGAGAACAGCAACAGGTAAAGAGCATCAGAGGCATCTGAGGTAATATGAGGAGCTAGGAACCATTTGACTGTGTGCGCTTCACTGAATGAGTGTTTACCTGATAAATCAAAGAGGAGATAAGAAAGGCAGGAGATAAGAGTGATAAAATGTATGTAGGGTATCTCCTTGGTGCCTGTGCTGACCAGCTATCTCCACTCAGTGTGTGAATCGACGTCCCCTGGAGGCGTGCTGGTGATAGCAGCGTGAATCAAATTTTCAGTTTCAATAAAACCCTCAAATTATTACAAATCACAATTACTAGATGATGGAATACAGAAGGTTATGAAGTTGTGCAGCCACTGAAAAAAAGAAACTCCTAAAACAAACTAGCAAAGAAAAGCACAGAAGAGCACGAGTTAGAACATCTGCCTCAAGGATTTACAGAAAAAAAATCTTGGGACAAATTGGAAAACTTCAGCAAAGACATTAAAGAGGTTCGATCTGAAAAGTAAAAGCTTTCACTGATCTGAGTTGTGATGTGAAATTACTTAAACAGTCTGAGGAGGTGGAGGAACGATATGACTTAAAGAGACAATCCATACAGGAGATAATTAACCATCTACTGAGAAACTGAGACACCAGCACGTTTATCTGTAGATGTATGAGGAACTTCAAGCTGCAAGTTCTAAGGAACCTGATGCATTCTTTAAAGCATTCTTACAGGGAGAAGCAATGTCTGGTTTGGAGGTGGCACCCAGCACCCACCCACAGTCCGCTGACTCTAATCTGCTGGACCCACTCACACCTTAACATGGCCTCTTCCTTTAGATCTTGTCACGGAAATGCAGCCTGAAGACCAGAAAGAGAGGGTTAGGAGGAGCTTCCTTTCTCAGGCCATCAGGATGTATCGCCTGGCCCAGCATGGTGGCCCATTCGGTCTGAACGTAAATACTACACACCCGGTTCACTTACCCATTACTGCTGCCCTAATGCCGTGAGCTCCTGCCCAAACCACTCCACATCTGTATGTACTGTACCTCGCAAAACATATATAAATCCATATTTATATTAGCTATCATTTAGTTTCTTCACACATTGTATTTACTCTTTGAATTGTATTTTTAAATTGCATTTTACATATCTCTCATTGTGGTGACTGTGCTGTTCTTCTGCTGTGACTTTAAATTGGCTTCTTCATACTGTTTGTGTAGATTTCATATCTCTGTTCCTGGCAGAGAAGGAAAGTAAACATCTCACTGCAGTGTCCTGGCATAATTGTGTCGTGATGTTTTCCATTCACTGCAATTGCACAAGGGGCAACTGTGGCGTCTGAAACTACTGCAGCATGTTTTTTTTCCTCCCTCCATAAAAAGTTGCTAAACTAGTTTATGTGGCAATATGGCGCCCATTTGAGTGTGTCAGTTGGATGAAGTGAAAACATTGTTTGATTGGATTAGACCGGGAACCGATAATTAGACCAACCAGTCTTTGAAACCATTATACATCACACACACTCCAGCGAGCCAAATTGTTGCAGCAATGGCATCAAAAATTGTGTGCTGTGTCACCAGCTTGAGATGAAACTAATGATTCCTGCGGGCCTATTTAACTGCTGCAGCAGTGGAGAAAGAGAGATATTGGCAAAAGTAAAAGCAGTAACACTTCACTTTGAGTTACTAAGAACAGAGAGAGCCAACTCCAGGCACATTTGCATCTTGCTTTTACTGTATATGAAGCCCGTATTGGAGAGGCCAAATGAGACTGTAAAACCACCACTGTTTCATCTCTGTGTCTTCCTCAGTGTTTTACAGGCCAAGAAATAAACTTATATAGGCCATGCACACAAGGCAAAAAAACTGTAATTATGGTGAAGGGTCTATTTTATTTTTGGGGGGAAATTTCAAATGTAGGATCCACTGATTCAGTTTATGATTCTCAGGAATAAGACAGTGTAAGTTAAAGAACAAGTCTAGTAGTACACATTAAATGACAAACGTAATTACAAAAACAATTTGTTTTTTCAAGCTCATCAAGTGTGGGCTAACTATGTGTTAGTATAACACACTTAACTACCTGTGAACATGCAATTAATTGCTAAAAACCACAAAAATGGGTGTAATGTGTAATGTGAATTTCCCCACTGTGGGACGAATAAAGGCATATCTTATCTTATCTTATCTTATCTTATCTTATCTTAAGGACAGACCCAAAAAAACCTATGTTCTTGCCTTCTAGAATCTTTCTGATCAGACACCCCTATGAGCAGGATGACATTTGTCTCTGCCTTCAAAGAACAAATCACTGTCTGGGATTAAAGCACATTAGTCTTAAGGTTTGGTTAGGTTAGAGCCGAAAAACCACTTGGTTATGGTTCGAGGAAGATCATGGTTCACATCTTTATCCGCCATCATGGATACAATAAATGTGGTTAAGGTTCATAAACAATCCTGGTCATGTTAATTAAAAAAAAAAAAAAAAAAAGGTTGACAGCAGTATCAGATGGAGATGCAAAGTCTGATGTTTTGTTGCCCGGTTCATTCACCTCAACCTCCTGCCCAAGTGGATTTTATTGGTTTATTATAATGTCACATGACTTCATCCTTTGCAGCCCATCATAATAACTACGGCTTTGAGAGGTCTTTGTCACTTCAGCGTAAAAATACATTTGGGGTCCTTGCAGATTCTGTTGCTCTTGGGAGGAGACACAGATAAGATAAAAGATAAGATAAGATAAGATAAGATAAGCCTTTATTCATCCCTCAATGGGGAAACATTGAGCCTCTTTTAGAAATGATCAGACAAAAACATAACACTAGCAGTGTCTGCAGTCATATTAGGTGACCCACAGTTTATTAGGGAATATTTATGGTAAAGTTGTCAATGACATTTTATCAGAGCATACTGTAGTAGACATAAAGAGGGAATGGACATGACATGAAGTTACACTCTAAAAATGTCTTTCTAAAGCAAAGCGGCCCTTGACTAATTTGAGAGATGGTCATCTAATGATCAGAGGGAAATTAGATGAGAATATTATAGCCTACAGCAGATGATGTTACACTGTCAGTGTAAAAGATAATGCTACTGGACAGAGACCTGCATGAAGACCCTGAGGCAGCTGTCAAAGTGAGTGAACTTCCCAACATCTACTGAACTATAGAAGGCTTTCAGTAAATCATTTAGTTTTTAACAGTTTATTTCAGTTAATTTCAGTATCATTTCTAAACTCCAAATTTATTCAATTTTGGAAAAACTCCCCAGAAAAACCCTTTAATGAAGAAAATAAAGAAAGAAATCTCAAGAAGCACAACAGAGGACGGAGCTCTCTCCAAGGACAGACATGCAATAGATGTCTTGTGCACAGAACAAACCAACATAGTGTAATTAAAATTTGGACAATCAGGATGATGAAATTATTGAGCAACTTCCATCTGACAACAAACAGATCTGCAAACCTACAGTACATGACCTCCCCGTGGACGTAAGAGGACAGACTGCACAAACATGCACATTTTTTCAGATTTCAGGTCAAATGAAAGCTTTTTTAAATTCCTCTGTTGAGTAAGTTTGACTTTCTCTGACTTTCTGTTTGACTTTTTGAAAATATGAATGCCACACATGATTCTAAATCACTCATTTGTGCCCCTTATGAACAAATCTATTCATACAAGTGTTTCGAGCATAAGGGCCCAGAGTGTGTTGTTATCTAGTTACTCCTTTTGTCTTGGTTGCTGGTGATTTTTTTTTTGTTTTAAATGCTTTGCATTTCATTTGAAATGTAAAATCCGGGCAGAAATATCAAGGTTGGCTCATCAATTGTCCCCTAATGTCTTTACTATATGAAATGACTGACCACCTAAGGACAGTCTTGTGCCTTTAAGAGATGAGGTTTAACAATGTGTCATAGTTGAGCTCAAGACCTTCACAGAAAAGTGGACCAAACAGACTAGTGATGGTGTCACCAGTTTTAGTATAATAATGAAGTATTAACAGGTCAAAGCTGGTCACCAAATGAGCAGAGACCTGCTCAAAGCTAACTTCTTTGCAACAGCTGATGAGGGCAGAGAGTTCACAGACCATATAGATCACATACTGGATAAAGGATGAAGTGGTGAAGGCTTGAACTATGGCGCACAGGAAAAGGCTGGTGATGGTGCCTCCAATCGCAGAGGGAGGAGCACCCATTTGGTGTTACTGTGGTTTGAAGGGAAGTTAAAAAAAAAAAAAAAAAACCTGTTTGAAGATCATAACCAAGCTCCATGTTGAAGATGATGAAACCCTCTGGTAAGCAGGATGCAGTCCCTTCCCTGTCACCGTCAAACTTGAGACAGTCAAAACCAAGGTGACAGTGACAGATTTAATCTGCAGCCAGCCGTTCGCCGGCTTTTATCTCAGCTCTCAGGGGTCCTGTGACGAAAACTGGCCTCAATGTTCTCCCTGGTTTCAGTCATCTTCTCTACCCTGTTTGTTCTTCTCTTCAATCTCATTCTTCCTTTTTCTTGTTTTCCCCTTGACCTCTTTTCCTTCCACCTGTTTACTCTGTTGTCACTTTTTCTTCTTCCTCTTTTCTTCTTCTTTAACTTCCTTCCCTCCCTGCTGTCCACCATCAGGGTTTTTGTCATTTATTACTTGTGTTTGTCTCCCTAGCTTTTCATTTCTTCTCATCCCTTTCGTCTTTCTTTCTTCTCACTTTCTCTCAACCGTTTCTTCTTCATCCCTCCTTCCCTCACTCTCTTCCTTTCCTTCAGCCTTATCTCCTACTTCGCCCAATGCTTCACCTTCCGTCTCTTCCCTCTTGCCCTTCCTTTCACCCACCTTACTACATCTTTCACCATCATTGGCTTTTCTACTCACTTGAAATTTCAGCATTATGCACAAACTGAAACTGAGACCAATGGAACGCACTTACTGAACTTTTCAGTCACATCCCTTTCATCCTTCCTCTCCTTTCGCTTCTCATGCCTCCCTTCCTTCATTCCCAGCGTCATCCTGTCTCTGTCTCATCCGTGCTTCTTCTCCCTCTTTCTAGTTTGGCTCCAGCAGACTTGATCAAACAGCTTAAGTGCACCAACTCTTCAACCAATCACCGCTGTCACTCCTGTGCACTCACACCTGCTCACTCCTCCTCAGCCTCTGTGAGTTTTGTGTGCGAGTTTGTTTGGGTGAGCAGGGACATGATGTTACATAATGACAAAACATGATTGGACAGTGTGCCACTTCATTTTGTTGTGTGTGTGTGTGTGTAAATGAGTATGCATATGGCTGCCAGTGTGAGTGAGTGCGTGAGTGAGACACTTCCAGCAATTTCAGCAAAGGTTAATAGAGAACTGCTTCACACTTTCTTTCTGCACACCAGAGAGAGAGAGAAAGCAGGTGGGAAAAGACAGAGCAGGAGACAAAGAAAGAAAGATTAAAAAGAAAGAAAGAAAGAAAATTAAATGTGCGTTTAAATAGACAGCCCATTAATCTTCTGGTGGCAGCCCACCATCTGCGTGTGTGTGTTTGTTTATCACCAGGTAGGCCGAATTATGCCGCAAAGAAAACATACTCTTTCTCAGACCTAACTTCATATTTACAGACACTTGTCACATTTGAATTTTGATCAACTTTAATGCTGTCTGTCTTTAAAAAAAATACCTCTGCATAATCTCAAAAGTGAAAAAAAGGTTCATGTTAGAAGGAATTACAACATTTTTTATAATATTTGATATTCATGTCGGTTGTATTGTTTGCTCCTTGGCCTTTATTTATTGCGGCATTAACACAATGTTGTCATTCCAACAGTTTCTATTAGGAACTAGCACTTACAAAATTGCACCAGTTTGCCTGAGGAAAGTATAATAACAACTACATGATATCTTAATTAAAGGCCTTGGTCTTAATATTTCTGCTCTATATAATTAGTGAATTTAGTGAATAAATAATTACAAAAAACAACAAACTGGTGAGGTGACATTATCATCGTAGTCCCCAATTTAATTTCACCTGTCAGTCACTTAGTGTGAGCATTATGTGCCTGCTAATTCATCAAGTCCACCTTAAATTCAAATGACAGTGTCAGTATTATTATCATTATTATTATTATTATTATTATTATTATTATTATTATTACTATAAACTTATCATTTCCCTTGCAAAGAACGTGCTTTGAACCTGAGGGCTGCCAGTCACGTTCCAGGAGCATGAAGGAAAGGTGCATTCTTCTGTATAGACAAGAGCAGCAGAGAGACAGATTATCACAATTGGATGTTAAAACCTTCCATTAAGCAAGATTCTCATTAACACTTTCATTATCATGTTTTATCATTATTCCACATGTTTTTCCACCAGACCTTAAGCATTAACAAATGTATTTAATGAGCCCATTTTTGACAATTTGTGCATGAATGCAAATTGGTCAAAAGCACTCACTGAAATTGTTTACAACAGTAATAACTGGTTATGCCTTTTGCATGTAGTATTCAACTATTCTATATTGATTTGTTTTGTTTTCCAATTTACACAAGGTTAAACTAAATCACTACAATCAATCATAGCAAATGCTCTGGGAACTGTAATTGCTGTTTGCACTACAATTGCAAGATACAGTATGTTCCATGTTGTTCACATCATATAGCCTTTAATGAAGTGCCGGCTGAAGAATTCTGTTTCACGTCAGCATGAACAATCACCTCCATCTAACAACACAGCAGCCTCAATTCAGACACATGGCACCAAATGACTGGCACGAGTTATTATTTAACATTGTTTGGTGTTATGCCGTTGTTGCCATCATTGCTCCTACTGTGCATTAGCTTTGCTTGATTTTAGTATTATTATTATAATCGACATTAATAGTGGGATTTCTCTTGCATCCACTTCATCAACGATGAAGAACACTGATGCCACTCTCCAAAGATCATTTTTGAGGCATAGGAAGAGCCACTCTCTAACGTCACTGAACAATCCTGAGTGGACTGTGTGTTTCTGTAGTTCAACATAGTGAACCAACTGATTGGTGGTTCATCTACAATGCAACAATCTATTTGCCTCTCGTCAGAATCTCCCAGTTAATTTTTTGTTCATATAATGTCAATATCTGGAGCTGATCATCATCTGTGAATCAGGACCTTCAGTATTTGGATCAAGCAGCTGGTGAAAAAGAGGCTGTAAAAATAAGCCTGCAACAGCTATTTTTTTTAGAGGAGGCCACTAAAAATCTGTCTGCTTTTCAGCATAAAGTATAGATTTTGTGACAAATGCTGTGATGGTACTTTGGCTTCCTCCCACAGTGCAAAAACATGCTGAGATTAATTGATTATTCTAAATTGTCCTTAGGTGTGAATGTGAGTGTGAGTGGTTGTCTGTCTTGTGTTGTTTGTCTATATGTGCCCTGCGACAGACTGGCGACCTGTCCAGGGTGTCCCCTGCCTTCGCCCGAAGTCTCCTGGGATAGGCTCCAGCATCCCTGCGACCTGCAGAGGAGTAAGCGGTAGATAATGGATGGATGGATGGATGCTGTGATGGCTCCTCTGTTTCTGCTGTTGCTGTGCTCTTTGTGTTCAGGGCTGCAGACCTGTTGGGAGGTTACTCAGCGGCCTGGGACACACATGCATATGAGCCAGAGCCAGTGTTTGGGCAGGGTTTGACATACGAATTGGGACTTGTTAATCGAGACTTGCAAAAAATGAGTGAAGTTGGATTTCAACACGATCACAACCAGACATTTTAAGTTATTTCTATTAAACATTGAATGCATAACTGAAACTTGAAGAAAACCCTGAGCTGACTTTTTCCAAGTTTTGAGCAAAACAGCACATTTTTTGACTGCTTTGCATCATTTGGAAGAAATAAGTGGCTGACCAGTACTTTTTAAATCTAAATCATTGGAAAGATTTTGCTATAAATGTAGGAAAATATCCCCCTGTTTCCCTGCAATATCATCTTGTTTGCTTCCCACAGCTCATCCTCCACCTCATTGTCATCTTAGCAACCACAATTTGTCTGTGGATGACTTTATCAAGACGCATACAAGCCGTATACCTCTGTGAGACATTATAACATCAAACCACTCCAACAAATTGGCCGTGAAGCTTAAGATTCCTTTTAATGTATTTTCAGCTGGTGTCAGCTCATCCATAACTCATTTGCGACCCAAGGTTACACCAGCCACTGTAACATACGGTATTACAGCATCACTTGGAGCCTCGATGCATTATTGAGAAAAGCAACTGATTGAACTCAGAGCTGATCCTTTTATTTCTCTCTTTTATCTGTAAATTAGAAGCAAGATGTTTTTTACTCATTAGAATATCATTAAAAGCAGAAGCACGAGTTACGGCATCAGAGGTAGACTTTGTAGTTTGGAGAAATAGTGCACAGTGGATGTCTGGGGATCATGTCCACACACAGGACCACAACAACATGAAGTCTATACTGAAGTTAATGCTTGATGAGTTGTCTTAAACTGATCAAGCAGAATTCCCTCTTTCCCAGTAGAAAGTGGAAGCATCACCTTTTGCTCTCATGGTCATGTTGTGCAGGTTTTGACTTATAAAATAAATATTTTCATAAGTCAGATTTCCTGACAGCTGGATGGGTCAAGTTTAAGGTCAAGAGACTCAATCTGTACAGCACAAGTGAGGGAAAAGATAAGTTCTTGTAGAGTTTATGGAGTATGGCATTTGACCTTATGAGGCACTAATATTTGACATGGGACTGCTCAGCATGTGATTCGGTCCTCTTATATTTTAAACAAATATGCACAAATCTGCTTCATGGTTGGTGCAAGTTTTATGCCATAAAATATCATAATACATAATAATAATATATAAACTATCTGTTGATGTAGGAGAAGCAGATGGCAGATATAAATATTACAACAGTTTGTATTTTAACATTTTGTCTTTATCATGTTTCCAAAATGGTTTGTTCTGCTGTGAAACAAATCCAGCCTAGCCCCTGATTGCTTGATAAGAGATTTTTTTTTTAGGCAGGAATGTGAAATGAAAATAATGTGGCTCCCACCACCTAATGTAAAGCAGTGTTTGAAGCCTGTTTTATTACACTCAGCATCACTGTGACTGTGGCATTACTGCCAAAATTAACCTTTCCTGTTTATTATTTAGTTTGTCTTTTCTTCAAATTATTATCATTAGTATTAGTATTATTACTAAATATGGTACAAAGGACTGGGGTCTCACACAAGATTATTTGGACATAATCTCTTAAGAATTGAACAAATGAATGAATTAAGAACAGTCATGATTTGTGCAATGCTCTTCACTCTTTCAGTTCAGAGAAAAAATAAAGGAAACGTTTGTGCATAAGACCCAAATGATGAGCACCTCAAGGTAGATGCACTCCTGCTGACTAACTGTTCGGCTGGTTCAACTCACAAGGCTGCTGTGTTCTGAATGAGGTGATGTATTTTTTTTTTTTCCAATTAAAGGAGACGGCTCTCAGAAACAGAAAATGTGATGCAAATGCTGCTTCCAGAAAAAAAAAAGAGAAATGGAACTCGAGAAAACTTAAATTGTCTTACAGTCAAACCCATTGATAAGAGGTATTCACAGTGTTAATGGCGGCTAAACGCTTACAATTTAAAAATGTTTGAGACTCAAGGCTGAAGTTGGCACAGCAGTCACTGTACCTCAAAGAAGATTGAAGGTTGCTAATAACAAACACTGTGATGTTTAAAATCAAACACAGCCCAGTAATAAGAACTTTAATTCCTGATATATTTTACTAAACAGGGAGAGATAATGGAGAGATGCCTATCTCCCATTGAGTGATCGCTGTCTGAGATTTGCAGAATACACAAAGGGGAAAGCTGTTCGCCTGGCGTGGAGAAGAATGGAACTTTAAGCTGTTTAATTGGATCAGTCAACAAAAGAATTATTTACCATTGTTGAAGCTTAAGAAGATGAGGCTGTGAGAGAGTCTATCAGGCAGAGGCAGCGAGAGGAAAATGAGGAGGGAGAGAGAGGTGAGGGGAGACAGGTGTAAAACAGAGGGAGACGGAGGGACTTTTAAGCGAAGCAGCGAGGAACAGGCCAAAGGGAGGTGGGAGGGAGACAGAGATGACAGGAAAAGGAAAACACATGAAAGAACACCTGTACTGAAATACATAAATGGTTAAAGAGAGACATCAGCCGAGAATGAGAGAGAGGAAAGAGAGCAATAGAACCTGAGCAAATAGAATAAATATGATTGTTTCTTCTGCTCTGAGCCCCCTCAGGCGAATTAGAGCCAGGCCTTGTGCAGAGAAACCTGACTGCCTCTCTTTGATCTTCCCTCTAATCAGATTGGAGCTCAGGGTTTAGGGAAAAGGCATAACATTGTATTGCCTCTTTTCTCTTTGAAAACTGTGTGTGTGTGTGTGTGTGTGTGTGTGTGTGTTTCTGACATAGGCTACTTTCAGGGACACGATTCACCAGTTTAGATGGCTTGTTCAATTGGAGACAGGAGCTGGTTTTTTGTGAAAGTGATAGAGATTGATTGAGAGTGACTGGCTTAGATTAAAGCTAGAGTCTGGGAAATCTCCAGGAAATTAATGTAAGTCTATGTCATATCCCTACAAGTGATGATGTAATAATGTGCGGGGGTGTGTCTAATTATACATCTGTTTGTGTATGCACATGGTGGGGGTCATGTGTACAATACAGTGCTGTGGGATGAGCAGGAAAGGCCTGATATCTAGAACTGCTATGATGCTAACTATAGCTGGTGTGCATTAAAAAGCATGGAATGAATAGTTACGCACTTTGTTGTTCGTTGTTTCTTTTTGTCTTTTGAAGTTTGCATGAGCACTGAAACACTGCAGGCCAGATGCATGAAGCTGCAGCATATGCACAAAGACAGAAATTCAGTTTGTCAGGTTTGTCATGCACATGCCTGGCTCTATTATATAGATTCCAATTATGAAACAGACTGTGCATGATCTCCACACAATCAGTAAATGGATTTAGACACAATCATGATGTTGGCTATTTGCATTGCAAGGACGAGTGGTGGAATCATGATTTATCATTAATGCAAAGTAATAAATGTTTCCTGTTAAATGTTTTGCAGACATGAACTCTGCTCTTCATGCATGCACTGTTTGCTTCTCTGCTGCTGTTGTGTGCTCATGGACATGCTAATTCTATACCTAACCATGTGTACATTTGTAATAAGCATGAAGTGTGATCATTGTAGTCAGACTCTCCAGTTGACTGTTGTTTTCACCCTGGTGGAAAAATATGGGAAAAAAAGGATATGAAATTTTATTTATACATTTTTCTAAACAACTTTGAAACTGTATTCATATTGGGGCCATTTTAAAGTCTAAATTGTGTGTACCATACAGTATTATGTATTGTTATTTTAGGAAGAGGAAAGTGTTATTCTGGTGTGGATACAGTGTGACATCTACAATCAAACAGAGCAAGGCAACAAACAGGGCAGCAGAAAAAGAAGGTGACTTGTTTGGTTACATGCTGCAGGAGTTTCGTCTGTTTCGGAAATATAAACAAAAAGCCTGCATGAATTTTATAGGAAGCTGGGGAAGAACTCCAGGATCTGTCTCCCTGTGTTTTTATCGGTCGTGCAAACTTGACCGGAGTTTCAACTTTGGTGTGAGTTGCAGATAATTCCAGATTTTTATTATAAGATCAACTATTCCTTCAGTTGAACACCTTGCCAACTTTAACTCCAAGTGTTTGACATATGACATGCTTGTATTACACCATTTCACTTGTCAGTTCTGTCTGTGCCTCCACTTCACTGCCCCAAATCCTATAACTGATGATGCAAGCACAGGCCAAGCGATGGCAAGACTCATTACAGCCAGAAGACCTTTAATCACTCCCTGAGATTAAAACGTGTGAGACTTCAAAAGCAGAGCAGGTTAGCAGCGTGTTGTACTAAATTTGTACTAAATTGAGCAGCTCTTTCCCACAAAATAAAGCTTTAATGAAGCTTAACTTTTCAATAAAGAAAAAAATGCACTAGCTGGAGACTGTAGAGTAGTTATGAATGTAAACAGTTGGCTTTATTCAGATTTAGCAAATAATGTGATTTATGCTTGAGCAGAGAGAGAGAGATAAGTGTATGATTAAATGAGATTCTTTGTAAAGCTTTATCAGTCAAATTGTTTTTTTTATTATTATTATATTACTGCATGTGGTGCCCTCTCCATTAGCATATAAAGAGATCAGAATGGCGACTGTGCACATGGCATTTAGAACAGCGACACATAACAGATTTCATTCGAGGGGATTATTTCTTTAAATTATAAGAGCGATCATTTTTACATTTCCTATTTCACACCACACACACACAGGGTAAACTGGTCCTTGCCTGCTGTGTGTAGTGGAACGCAGTTGCAAACAGACAAATGGGCAGCTGTACATGTATGTGCTACATATTTTCAGACACACACTCTCTCTTTCACACACACACATACACTGACATGGTCTATGTATCATTTTGTGACAAGGCCTGACTCTTTTTGATAAGTCCATGATTGATCTGTGAGCGTCTATTTCCTGTCTTCACCTGTGATAAATCACCCTTACATTGTGTGTGTGTGTGTGTGTGTGTGTGGTAAAAGTCTGTACAATCATTAGTGACACCACAGTGAGTATCATTATTTTTTTTTATTTATTTATTTTTTTTACATATTGATAGTATCTAAGTATACGTATATATTTCATATTCTATAGTACTCCTGGACTGGTCGCCAGTCTGTCACAGGGCACATATAGACAAACAACCACACACACTCAAATACACACCTATGGACAATTTAGAATAATCAGTTAACCTCAGCATGTTTTTGGACTGTGGGAGGAAGCCGGAGTACCCGGTGAAAACCCATGCTGCACAGGAACATGTAAACTGAGCCCAGATCCCAGGCGTCCTAACCAGGATGCGACCCGGGGATCTTCTAGTTGGGAGGTGACGGTGCTAACCACTGAGCCATGGTGCAGCCCATATAATAAACAATATTTGGAACATTAAATAATATATATTTAGATGACATGACACTATTAGTAATCAAACATCGACAAAAAAAAATAATGCACACACACTTATTCATGAATATTTATGAAATATTTAAAATAAATTGTGCTCTGAATAGCAAAACAAAGAAAATAAAAGCTACAGTTTATCCTGATGAAGGGCCATTTTCCTTTCTCCCAGGCCTCTCGAGTAATTTAAATCTTTCATATGCAAACAGTCACCTTGGCAGCTCAACTTATCTGACATGCCGTCTCCTTTAAGATACTACAATCATCAGAGCACATAAAGCTATTTGTTTTATAAATAAATGATGAAGAACATAATTCTCCATACACACATTCTTCATACACACATGCACACAAACACACTCACATTAATCCTGATACAAGGAGGTCAGGCTCTCTGTCAAACAAGCTGCACGTGAACCTCTGTCATTTCTGCATCTTTTTCCTATTTGTCAAACAGATTTTACTGTCAGCTTTGAAAGCATACTTAATGTTTGCCTTGCTTATCTTCTATAGCTGCTTGGTGTCAAACAATATGTCTTACAGTGAGGGCTATTAACACAGTAGTATGATTTGTGGAAAATGTCTGTCTGACATACTGTAAACACAAGACAGGTGGAATGTTTTGACCACAATGAGAGGATTTTTTTTTTTTTTTTTACATTTGCACAGATATTAAATCTAGTTTGCTCATGTTCCACAAATGACAAGTTTTTATAGCATCCATCATAACATAATTTGATCTATGAAGCAGGAGGTTGGTACCAGACAAACCCAAGTCATTCTTATTCTGAATATTCTTCTTCCTGGTTAATATTGTCTACTGTGTCCCCTTCCATCTGTCTATCCACCTGCTCTGATTTGATGGAATGATGAAAGATCTTCTTCAAGCATATTTCCTACCTTCAGCTATGTTATCTCCTTGCCAAGGCCTCAGGTGCCATGCGGAACACCGAAGACATAACACCACCTGCCTCTTATGATGTTCCCTCTTCCTGCTTCTCCTTCCACTTTTCTGAAATATACTGCATCTCTTGTGACCATGAACATATTAAACATCTCAACTTTTCTTAGTTATAATGTCAAATCATAACAGGAATCTCAGGGCACTTTTCAATTAGAGCAGGTCTAGACCGTACTCTTTAATATTATTTACAGAGGCCTAACCCAAATACAGATACAGCAGTGTGAAGGCCTCAGAAAATATGACCAAAAGCCAATGTGGTTACATGGCATCACTCAATTTTTAAATGAGATGTTTCATGGCATACAGTCCACACATCATTATGTCCCATTGACTCTGGCCATTAGTTGTAGTTACTGACAATAGAGTCTGTGTAGTCGTGGTCTTGCTGCTGCTGCTGCTGCTGGTGGTGGTGGTGTAACGGGTACCGGGCTGAGGCACCCACACACAGCTGAAAGATAAACAGGGACGTGAGGCAGGGAGACAAAGCCGAGCCTGCTGAATCCTTTATAGATGTCTTTATTCAAAATAAATTCACTTCACCTGTTCAGCAGTCCTTATTTTGTATATGAATACAATACGTTTCGTCTCTCTAGACATTTTCAAAATGGGCTTAAAACACATAAAAACAAAACCCTCTTTTCCTAACTACCTTCTTCCAATATTAAATAAAGTTGAAAATCTTTACATTTGAAATGTATGAACATAGATACTATATCTGCAGGACTTAGCTTCACAGTATGATGAATAAAACAATTTAAAAACATTTTTAAATAAACAAACAACACTAATTATGTACACGCATGCTACTGAAAATATACAACAATGAACATGGAGCAGGGAGTATGAAACATAAAAATAGGAAGATGGGAGACGTGCGGGCGCCGTTAGCATTTCACCGCTAGGATGCTAACATGGCGGACGGCCTAATCACAAATGAATAAATAACTAACATCACTGGACATTTAACTCATTTACCGGAACATGGTATAGAAAATTAACATTTACGAACAAGCTGTAGCATTTCATACAGGGTTTTAGCACACATTACTGACCTGAAAGATAAACAGGGATGTGAGGCAGGGAGACAAAGCCGAGCCTGCTGAATCCTCTATAGATGTGAGGGGAAACCAGCAGAGCGACGGTCAAGTTCAAATTCTCACACTGCCACCTACTGTTACAAAGATGCTACAGCATGCACAAAGCAAAGAAAACTAACTAACTAAACGTTATTTCACCTACATATTATACAGTCTCTGAACACAAACAATACACAACAAACAACTTAATGATAACAAGAAATTCACAGAGGCAATATTTACACTAATGTGAGCACACATTAAGTGGGCATCACAGTGGCACTAATTAAAATATGTGCATAAATCATATAGCCAGTGCAACACATGGCAGCACCTGAAGTGAAGAGTGAAACTGATGGGAGGAGTGTCTGTGGGCCCACGTAGCTTGGTTGCGTCTTTTGGTTGCACAGACGATGGCAGCCATTTTCCAAACTGGGAGTAAATCAAGAGTTCAGAAAAGTCTAAAAAGAATAGATGTAGACGGGGCCTAGTTGTACAGCACACACACGAAGAGATAGCGAATGAGGAGATCCAAAAACCATGTTTGGAAGTAAAACTATTTCCTCAGCTGTATAAAGACATGTTTACATTTCCTACTCTGGATACACTTCTCTTTCCCCTACCGCTATGGTCTTCTGTTCTCATCGTCTTTTCAAGAAAGTAAGATTTTCTCAGCCGTTGCTCACTATTGTTCCACGATTAATGCAAATTCTACAATTCGGAGCCTCTCCCAGGATGGGAAATGGCCTCTGAAGATTACTTTGCACACCTCACTGACTGTTAGACAGAGAAGGGAGAGGGAGAGGGAGGGGAGGGAGCAAACAGAGAGGGAGGTAAGGGTCAGGGGGGAAGAAGGGGAGATGAGAAAGAAGGAAGGGCAGGGAACACAGAGCAATTCAGAAGCATAAAACAGAAAGAGAAGGCTGGTGCAGAGGTAGCGTGCGTACTACTGCCATATGTGTTTCAGCCTTGCCTGACCCTTCCTGCAGGCTTTCTCACCTGGGAGCATGACACGACTCACTCCTCATTAGAATGGCTGCAGGGATGAAACAGGCCACCTGGTAGGCCACAAGACCACCACCAGGATTGTGGGGGACAAAACGATCTCTAGCAGCGCGCCAATTGATGCTGGCAGACCATCTGATCAGGGGTTACACAGTAAATAGGCTTGCTGTTCTGTTAGGAAGGTTCACACCATTACTTTCTGCTTCGCTACTAAATGGGGACACTTCTTCCTCCTTCCTGTCGACATTGACCTTGGATGTAAATTGTGTACTTAATGAATCAAATTAGGCTGAAACTGGGATTCATGCACATACTGGGAGTCCTGGTGAAACTAGAACTACCAGGCCGATAGCTCTTTTCCACCCGGTCCTGGAGCACTCACAATCTGTAAGTGTTGTCTGGTAGGTAAGTGCAGTTGTAGCACAGCCAGTGGAAAGACAGTGGAAACAGTGGTGCTGATATTGATTTTCTTTTGTGTTTCCATTTACTGACCTTTAAATGTCAGCATCGTTGCTATGGATTATTAATTGAATAGATGAACCTCACCCCCAGAGGAGCTTTACTCAGGAACTTCTGTATTCTATAATAATATAACTGTGATTGAATTACAGACATCATCCGTACAGCATTTACATTTAGAAGTTGATGTCATTGCTCCTGTGAGCCTGGCATTGGTTTAGGTGCAGAAGATCTCTGATCAATGCTATGGTTTTGGAAAACTTTTAACATGGAGCCAAATTTAACTCTCTTACTAATAAATGTTAAAACATATTTTTATTCTTTTCAGGCGAGGCCCAGACAGAAACTTTTAATTCTTGTAAGAAAAGAATTTGAACCTGCGGATCATCAAATTATAAAATCCTCAACTTATTTTCATGAGTGATTAAAATGGCACCTCATTAATGTGAAACCTAAGTCGTACATTCTTTGATAATAGTAGTTAATTAATCTTAACTACCACACTTTTCGTGTCACTGCCCATTCGTCAAACTGCTGCAGGTACAGTTTTTAATCTTTTAGCTCAATTTGTCATTTCTTTTCAGGTGAATTTCCTCAAGGAAACAAAAGCAAACTGCGCCACTATTAAAAATAAGATCTCAATATAAAATATCAAATATGCATGCTTTGTCCAACCAGAACACTAAAATAATACATTGCAATCATCCTTCATTCAATTATCCTTTGAGGGATTCTTATGTGTGCAGAATGCTCCCACCGGCCTAAAAAAAGAATGACATGCTCTCACCTGACTTGTTGAGCGATAGTTAGAAGAAACTGAGGGCAGTAATTATCAATGATAGCATAATTATTTTCTTTTATTCATCACTTGGTCTTTTCAGCGCTGCTCTGGAAACTCTCCCGGCTGTACACAGCCTTTGTTCTCTGTCATCTTTAATTTATGAGAGCCACAATTATTTATCCAATTTCCAACCCGCGCGTCTGTACGTCATACGGCGGAACAACTGTTAACTTGTTTTATTTTCAGAAAGTTGTCTATTTAGAGCAGATCTTCAGGGACCAGTGACAATAGACCTGCTTGTCTTGTCTGGAAACCTCTTAGCTCCCAGCCTAGTGTGTCGTTTGTGTTTGTGTCACTCAGAAATTCGCATCTTCTGTATACTTTTTAAAGATATGACAGTTTCATCTAAGAAAGCCAGCATGAGCTAAATTTAATGCAGATATATAAAAAATGCTCTCGAGCTGTTGCATATTTTATATAATCCTCTTCTCCATCTTTAATTGAATGGGAAGAAGTCTTAACTTGAGTCAGAATGCTTGATCACTCTTCCCCCCCTCCTCTTGTGCTATGTTTGCTTTTAATCTCACACAGCAGCTTTTATATTTTCATTTATATCACATCTATTTACAGAGCAGTTCTCCGAAGAGACAGCAAAAACATTGTTTAGGTCGCAAGAGGCTCACCGCTGTGGTCTGGTGACAATTTTAAACATAGCACAATTAGAACAGAACAAAACTCCATAACTCCCTCGCTCTGCTCCAGTATTTCTGGAAATAAAACTTTTAAGTGCAACTTGTGCTTGATTGCATAGACTAGTGTATCCACCACGACGCAGAAGCAAAGAATATCAAATATTCTTTGGTATGAAAACTCATTATTTCTAACTTTTGTTTGGATTGTATTGTTTCAAATTTAAATTTGAAGCTGTAGTTTGTGGCCGTGTTGTGATACGCTCTCGTTATTTGGCAAGTCCCACATAGCAAAATTGGTCTGGCCCGGCTCTGGCCCACACTTGCACTTAGACTCCGTCCACATACCGTGAAGAATGACGGCCCTTTGGTGGCCCAGATCTGGTTTGCCAGAGGTGGCCCACACATGGGCCAGCACGGGGCCAGCTGCAGACACACTGGTGACCCTGTGACAGATGTGGGCCACATGTGGCATGCCATCATATAAACAGTGCCAGCTTGACGCCAGATCTGGCCCAGACCTGCCTGCTATGTGGGATGGCTCTGATGGAATAGTCTGAATATGTATCACTGTGACATAGCTCTGAGAAAGCATCAGCATGGTTTGAGCCAGAGTGTGCCATCGCGACAAGGATCTCCTTGAAATATTAAATGTCTCTACAACCTTCTGTCTTTTTAGTAGCTGGTCTTGTCTGAATTTGTCAGTCATGCCAAGCTGTTTCTACTTTGTTAAAGTGGACAAGAAAATCATCTGGTTTAAGAGTGAATCATCACCTTTTAATTTGATGTGATGAAGCTTTTAGAAAACAATTTGACATCCAACAGTTACAGACCGGTTGTTATCATTCATTTGGAGTGTTGATTCCTGAAGAGTCTTGATTCCTGAAGAGTCTAAGTCCAATATTCACTTATTTTTTGATCCGTTTTTGGTCTCTACCCACTCCTGACCAAAGTGTGGTATTCCAACAGCTAAACCCTCTACTTTGTTCACCAGCTAACTGTGTGTCGTTTGAAGGTAAGCAGGTGATGTGTTGTGGGATTTTAGAGCTTTTTCACTAAAAATAGTCTCATCACTGCCCTTTCACAATATGACATTGTTTTCACATTGTCAATTGATACCATGTTATTATAAAAGTACTGATTAAAAACGTCACTTGAAAGAATATCCTAAATCAGGGTCTCTGTAGCATTGAGCGCTGTTCATTTTGTGAAATTACTGTGGCAACAACTGAGATCCCCTATGTTATGGTCGTCGGTAGCAACAGCATGTAATTTGTTTAACTTGTGCTTTTAATTTGACCAGCTGATGATGACATCACCTCGGACTCCCTGCTCTGGGATGGTCTCATGTCCCCCCCCTCATCAGTTTCGACGCCCAACCAGGTGACCCCAGCTTGCCTGTGGCGGCTGTGATTTGATGTGAGCAGTCCGCCACCCAGTGGTGGATCTTCCGTGGGGGCACGGGGGGGCCGTGGCCCCCCTGTGATCTGATTGGTCACCCTGTGTGCCCCCCTTCCCCCACCCCAAAAACTTTCGTTGGCGGTTTACATTACTGAAACTCCGAATTTCCGATGCTCATGCCCTGCATTGCCGACATGGAAATAGCAAAATACAGTTGTTTTGAAGTGTTTTTGCCTTAAAAAAAAAAGAACTTTGAAATTGCACTATGAAAATGTACTGATGCTTATTCTGATTAAGACTGATTACTGTGCACAACACTAAAATGCATAAGGACCAGAGCTGAGCACTAGGTAGGGTAAATAGTATTGCTCACTGTGTATAAGTTTATTGGGAGCTGCTTTTTTCATTTCTGTGCAGAACACTATGATGTTTACTGAGCTGTGCATTAATATATGATCTATGAATATGGAGGATTGTTATTGTATTTTATTATTATTTTAAAACGTACATTACTGCACATAGTTTATTACAAGTCAAGGGTAAAGATTGCTATTGTTCACTGTGATGTATTGGGTAGTACTCATTTTGATGTTTATGGTTTACAGCGGAGATCTGGTTGCTAAAAGTACATAATATTGTTTCATATTTTATGTGTGATAATTGGCAGTAAACATTATAAGAAGTGAAATTTGACAGGGTTGTAAATAGTGTTGTTCTTAGACAATAGTTGTCACTTAATTGGCCTTAGGATACTATCCTTGATCTTACAAGTTTTACATAACAGGCAGATGTTGCAGATGATGATGCTGTTGTAATTCACATAGACAAGGAAACATGTACATTATAATTTTAATGTTAACAGTCCAAAATGAAAAGGTCATATTTTCATTTTTTTTAAATAACTTTTCAGTGCCCCCCAAAAATATCTGTTGTACCTTCCGTGCCCCCCGACTAAAATTAATCTGGATCCGTCCCTGCCGCCACCGTGTTCTGTGTCACCCATTCGTTTTGAAATTCATGCTAACCTGCATCACCAGGTATGCACTTTGTGTAGTTAATTTCGAGGCACTCGTGTGTTGCCCTTGGGCTGGGCTTCATGACGTGGTTCTTGTGTTTGATTGTTTCGGTTTTGGGTTAAGTACGTCCTTCTTTAGATTCGCACCTTCATGTTCTTTAGTAGTGACCAGTGGCGCAGGGTTGTTTGAGCTTGAGTTGATTTCGTTGTAGTTATAATCCACAGCGCTTCACCGCTTGCTTTGTGTTTTCCTTATCAGAACATAAATTCATTGTACCAATAAACCATTTTCTGCCAATTTTCCACCTTGGCCGTGTGTCGCGTCCCTTATATCCTTCGACCTGCCATCTGGGTCGTAACACCCTCTGCTCATTATATCTTCTTGCGACCCCCAGCCCTCACACACTTGGCATGACAGCATTGAGCATTTTACATATATCACTTGTCCAGTCTGCAAACCAGTCTATTGAACTCTTGAACGTAACTCATCTTTGCTCTCAGTTACCTCCCATGGTCTATAGCAGGCTCAGCTAAAGAGCAGCCTCCTGGAGTTGGACGGAATTCTTGTCTGTGGACACTGTCCCCTGCAGGGCTTTTATTTTACGTAAATTGGTACACGGTAGTAGTGACGCAATTCGGTCGGTGCCTATAAAAGTACTGAATTCGGTACCCATCCCTAGTCTGCTGCCTTAATTTACCTTTGAAAAATATATCTGCTCTCCAGAGCTCTTTTCCTCGCAACACTTTCTCCTTTCCACCGTGTGTGTGAGCACTGTGCATGAGCAAAGCCTTCACTGCTGATTGGCTGTTACCTGTGCCATGGCTCTGCTTGTAACCAATCAGATGGTGCTTTGGGTGGGACAGCGCTAGAGACAGACTGGTGACTGCGGACAGAGACACGCGGCTGCATCAGAGCCAAAATAACCCAGGTTTAAATTTATCTCTTATCGACCGTCGGATTAAAAAAAAGGCAGATGCCGATATGTGTCAAAATGCCGAATATCGGCATTCCCTAAATAAAACCCCAATGTTTGGCTCAGTTTACTGACATCACCATAAAGGTTGTCTTGGTAATAAAATCTTCAGAATTCCAACACTTACCTCTCCTGGTCAGTTGTGGCCACTCGTGTGGAGGGAAGTAATGCTTGAGCAGCGATTCAGCCCCTCATTAAGAAGTAATTAGAATGAAAACATATTCAGGATTTACTCTTGACTTCAGTGATTGCACAGGTGCCTCTGCGTGTGTGTATAAGTGTGTATGTGTGAGCTTCTGTACTTGCAGGTGGCTAATTACCCCTCTCGGTGTCTTTCTCTCTTCTGTTCGTTAAGTTCCTTTCTCTTTCTTTCTTGTCCTTTCTCATTAAGGGATGTTCCAACTGTTTGAGTGAGCAGAAAGTGAGTTGAGGATTGTAAGGCTAATCTTCCTGACTCATTATGTAGAAGAAAATTATACTCTACAGTTACTTTTGTTCGTAGGATAAATCACCTGCAGTGTGTGTGTGTGTGTGTGTGTGTGTGTGTGTGTGTGCCAGTCAATGTGCATCAGTCTTGATGAAGGGCATTCAGTGCTCAAACATATCAAATATGTCCCCGAACATCTGAACTTCAATCATTCGACCATTAAATTCCTCTGTAGGCAAAACCAAACCTTCCTCATGTATGTGTGTGTCAACTTGTAGTGTAATTACTGAGCTGTTTCATACAGACTCTGTATGTGACTTTCTGTGTGTGTGTGTGATTACTGACTCCGCTAACAGCCCACAACAGCATTTGATAGTGTATGCTGTTAACAAAACACCTGTTAACAGAGACAGAGGTATAAAGCGCATGCATGCACACACACACACATACGCACACACCCTCTGTAATAAACAAACTCATCCAGATCTAGGCGGGAACAGCTGGGAACTTTATTGGGGCTCTTACTGCTCATCAGGATTTGCATATGAAAACATCCTGAGCAGTGCTACTAGCTTCATTAATACAGAGAGAAATTGTGTGTGTGTGTGTGTGTGTGTGTGTGTGTGTGTGTGTGTGTGTGTGCGTGTGTCTACCTATCTATTTGGCATTGCATGTCAACTATGTAAGTGTGTGTGTGTGTGTGTGTGTGTAAAGATCAGGAAGCTGTTTTTAATCTTGTGCACCTGAAACATTGACCCAGTCAATATATTCAGAATGGGAAATGGGCTCTAATCAGCCTTATTGGGAGAGGGTGGCAAGTAAACGCTGCACCACCGTCACGTTTGCGACAAGGATGAGTTTTAATTAATGGATGGATTAGCATGCAGTGCTAATAAGCGAGCATGCTTGTGCATCCTATCACAGTGAATATGAATTAACGGTTGTTTTGCATTATTCAAAATATGTAGCGTGAAATTGTTTAAGGCTGCACGAGTGACAGGGGGCTGTCACTGTAATCTGTATGTTGTGCATGTCATTACAGGCTTTAAACATGCTAAACTGAGCACTGCATTTAAAAACAATGACTGTATGGTTGTTAAATTGAATGTGACAACTTGTTATAGCTGTAAACCAGAAGATTGCAGCAAAATGAATAATGACTTGTGACTTGATTATGACTTATCATTTTCATATATGTGCCATCCTAGTTTCACATTGACATTGTTAATTAATACTTAACTCAAAGTGCAGCTGAGGCTGATGGGAACAGAGCCGTCCCAAGGCATAAGCGAACTAAGCGGCTGCTTAGGGCCCCGACCACCAGCAGGGGGCCCCAAGAGCAGTTAACTTTGAAAAAATATATATACATTTTTATTATTAAAACTAGATTACATTTTTTGCATATTTAAGTGATTATTAATGTAACATCAAATGTGTGTTATTGTACAAAAAAAAAAAAACGCAGTAGGCTGTGTAAACAGAGGTGCGCATACTAAGAGCAGGTTGAGCAGCAATATGTCGCAAAACAAACGGATCCGTCTGGTGCTGAAGAGGGAAAGAGGAAAAAAGAGGAAGAGGAGAAAAAACAAGGTAAAGGTAACTTTCCTTAAGCTAAGAAAGTCCGTGAAAATCTCTTGACATTTAAATCCAACTGTGTGAGTGTATTTGCGAATTAGCTAGCTAGTTAATACGTAATTATTTTCCTGTTTTACTGTTCGGACGGTTATTTACCTTACTATTCAAGCTAAGGTTTCGTCTTTGTGTAATGCTGAGCTTTAACATTCATTAAAGTAATTCTCAGTACTTGTCTATTTTAAAACGTTTTTTGGCATCAAAAGCAAACATTAAGCTAATTACAAAGGACTGGACGTTTGCTAGCAAACAAGTTTACTTAACATGTATTAGCAATAATGGATTCGTAAGCTATAGAGTGAGATATGGTGTTTGTAATAGTTGTTTGCTGCAAAACATAGCAGGGTGCTTGTCCACCTGCCAGGCTTAGCGACCGGCTAAGCGGTAAGCAGCTAACATCAGGTGAGGAAAAAACATCAATGTGTGCATGTAATGTCTAGTCGATTGTGCCAGGATTTACAATAATACATATATATGACAAGAGACTTGTTATTTTCATATAAATATGTTTAATTTCTAAATCATTTGTTTGTCACCTTGTTTAGATACATGTTTTCATTTACATAATTGCCCAAGAATTTGTTGGTATTTTTGCTTTTATTTTATTAATACTATTTGTACTATACTATCTATATTATTTAATGCTAAATAATCTGTTTTTGTAGATTTTCAATATAATGGTGTACTGCTTATTTAAGTTATTTTAATTGTTCATATAGTTCTAGTTTTTGTTGTACATTGGTGTTACAGTGAATTTAAAACAAATAATAAAGCAGTTGATATGTTTATTGTAAACAAATTTTATTTTGTCTTATTTTATTACTTTTAGTAGGCCTATGACATTGAATTTCCTAGTCCTTTCCTAGAATATGTCACTTGAAATATTAATAAATCAATCCTAGGTTACACTTGTAGGTGAATTTATGACCATTTCAGATTATAAACCTAAAGATGGGTGAAAACATACTTGGTTGACAAAAGGATGATATAACTACACTGCTGCTACTGTGCAGCTCTTTGAGGCTTTATACATTGCTTCTCTATGTGGCCAGTAGGAAGACTTGATGACTAATAAGTTTTTTTTTGCAAGTTTGTCGGTTTGGTCATATAGAAAAGAAGATAAGCTGAAATTTAGACCTGATGATGATACTAGATCAGTGGTTCCCAACCGTTTCCAACTCAGGGCCCACTTTTAAGTATCAAAAATTTTGGCCACCTTTGATTCCATAAATACGGAGGCAAAACTATGTGTTCCCAGAGCACTTTTTTATTGAAGATGAAACAAAGGACTGAACTGAATACAATAGAAACCAGATGGAAGCTCCACAGTCACAAACACATCATCTGTAACATGTTCCAACACCACACACACAAACCCGTCATTCAAGGAGCTGTGCATCAGCACCACACAAATATCAGAAATGACAACTAAGGGGCTGTATGTAACAAGCTAATTAACAAATGATTAATAAATAACACTATCATTCAACAACAGAGAAATGCATTCTCATAAATAACAATTTGACATCAAATATCAGATTCAAACAAAATCCCAGCAACAAAAGAAGCTCATTAAATCGAAAGGCTTACAAGTAAACACAAATCAGATATAAAGATGATGTAAATTCTGCTTTGGTCCGGCCCATAACAACAAAAGTTCCTATCTCTCATTTCTAAAAACAAAACAAACTAATGATAAAAAGAATATTTGAACATCTATAATATCATTTTAAATGTAATTGATTTTTAACATTAAGGACATTATTCTGTTTGTTTTTATATAATTACACTCTTCCCACCCCCATACAAAAGTCAAAATATTTTGGAAATGATTTGGTGGCCCACTTGCAACACCTTCCCATAGGTTGGGAATCACTGTACTAGATTTAAGTTATCAACAAATTTGTTAGAATTCATCTTGTGGGACACATGGAATGGAAAGTGTGTTACATGCCCACTAAGGCAGAGCAAGGATGTTAAGAAGCGAGACCAGAGTGGCCAAAAATGAAGAAGGAGGCAGGCGAAGGAGACATGGTCCCAATACAAAAAGAGTGGGGAAAAAAAAGGGTGGCACTGTGCTATAGATGTAACTGAAAGAATATGTACAAACAAACAAAAGAATAAAATAAACAGTTAACTCTTCTTAACTGAACAAAAGTCTACTCAAATGAACTCAAGTTAATGTAGCAACTAGTGCACAAAACTGCACTGCTGTCCAGTCCCCCCTGTAGTCAAAAGCCTACTGCTTACATAGCCTCCTGACAGACAAGAGTCAATCTCAGCTGTCTCATTAACACGGGTAAAGCCAAACCCTTCCCCTGAATGCAGGTAAGACAGTCATTTCAAACATGCAATACATACTCAAACACTTTTACAGGATCAACTTATATACCTGTATAACCCTAAATCCAAAAATAATCTTTCATTTCCATAATATATTTAAACTAAGCGTACCTCCCACTCCTCATACATGGTTTTACCTAGTGACATCACTGGCGATGTCACCCAGGGTACAAATACAGAGAGTCATGTCCTCCACCCTCCTTTTGTTCCTGGCTCACAGGTGAGTAAGTAACAAAGAATCAATAATCTTAATGAATTAACTAAAGTAACGCAGAACTCAATCAATAATCAATGACTAAACTTAACACTTATCTGAGTTTGTGTTTTACTACAACCAAAAATGTTGATGTATCTGAATTTGAACTAAACCAAACACAAACAAACCCGGGATAGCCTGTATTTGCTGGTTGTAGATGTAAGGTGGAAACATAGCTAAAGCAAACCAAAAAAAAAAAAAAGCAAGGTTAGGCTGTGAGATAGATAAGTGAGATAGATAACTGGACACTGGATCAATCACTGGTCTGTAGATACATGGCCACGTCTATCTCCTTATCATTTAAATATATGGAAAATTAGAATGTGGCAGGAAAAGAAAATATTTTTAATGCAATGATTTTAATGTGTTTTGACATTGCCAACAAAAATGCGAACCTACGAGTGACAATGAAAAGTAAGGGATCTCAAATCTGTATTGGATTGATCATGAACGCCTGTTGCATATTTTGTGCCAACACATCCCGAAAATGTTGAGATATGTCAGTAGAATAACTGAAAACTTTGACTTAATGTTGGCATTAGAAAAGCCTAGGGATGAGCCGGATACTCGTTTCAGACGAGTATCCGGTACGGATAAAGCATTTTGGATGAATACGATTATGATACGAGTAAAATCCGTCAATATCCGTGTTCATGCTGAAGGAAAATCCTCATTGTGTAACTGACTGTCTTCGCGCTCTGTGATTGGCCAGTCACACACAGCGCCCGCCCCTCCCTACATAGAGTCTGTGCACGTCTCTCGCAACATACGTGCGGTGCATTTGACAAGACAGAGCTGAAAACAGCTCGCGTCGGTCAATGCTTCCGCTCAGGTCGGATTTTTTTATTTATTTATTTTTTTACCGTCTGCTTGCTCTTAGTTTGGCTGGTGATATGAAGTCAGTTGAAAAACTTTGCTCGTACTGAACGCGGTGCTTTTGAGAAGAATACAGTGAACAAGGCTGACATATTATTTCCCTGTTTGCCATCACTGGATGTTTGCATGAATCATGAAGTTCACACAGATCATTAAAAAATAAACAGTCTCACTGACCATTTACACACATACACACCTATAGCTGAACACACAAAGTAGCCTATATTAATATTTTTATTGTATGTGGCTGCATGCAGTATCAGAAAGTATGACACTTTCTCTCTGCAGTTCATAAAAATAATATTATAAATATTATTGAGATATACTGTATATAGGCTTTGAATACAGTAGATTAGCGACTTCTGATCAATCCATGTCAATTTCAGACTTAAAATAATGTACCGTTTTAAGCCCCACCCATTTCTGTACTCACTTCCTGTTTAGGCACCGCCCACTCCGAGTACAGATACAGATACTGATAATGTAGATGGTTAAACAGATACAGATACAGATAGTGGTGTACTCGCTCATCCCTAGAAAAGTCAGAGGGCCAACAAAATCCGTTGATTTCATCCTTTGGGGATGTTGAATATTTTACATAATTTATTGGCAATCCTCCAATATATTCTTTAATATTTTATAATATCTGCACCAAAGTGGCACCAACCAATGTCACTGTCCCAAGACCCTGCTGCCAGAATGCCTATAAAATCCATGCAAGCTCAGAGAGGAGGTGAAACTGTCCTGAGTCTTATATGTGGACAGTTTATATGATGAGATTTGGCATTAGGCAGAAAACAGTGCCCAAGGCATGTGTCAGGTAGGCAGAAACTCTGAACTTCACCACGGCCGCTCTGGTAAATGTATCATCAAAATAAGGTCAAGTAGCCTGTGTCGAAGCTTCTCTTAAATTATACACAGATTTTCTGCTTGGCCACACTCATTCCAGCAAATTTGCTGAGACATCCAAGCTTCAGGATTAAACTTGTCCTAATTGACTTAATGTTAATGCACCAATTCAGCAGTCAAACAGAAACTACTCCACTGCTTAAATTTGAAACATGAGGAAAGAGACGTTCAGCTGACATCTAGTCAATTTATATTGCTGCCACTGGTTGGGAAATTTCATATGCCACTTATACGATTTAGGAAACAAATAATTTTTTTTCCACATTTGCATGACTTTAATAAGTCAAAATGCAGACTGTGACTGTAAAGGACTGACTCAGTTAAGCTCTTCAGTTGTTGACACTAGGGCCATAATTAACTCACTTTGCCAGATAACTATGCTGTGTGTTTGTGTATGTGCATGGGTGTGTGTATGTGCGTACTGTTGGATTCACCACCGTGACATTAAGCCCTTAGTCAAATGTGTCGAGTTAAATCTTTTTTGGATGTCGTGTTTTCATAAAGTTTAATGTGCAGATAGAGCCTTAGTTAAAAAATAAATAGGCAAGAAAAAAAGGCCCATTAAATGGAAAATGCTGCCTAAAACAGAATCTCCTTATTCAGAGGGAATAAGCCAGTTAAGTGTGATGATGCATCAACTCCACCGTCTCTAAAAGGCAGTAGCACTTAAGGGGATAATTCGCTTGAGTACAGCATCACTAGTTTTCAGCAAACAGTAGGAGTGTAATGTGTAATGACTCACAAATTCATTCTGAATTCATCTTATTTTCACACCGAAAAAACTTTCTCTCTGTCAGTGTCACATCTTTGCCTCCACCTCCTCTCCATCCAGGCCTCATGCTGCCGGCTCATTCTGAAATTTGTAGCTCCACAACAACTCAAAATACTGATGAAGCCAACTCCAGATCTTCAGTGTCCCTACGAAATGCCTGAATATACTGGTAAATTATTTTGTCATATGTTTTGCATTTCCAGTCTAAAAAAAGTCAACATATTTTTTATTAAATTAGTAGTATATATGCATCATTTTTAGGAGACAGGGTTGATGGGTGACATAACAAGCATCAGTGATGCTGGACTTTATCTGACCCTGTAGAAGAAAGCATGAGGAAGAGCGGCTTAGGTACTACTTTATTATTGGACTGCATTCACTGAGTTATGAACTTATGATGCATTGAGTAGTGTTGTAAGCAGACAAATATCAATGCACACTGGGAACAGATGAATGAATGGATCTATCTGAAATCAGTGCTAATTGCAATGTGTTAAAAGAAGACAATAATATGAAAAGTGCATTTCATTCACTCCGACATGTATCGCTAGTGGACAGTGTGAAACCTTTTGCTGGCTGCACTGAAAAGGAAAAAAAAACTTCCTGTTTCGAGCTGTAAAGAAATTTTCACCACATGCAGTCTGCTGAGAGCAGCAGAGGCTGTCCGTCCAGTTGCTGAAGGGTCTCTTTGATTATAGCAATTAACACATCTCAAAATACATGCAGAACCAGCTCGGTAGTGTTACATGACTACAGAGAAGAACAGACTGTCCAGCACCGAGAGACTGTGTGTGTGAGTGTGTGTGTGTGTGTGTGTGTGTGTGTGTGTGTGTGAGGCTGAGGCACACCGCACAGAGGATCAAAGGATATGAGCCTGCACACTTCATAATGCTCCATTGACACCTTTATTAGAGCATAAAACAACATCCTGATCCACAGAGAGATCTCCATCAGGTCAAACGGGACAAAGAGCCCTCTGTGAGCCCGATCATTGGTTTACGGTCTGATAAAGGAATCAGTGGGGAATTGCGCAAAGCTCAATCTCTCATGCTGCGATTTTCTCTTACATGATGTTCATAATATATATCTGCAGTGACTTTTCCCTAACATGAAGAAAGCTATTAGGGTTAATTGTGGGGCTACTTTCACTTTTTTTTCGCAAAGCTCCACTATTTTAGCTGGTAAGGAACAGAACAAACCTTGAGGAAGAGCAGGAGGCAACATCTGGCCCAAGATGTACAAATGTTCAGGCAGAATGGAGTTATATGTGATACTGTCTGAAATTGTATCTTGATGTCACAATGGGATATAATATAGCACATTATATTTATATTATATCATTATAAATATATTATATTGTAGCACACTTTTTTTTTTTAAAGGTGGATTACATTTGTCAAAGCAGCACTGTCTCACTATATAGTTCATAAAGGATCACCAAAAGTATACGTTTCTACATATCCCTCGTAGTATCTAAATATAAAAAAAAAAATTATTTGCTAAACTTTTAATCTGACTCATTTTTAGGGATGTGTGGTGTTGTTCCTGATGCTCTTTGCATGTGCTCGTGTGTGACTCAATGTGTTTATTGAATGTCTTATCTCTGCACTTACTACGTCTACGGAACTCAAGTCTGTCTCGCAGGTATCTCACATATTGATAATATTTTAATTACATTTCTAATCAATCCTAATTAATTCCCAATATAATGAGGATGACTGCAGATTCATTTGTGCTGCTCAAAAATTACATTTGAGCAGCTCAAAACTCATCTGCGATACGCCTCAGTCCCACTAGTGCTCTGGAAATGATTAAAATCAGCATTACATTGTGTTGAAAATAATGCTGTTAACATGCCGATGTTTTGCAAGTAATGATTACCACTGGTACCATCTTAGTTTACTATGGAAGCATGCGATAATTTGGTCATTACGTGTTGGACAAATTGAATAGATAGGATAGGTATAGATTGGATAGGTATCGTAAATGATATTTACTAGGGATGAGCCGGATACTCGTTTCAGACGAGTATCCGTTACGGATAAAGCATGTTTGACGAATACGATTATGATACGAGTAAAATCCGTCAATATCTGTGCTCGTGCTGAAGGAAAATCCTCATTGTGGAACTGACTGTCTTCGCGCTCTGTGATTGGCCAGTCACACACAGCGCCCGCCCCTCCCTACACAGACACGTCTCTTCCATAGACTGTATGGTCTCTGCACGTCTCTCCCAACATACGCGCGGTGCATTTGACAAGACAGAGCTGAAAACGGCTTGCGTCGCGTCGGTAAATGCCTCCGCTCCGGTCCGATTTTTTTTTTTTTTTTTTTTTTAAACCGTCTGCTTGCTCTTAGTTTGGCTGAAGTCAACTGAAAAACTTTGCTCGTCACTGGTGTTTGCATGAAACATGAAGTTCACACAGATCATTAAAAAATAAACAGTCTCACAGGCCATTTACACACATACACACATATAGCTGTAGCTGAACATACAGAGTAGCCTATATTAATATTTTTATTGTATGTGGCTGCATGCAGTATCTGACACTTTCTCTCTGCAGTTCATGAAAATAATATTATAAATATTATTGAGATACACTGTATATAGGCTTTGAACACAGTAGATTAGCAACTTCTGATCAATCCATATCAATTTCAGACTTAAAATAATGTACAGTTTTAGGCCTCATCCATTTCTGCACTCACTTCCGGTTTAGGCCCCGCCCACTCCGAATACGGATCCAGACACAGATAATGTAGATGGTTAAACAGATACGGATACAGATACAGATAGTGGTGTACTCGCTCATTCCTAATATTTACCTTACCTTCACCTTCAGAAAAACACATTTATTAAACTTTGGGCCAAGTGGGTTAAATATGTTAGTTCCTTACAGTGATGGGCAACCATCTGCCGTGACTGGTTGTGTTGAGACTGAGAGAGAGAGGAACAGAGAGAGGGACAGAGAGGGGGGGGGGGTATGACAAGCAGCAATACAATCCACAGGCGTGTACATAGCGAACAACAGTATTGAATGGAGACGCATTGTCAGTCAGAGGCTTGTAAACATGGATCCGGACTCTGCAAATCCAGTGGCACAAGAACCTGCAGAAAGCGACAGGAGAGAAGAGCACAAAACTAGGAGAGAGGGAAAAAGTTGCATTAGTATGATGCATTGATGGGTTATAAGTGGATGCAGGAGGAAGAGAGAGAGAGGAGAATGAACCTCAGTAAATCGTGGGAAGTCCCCCACCAGTCTAAGCCTATAGTAGCATAACTAAGGGATGGCTCAGGGCTCACCTGGACCAACCCTAACTATAAGCTTTGTCAAAGAGGAAGGTTTTAAGCCTACTCTTATGTGCAATGGGTGTCTGCCTCCCAAACCCAGACTGGGATCTGATTCCACAGGAGAGGAGCTTGATAACTGAAGGCTCTGGCTCCAAATCTATTTTTGGAGACTCTGGGAACCAATAGAAATTCTGCATTCTGGGAGCGTAGTGCTCTGTTGGGAAAATAGGGTACAATGAGCTCTTGAAGATATGATGGTGCTTGACCATTAAGAGCTTTATAGGTTAGCAAAAGGATTTTAAATTCAATTCTTGATTTGACAGGGAGCCAGTGCAAGGAAGCCAGAATGGGTGAAATATGATCTCTTTTTCTTGTTCTTTCAGTACACGTGCAGCAGCATTCTGGATCAACTGGAGAGTCTTTAACGACTTATTGGGGCAGCCTGCTAAAAGGGAATTGCAGTAGTCCAGCCTAGAAGTTACAATTGCATGGACTAGTTTTTCTGCATCTTTTAGAGAGAGATGCCTGATTTTTGCTATGTTCCGGAGGTGAAAAAAGGCAGTCCAGGAAATTTGCTTTAAATGAGCATTAAAGGACAAATCCTCATCAAAGATTACTCCTAGATTCCTAACAGTAGTGCTGGAGGCCAATGCGATGCCATCGAGAGAACTGATATCTTTAGAAAATTTGCATCGAAGGTGCTTGGGACCAAGTACAATAACTTCAGTTTTGTCTGATTTTAACAATAGGAAATTGCAGGCCAACCTGTTTGTACTTCATTGAGGCATGCCTGAAGTTCAGCTAATTGGTTGGTTTCATCTGGCTTAATTGGCAGATATAATTGGGTATCGTCTGCATAGCAATGAAAGCTGATGGCATGCTTCCTGATAATGTTCCCTAGGGGAAGCATATATAAGGTGAACAGGATTGGTCCAAGCACAGAGCCTTGTGGAACACCAAAGTTAACTTTAGAGTGTCTCAAGGATTCATCATTGACAAGTACAAATTGAGATTGGTCTGATAAATAGGACTTAAACCAGCTTAGCGCAGTTCCTTTAATGCCAATTAAATTTTCCAGTCTCTGCAACAGGATTTGATGATCAACGGTGTCAAATGCAGCACTAAGATCTAACAAGATGAGAACAGAGACAAGTCCTCTGTCTGATGCAACAAGAAGGTCATTTGTTACTTTCACCAGAGCAGTTTCTGTGCTATGATGAACTCTAAATCCTGATTGAAAATCCTCAAATAGACTATTATTCTGTAAATGGTCACAAAGCTGGTTAGCCACTGCTTTCTCAAGGATCTTCGAGAGAAAGGGAAGGTTAGATATAGGTCTATAATTTGCCAGTACCTCAGGATCAAGAGTCGGCCTTTTAAGAAGAGGTTTTATAACAGCTACTTTAAAAGACTGTGATACATAGCCTGTTAATAAGGACAGATTGATCATGTCAACTGAAGAAGTGTCAATAGCAGGTAAGGCTTCTTTCAGCAGCCTGGTTGGGATGGGATCTAAAAGACAGGTTGACGGCTTTGACGAAGAAATCATTGAAGTCAGCAGCTTAAGGTCAATTGGAGAGAAACAGTCTAAACATACATCAGCTTTTACAGCTGTTTGTATGGATCCCATATTTGAGGACAAGTCATTATTGAACGGGAGGACAGGAAGAATTTGGTTTCTGATATTTAGGATCTTATCATTAAAGAAGTTCATAAAGTCATTACTACTGAGGCCAATAGGAATAGAGGGCTCAATCGAGCTATGGCTCTCTGTCAGCCTGGCTACAGTGCTGAAAAGAAACCTGGGGTTGTTCTTATTTTCCTCTATTAATTTTGAATAGTAGTCTGCTCTGGCAGTGCGAAGGGCCTTCTTATATGTTTTAAGACAGTTTTGCCAGATTAAGTGAGATTCTTCCAGACTGGTAGAACGCCATTTCCTTTCCAGCTTACGCAATTTTTTTTGGCTTTAATTTCTGAGTTTCTGGGCTATACCATGGAGCTAACCTCTTTTGCTTTATTAACTTCTTTTTTAAAGGGGCAATAGAATCAAGAGTGGACCACATTGAGCCTCCAGCACTATCAACAAAATAATCAATTTGGGAGGGACAAAATTTAGTGTAGGAGTCACTTCCTTAAATTTAGCAACAGCACTATCAGATAGACATCTGGAGTACAAATATTTCCTTAATGGCGTATAGTCCTGTAAAAGGAATTCAAAATTAATTAAATAATGATCTGATAAAAGAGGATTCTGAGGAAAGACTATTAAGTCTTCAATTTCAATGCCATAAGCCAGAACAAGATCGAGGGTATGGTTAAAACAATGAGCGGCTTTATGAACACTCTGACAAAAGCCAATTGAATCTAATAATGACATAAATGCAGAACTAAGGCTATCATTTTCAGCATCAACATGAATGTTGAAATCATCTACAATGATTACTTTATCTGTGTTTAGGACTTAACTTCAGATAAAAATTCAGAGTATGGACCAGGAGCGCGATATACTACAACAAATAGGATTGGCTGCAGAGTTGTCCAGGCTGGGTGTGATTTTGTAACTTAGTTAAACCGCATCTTAAATGAGTTTTAGAAATAAAGATTCCACGACTTCCAGCAGGTAAATAACCTTCTGAGAAAACAGACCCACATTGTAAAAAATATCCTGTATTAATAGGTTCAGACTTGCCGTGAGCATTGATGGAAGTTCAATCAGGACAGATGAACTGAACGTGTATAGTGAAGTTCATTGAGGTTAACAGAGGATTTTGGCGATGCATTTTCAATAAGCTTAGGCCCATGAAGATAGGAGATGGATCCGAAATGAATGACAGGGACATTGACAGCGTGGGAAAGTGGAAGTGACGAAGTGGGTTGAAGTATAAAAGCAGGAGAAGAAGGCAGAAAGAGAAGTGAGAAGGGAAAAGATTTTTCTTATAAAACTCTCGCCACGGCTTCAAAAGTATGAAAATGCGACACGCTGCAGCTCTAATGACCTGGCTGAATCTCCCGCTGCAGCGAGGGAAGGAAAGAAAACTTTTGGTGTTACTTCCCCTTATGATGTCAGACTTTCAGGCGAGTTGTACACTGGTTTGACTTTGCCTTCATTAGCCCGGTTGCATAAGGGTGAGTCACGCTTCCGCAGTCCTTTGCTAATATAGAATCTCAATGAATAAGAAGTACATTTCCCCAATTAAACTGGCCTCTCTTAGCGTTTGTATTTTCTGTAAATTGCTATCTTTGCTATTTTAAGATTTCACTTGATAATTTATGCAATGTGCTGGCTGAATTGTCCTCAGTGAATGTGTTTCTGTGATGAGTGTATAGCCTCTTATCAGCAGGCGAAGCACTTGCGTATGTGGATGTGTGTGTGTGTCTATGTGTTTGTGAGTGTGGGGGGTGTGAAATATTGCATGAATATGAAAATTGCTCCCATAAATAGGCTTTACTTTAAATTCTGTGAAACTTTAATTTCGACCCCCCGTGGCATATGAATCTCATCTCCACATCTTCCCCGGAGGATTCTCTCTGTGACGCTCGCTCTCTGTCGCTCTCTCTATTTTTGTTTTTCTGCCTCTGTTCTTTTCTCTGTTCATCCATCTTGTCTAGTGCTCGACCTTTTCCCTCTTCCTCTTTAAGTCTTTCCATCTCACTCATGTCTCCAAACTCTACAGCTTTCTTTTTTGCCAGCATAAATACATTGCACAGAAATCAAACAAACACACACGCACACACTGTTGCTATAATGATGCACCCACTGCAAATACCACGGGGGAGAAATGTCCAAAGTTGGAAATCAATCCACTTTCACCTTTTAAGCAGGCAGGAGTCTGAGGTGTGTATGACATTTTGTGTGTGCAGGTGGCTTTGTGTAGGTGTGTGTGTGTGTGTGTGTGTGTGTGTGTGTGTGTGCGCGCTTTTGAGACTCAGTCAGTCAGTGGTCCATCAATATTATAACCTATGATCAAATCAGCTTCTTTTTAATGGAACCAATACAGACAAGTCGATGAGAGAGTGATAAAGAGAGGCGGAGAGAGAGAGAGAGAGAGAGAGGGAGCAATGCATGAAAATGACCTCTTAAAATAACACCATCTTTATCCTGAAGATTTAATGGTTTGGAAAAGCCATCAGCACATATGATATCCTTCAGTTTCAGAACACTCAGTCACACAAACACACAGGCTATAAATCTTTGAATCTCTATTCCCAGTATTCAACCTTTGTACAATCCTCTGGTATTCTCCATTATGTTTTACAAACAAAATAGTTACAACATTTCCAAGAAGAAGAACAATCTATATGACACAGTGACAAATCCTCTAAAAATGCTGGATCCCAATCTGGGTCCACATCAAAGACAAAGTTGCTGCTTGTCTCCCACAATCCTTTGAAAAGTTTTATATTTTCTGATGACAGATCAACATAAAATTTGGTTCAAAGAAGAGATTAAAAAAAAAAAAAAAACGTCAAACGAAATTGCAAACCTTTTAATTAACAAAAAAATGTATAAATCTTTTGAAAACATTAAAGTAAGAAATTGTTTTAATGTTGTTAACATAGATTAAAGATTTAAAGAGGTTATAGAAACATTATTGCCTGAAAATGATAAAAACTCAGAAGCAGAAAATTTTTTTGTGTGAAAAAATGCAGAAAATGCTCAAGAAAATCTGAAAATCAAACCTGACAGAAAAAACAAAAATGGACATAGTTTAGGATTTTGGTGCAGGTTGGAATAAATTATGATAATTTGTTTGCCTACTAACCATTGGCAAAGCTGGAAATTGTATGTGACAAAAAGAAAGATTTAGACACTGAATTTGAAAATCTGTGACTCTGACCACAGGCATGATTTACACAGAGAACTGTACAGTGTAAAACTTTCAAAGAAACTCTGACATCAGCTGCATATTCAGAATCCAACCAAGTATAGAATTATGAGAAAAACAGTTGCACTAATGAGAAGAAATTGGGCTAAAGCAGGCATGAAACCAGTATGATCCTGTGAATAAATAAAGAAAATCCACAGAACCTCTCCCCTAATGATGTGGGTGGGATTCAGACAAGCACACTGGACGATGCAGAGACAAAATGAAAGAGAGAGAGAGAGAGAAAGAGAGAGAGAGAGTACGAGACAGATGGGGGGAGAAATTGCACAGGTAGCTGGAGAAACATTATCTTTGAAGACAACTGACCTCAGCAGCATTTGTTACATTCAAGTTGACTGGACTGAGGAAAAACAATAACGGCAGGAGGAGAAGATTGGAAAAGAAACGGCTTACCTCCAAATACACACTCTCACTCAGGTCATATTAAAGATCAGACCTGCAATAGCAGAGAAGAAATATAGGTGTTATCAGCATCATTCTTTGCAGCGTGTGTGTGTGTGTGTGGTTGGGTGGAGTGTTTTGATATCACTCACAACAGTCTCTTTTGTCTCTCCTTCACTCTCGTTCTCTTTATCTCTCTTCTGTTCTCTATCAGTTGCTGTCTGTCTCTCTCTGCAGGGAAACCCGAGGGTTTTTCCTCTGCATCTTTTTCACTTCTCTGTTCTTTCTCTTATTCTTTTCCCTCCATTTCTCTCCATTGCCTCCGATCTCTCCTCTGTCTCTATGCACTGAACACACTCCCTCTCCTTCCTTCCACCTTTCATTTTGAACTGGCCTGTTATTGCTCAACAATATTGAACCATAAATATAGCCTCTGCTTCAAAAATCTCATATCATGAGGTGACACATTCTCTCTCTCTCTCTCTCTCTCTCTCTCTCTCTCTCTCACACACACACACACACACACACACACACACAAACTGGAGCATTTAAGCATCATTTGTCCAAATATATTAGAAGTGAAATAAAAAGAGTAGCACAGAAGAAACAAAAACAAAAAAAAAAAATCACAGATGAATCAATTATGAAAATAATAATTTAAAAAAAGTTTTAAATAAATACTGATGCATCCTCACTGCACATCCACAAGCCTCTGCCACATACCGCATACTCAATAATGGGAGGGCATGCTGTTTTTAATATAAATATGCTTAACTTGTTTCAACAATTGTGATTCCAAAAAAGGTTGAGATGTTGTGTAAAACACAAATTAAACTAGTAAATTATTTACGAATCTTTTTTGACATATACTCAGTGGAAAAGCAGTACAAAGACAATATGAATAATGTTCAACCTCATCAACATCATTGATTCTTGTAAATATCTGCTTATTCTGAATTGATGGCAGCAACATGTTTCAAACCAGTTGGGACAGGAGCAACAACAGACTGTGAAAAGTTGTGGACTGATCCAAAAACACCTGTTTGGATCATTCCACAGGTAAACAGGTTCATTGGTAACAGGTGATAGGATCATGATTGGGTATGAAAGGTTCATCCTGGAAAGACTCAGTCGTTCACAAGCGAGGATGGAGAGAGGTTCAACACTTAGTGAACACATGATTGTATAATGGACATTACTATATGGGCTAAGGAACACTAGTTTTTGGAATGTCCCCTAGCCATAATAATTGATTTAAAATGCTCAAAGAACCATTTATTGTTGACCATTACTGAGAAGGTTCTATAATGAAGCAGTTGGGTCCACAAAGAACTTTCTTGAAAATGGCTACTTAAAAGCCTGTTTTGCTTAGGTTGTTTGGAACACCATTTATGGTGCCTAAAGGAACCATTTTTTGATGGTTCTATGGGGCACCTCTGGGGGTTCTTTAAAGGACCTCTTGCTAAATGTTTTCTTGTGGAGCTAAAAATGTTCTATGGCATCACTCTGACAGCTTGGCACCTTAATTTTTCTGAGTGTAGAGTGTACATGCACAAACACACCTTCTGATAGTTTTGCTGCACCTGTTACCAAACTGCTTTGCATCATTTTTAATAGTGTGTAGAGTTTGGCAACTTCATGCAATTCCTAACACTCCTCCTCCTGACTAGATGGCCAGCCAGCAAAGGTAATTGAAAACACATATGTGATTGTACCTTTAATAGTTGCAGTATCAGCAATAGCCGCAGGAGCAACAGCTATAATAGCACAACTACAGCTGCAACCATGATTTCTTTATGGATTGAGACCTCAAATATGGTCAAACCTTTGTCCTAGGGTGGGTCATTGCATTATAAATTTTAAGCTTGGGCCTTTCACTAAAAAAAGGTTCAAACATTTATGCTTTAACAGTTTATATTGCTGTGGCTGTTACTGAGGTGCTGTGCTGCACCTGTGTGGAAAATCCAACCGGGAGGTAGAAATATGGCTGCCGCTGTACCTGCTCCATTATCAGTGCCCTTCAGCCAGCTTTAATACTAAGAACAGCTATGAATCAACACCAATCACACGCGTTGGCTCTGGAAGACACGCACACAAATGTCTGAGGTCATGATTGGGTCAGTCAGATGGATGTGGTTGTGTGTGCGTATGTCTCGCAATAACACATTTTTCAGTCAGCACAGAGCTTTATCAAAAATACACAGGAGACTTCATACGAGAGAAACATGTCTGTGTGCATATTCAAACTCCTAGTTTTACTTAGTATTCACGGAAACCATCAACTTTTCTCCACCAGAAATGAAACAAGTGCTGTCTCGTTGGTATTAACGGGACAAAAAGAGCTCGTCAGTGGAGTAGTGTGTAGGTTTTTATATATCAAGATATAGAGATAGATGTAGAAAAAAGGTGTATGTGTGTGTGTGTGTGTGTGTCTGCTATATTTGTTATCTCCTACAACCTTTTTTACATTTTTCTTTTCCTGGCAACATAAGAATTTGTTAAATCAACAAAATGCCACAAAAATACCATGTGGGGTCAAGACATTTGGTTGAGACAATGACAAAAATGGACGCAACAAAAAGTAAAAAGTTATACAGCAGAATATCTCTGCTTTGTCATATTATTTCCTTCAATGATGGAAAGAAAGACAAAATTAAAATGTATTTGAATCTAGCTCATGTCTGACCATCCCCTGCTCCACTGTAGCCTCAGTTGAATCAAGGCTAAGCCCCTGATACAGACCCTGGAGCAGCTGGAGCTGATATTCCTTTTTCCTCTGGGTGACTGAGAAATATGGTCATTAAAGAACATCAAACGTCAAATCAGTCTCTTCTTTGTTTTTGTTTTTTCTGTCTTTAATCATAGCAGGCTGTTCTCATGAGTAAGGAGAGGGATGCAGTTGAGCGATGCCAACCTTCATCACAGTTAGATGGGCTTTTTATTAAAATGAAGCCATATTTATCAGGGGAAGTGACTGCTATGAGGAGAAATAACGTCTTTGATGTTCTGTGCCACTTTCACTACTTCCTGTCTTTCCTACCCAGGAAAGATATGAAGTCATTTGGATGAGACAAAGATTAAATAAGGAAGCTTCTAAATCTCTCTCACTATCTCTCTTTCAATCACTCTTTTGCTGTTGATCCCCTACATGGAGATCTTCTCACATCTCCTGTCTGTTCTCAAACACCTATTTTGACCACATGCATCCTTTTTCCTTCCCTCTGTTCCTCCAATCTTGTCTCCTCCCTCCTTCTGTCTCAATCTCTCTGTGATTCTTTCATCATATAATAAGTAAATTTAATTTATCAGTGCTTGTCCTCCCCGGTGCTCATCTACCTCCTCCCCCCGTGTGGGATCTTACCTCGCTTCCTTCAAAGAGACACATTATGGACTTCCTTATTGTTTTTTAATCATCCATATGATTGAAGGCAGTTATAACGTCTCCCCGCCCAACTTTTAGGTTGAAAGTGTTACTGTGCTTTAAGGCATAAGGGCAAGCTTTTTTATACTAACTATATCATATGCTGTGATGTTTGAGATTTTTTTTTTAATGTTCTCTTTTTGACCCATGTTCTATGTAGTCATTGTTTTCCATTCACTTTCACATTATATTAAAATCTGTTTTTGTCATTTGAGGTTGTGTTCTTTCCATTGGACCTACTCATGACAAAAGGAAATGTTTAACGCGTAACAGTGAATGGCATCTATAAAACTGCTGCATACATTTTGTCAAAGTTGTGAAGTGATTTCATTTCAGACATTTAAAATCCTTCTATCTCACTGTGATGGGATGCAAAACTCAACCAAAAGTCTGTATACTGTAAATGCATTTGTTTAAATTTATAGTAAAGGTGTGCTGACAAGGAGATGCTACTTTGACTTTCTATAAACTGTCATTTCCTGGGAAACTGAATTTTAGCGTTAGAATGATCCCTCACTGTGTGATGTCTCACCTCAAACTGTACCACGTTAGTTTAATTGAAATTTAAATTAATTCTGCTCAGAAATCAGTAAATATATCCTTGATGTTTGTTTTGACTTGTGTATATTAAATAGCAAAAACAAATTTTATGTATTTTGCAATAACTGAGCCATATATTTATATGAGGTGTTAATTTTTAATACAAGGTACAGTGTTCATTTAATTGTCATCCTGCTCCAAAGAGTTGTAAAAATAAACTATTATTTATGATGCAGTGGAGAGGATGAAATGAGGAGTCTGGCAGCCTGAGGAAAGAAGCTGCTCTGCAGTCTGGTGGCACAGCAGCAGATACTTCTGTACCTTTTGTCAGGCGGCAGCAGGGTGAACAGACTTTTGCTGGGGTGGATATCGTCTTTTAGTATCCTATGGGCTCGACATGCACCTGGATAGGTAGGTTCCAGTGATGCTCTGGCTGGTTTTAATCACCTGTTGAAGATCCCTCCTGTTCTTGGCCATGCACATACCAGGGCAGCTTGTAATGTCTCCAGTCAGGATGCTTCCTATTTCTGCTTTGTAAAACTTAGAGAACTTATCACAGCAATTTCTTAAGTTTCCTTTAGAAGTGCAGACTTTTCTGAGGTTTCTTTACCAGTGTTGAGAAGTGAGATACCCATGACAGGCTCTTCGCAATGCTGATTCTTATGGACCTAAAACCACCTGCTCTGCCTCAAGTTCATTGGGGTGTATGTCTTTGGCTACATTGATCATTAAATCAACATCAGCTCCTTGGTTTTGATGACATTGAGCAGTAGGTTGTTCTCTGTGCACAACCCTACAAAGATCATTGATTTCCTCCTGACATGAATTCTCATCATTGTTTGAAATCTACTATGTACTTCAATATCCAGTTGCGGAGTGTGGTACTCAAACCCAGACTGCTAATTTTGTTTCATGAGGGAGATTGTGTTGCTCCAACATGCTGATAGGTGTTCATATTTTCAAGGTTGTAATCCTCTGTGGATCTGTTGGTGCTGTATGCAAACTGGTGAAGGTCAGGGGATGTTGTAGCTGATGTGCTGGAGAACCACAGGGTGACAGCCACTTAGACTAGATACTGCAGATGTTTTAGGTCTAGAGTAGAGGTCCTGAACCAGCTGGGATGACAGTGATATGTTAAAAATATCAGTAGCACATGCTTTTAATACACAGCCAGGGATGTTATCAGGCCCATTATTCATATTCACCTACAGTGGCTTGCAAAAGTATTCATCCCCCTTGAACTTTTCCACATTTTGTCACGTTACGACCACAAACATAAATATATTTTATTGGAATTTTATGTAAAAGACCAACACAAAGTGACACACAATTGTGAAGTGCAAAGAAAATTATACATGATTTTTTTTTTTTTTTAATAAAAAACTGAAAAGTGCAGTGCGCAAAAGTATTCACCCCCTGAGTCAATACTGTGTGGAACTGCCTTTTGCTGCAATTACAGCTGCACGTCTTTTGGGGTATGTCTCTACCACCTTTGCTCATCTAGAGACTGAAATTTTTGCCCATTCTTCTTTGCAAAACAGCTCAAGCTTAGTCAGATTGGATGGAGAGCGGTTGCGAACAGCAGTTTTCAGATCTTGCCATAGATTCTTAATTGGATTTAGGTCTGGACTTTGACTGGGCCATTCTAACACACGAATATGTTTTGTATTAAATCATTCCACTGTAGCCCTGGCTTTATGTTTATGGTCGCTGTCCTGCTGGAAGGTGAACCTCCGCCCCAGTCTCAAGTCTTTAGCAGACTCCAACAGGTTTCCTTCCAAGATTGCCCTGTATTTAGCTCCATCCATCTTCCCATCAACTCTGACCATGTTCCCTGTCCCTGCTGAAGAGAAGCACCCCCAGAGCACGATGCTGCCACCACCATGTTTGACAGTGGGGATGGTGTGTTCAGGGTCATGTGCAGTGTTAGTTTTCTGCCACACATAGCGTTTTGCATTCAGGCCAAAAAGTTCAATTTTGATCTCATCTGAGCAGAGCACCTTCTTCCACATGTTTGCTGTGTCCCACGTGGCTTCCGGTGAACTTCTTCTGGTTTTCTTTTAACAATGGCTTTCTACCTGCCACTCTTCCATAAAGGCCAGATCTGTGCAGAGCATGCCCAATAGTAGTCTTGTGGACAGATTCCCCCAGCTGAGCTGTGGATCCCTGCAGTTGGTCCAGAGTCACCATGGGCCTCTTGGCTGCATCTCTGACCAGTGCTCTCCTTGTTTGGCCTGTAAGTTTAGGTGGACAGCTGTGTCTTGGTAGGTTTGCAGTTGTGCCATACTCTTTCCATTTCCGGATGATGGACTGAACAGTGCTCCATGAGATGTTCAAAGCTTGGAAAATCTTTTTACAGCCTAACCCTGCTTTAAACTTCTCCACAACCTTATTTCTGACCTGTGTGGTGTGTTCCTTGGACTTCATGATGCTGTTTGTTCCCCAATAGTCTCTTAACGAACCTCTGCAGCTGTCACAGAACAGCTGTATTCGTACTCAGACTAGAATACACAAAGGTGGACTCTATTTAGTCATGAGGTCAACATTCGATCATTCAGCAATCATCAGGCAACTTCTGAAGGCAATTGGTTGCACTCAGAGAAAAGGGGGCTGAATACTTTTGCACACTGCACCTTTCAGTTTTTTACTTTTTAAATAAAAATTAAATCATGTATAATTTTCTTTGCACTTCACAATTGCGTGTCACTTTGTGTTGGTCTTTCACATAAAATTCCAATAGAATATATTTATGATTGTGGTCGTAATGTGACAAAATGTGGAAAAGTTCAAGGGGGATGAATACTTTTGCAAGCCACCGTATGGTGGGACCAGTGAAAGTCCACAGATGAGTTTGTTCATTGTGTGACGTAAAACACCAGATGAGATAAGACACTCCAGCTCAGGGTCTGTCTCATGTCTCATGTGGGGGGCAAGGGAGCCCAGCCCCCACAGTCTTCCTGTTAACAAATAGGTGTTAACTCCAGCCAGGACCCATCTCCAAGCCCCCTCCTCAACTGATGCTTTTTCTCTGTAGCCCTGCAAGAAGGCAGGAGCTACTCCTCTTTCTCTGTAGCCCTGTGTAGCAGGAGCGGTATTAGAGATTGCGACAACGCCACCTGAGGCACACTCCCCCTCAGGAAGGATTAGCAACTACTTTTATACATCAAGACACACAGATTCGAATTCATATCAGAGGCGAGAGACGTATTTAGGCTTGCAAATCAAGGAAAACTTTATTAACAAATAAGAAACAATGGAATAAATAACCAACTGAATAAAGCAAGTAAGTTAAGTAAAGAAAAGGCCACACCTCAACTCCTCCAAATCATAACACAAAATAACTACTAAGAAAAGGGGGGCCAGGGCAGGGCTTACCAGAGCGGCAGGGAACCAAAACAGGGAAAAAGGGGTCCTGAAACAAATCACCCGTGACACTGCACACCAAACTGAAATGTGGAAAAGGCACCACCACCAGGGCTATCTGCCGCCGGAAGCCTGCTGTACCTGGCAAACAAAGAGAATAAAATTAATATCACAATATATAACTCAGAGGAGGTGGACTATAAAGAAAAACTAATTAATAAACCAAAAGAACACAAGCACAAAACACAAAGAAACAAATCAATAAGGGAAGCAAATTAATACAAAACCATCACAAAAGTAATAAACAATTAAAATATCGGCTCAGCAATCCAAAAGTCTGTTTACGCTCTGTGAGCAAGTCTACGGGCGCAGTTCAATGTCCAGTCCCCGAAGCCGCAGGTTTAACAATCCAACCGCGCATGCCTGCCATACATGCGCACAGATAAACCACGGCGGGCTTACACCGGCACGGAGCCGCCGGGAGTCGGGATGAGTCACACAGAGCTAGAGATTAAAACAGTACCAGACGCAAGCGAGCCGATGTTAAAATGTTAAAATTGTGAATTAAAATCAGCAAAGAGCGAAGTGAAGAGAAAATAGCAGAGCCAAAACAGCTGATTGGAGTGTGCGGCGGCGGTTCGCCGGATGCGCTTCCACTCAGCGGGCACGGCGTGGACCCAGGACAGCCGGAGGAAGGGACACAGACTGCAGCTCGATTACCCTGCAGTGCAAAAACTACAATCAGCCGGGAACTGGCAGCAAAAGCATCATGCCGACCTACCTCAGTACGAGGTGCCGCACCCCCCAGTCTCCAGCGGAGCCCCCTGTGCTAACTGCCCCAGACGCCGACAGCACACTACACAGATAGGCAGCTTGTTACGCCAATACCAAGATATATTAATGAATGACAGACAGGCAAGAGTCATACCTGGATATGGAGATCGCAGATGTGACGTGCGCCTTGACGGCCGACATGATCCTGCGACCCGCACACACACACGGAAGTAACCCGGAAGAGAGAGAGAGGTCACGCCCCGCACCTGAAGATATATATATATGTGTGCGTAGCGCCGCCCAGCAATTAGTGCTGCCAAAACCACAGTGCAGTGCCGCGCAGCAGCAGGGAGTGAAACTGCCTCCTGCCACACCTGCAAGGAGGCAGGAGCTACTTCTCTTTCTCCTCAGCCCTGTAAGGAGGCAGGAGCTGCCCGCTCTCTCTCTTCGGTCTGCCAAAGAGGCAAGACCTCTTTCTCTTCAGCCCTGCAAGGAAGCAGGAGCTCCCGGCTCTTCTCTCCAGCTCTGCCAAAGAGGCAGCAGCTTGTCCTCTCAGCTCCAACAAGGGAGCAGAAACCAGCTCTCAGTGTGACCTGCTCATGGCAGTCACACCTAAACAAGAAAGAACCTACAAGGAAGGTTCTCCCACCAGCAGCTGCAACACGAGCCTGCTTGCTGACTTCAACAAAGGAACAACAGCCAGTTGGCACAGAGCTGCTAACTGTAAGCAAAGAGCAACCAGCTTCCTCTGACCAGGACAACCAAAGTCTTCAATTTGTCATTGAGCTTCATTGTTGTGATGATAGTAGGATTAGTTCACCAACTGTAAATTGATGATAGCTATGCTTCACACCAACACAGGGTTTGCATGGTAAACTTCTCTTTACTAACCTGGCGCCCTCATCATACACATTTCACATTCAGACACACACAGGCTGTAACAAAAGCATACTCCTCCTCCCCCGGCAGCGTCCTTAGAGTCGGCCATCTTGTGCATAGCCTGCCTTTTGTCTCGGCCTTGTGGCCTGACACCTTCTTAACCAGCCATTTTGTTAAGTCACTCCCACACACACACACACACACACACACACACTTGTATACAGTACATGTTAGATTAGTATGTGTTTTGCTTTTATTATTTGTTAATAAATGCTTGTGAATAAACATGTTGTGTCTTTAATGTTGTACAAGAGTGAATGATACCAACCTCTGCTCCGCCAAGAATTCCGAAATCCTTCATTTTATGAAACTGTAACAACGAAGCGGCTATCATTTTCCCAATATAACGGTGCCCTGTGTAAGGCAGTGTACTGTTGAGGGTGGTGCCCTGAGGTGATCTGATGTATATCAGATCCTATTATTTAATATAATTAATAATTATTTCTGATAATTATTAATTCTTATCGATAGCCAAACTGCCCATTAAGTTGATTCCCAACACACATGATGGGGATGCTTCTGCCTTGGTAACTGGTGATAGTCTACTTGTCACATATCTTTGGTATTGTTGGTATTAAGGCCTCTCTCTAGTCTCTGCTTCTGGTTGGGGAATGATTTTATTGTCTTTGTGATCATCATATCATTAACACATTTGCTGATGTATGATGTCACTGTTGATGTGTGTTCCTTGAGATTCACGTCATTCACAGGTTGTTGACATCCCTGAACGTGCCAGAATCTGTGTGCACTCAAAACAATATCTGCTGGGAGGAAGTAAGCAGAAGAAGCAGAAAAAGATCTGCTCCCGAGTTAGTACACTAACAATGTCGGTACTGTATTTCAATATCTTGCAATATCTTTGGCACTTGGCACTTAAAATAGTTTGTACTATCTTTTCAGTTCAAATGAAGACACTGGAAGTTCACCACCAGAAGGCTCAATCTATGAGTTGAGCATTCTTCAGCTGAAATATATGCCCTTATGGAAAATGTAAATACAGGCAGATTACGTTTCAGTATTTAATGAAGGTTTTCATGCAGGAAATAATTTAATCCTCCCAAGTGACATGGTATTGATTTACAAATGTTCAAACCATAAATCTTTTAGTGTATGCTGACGCTCTCATGATAAGGATCCTGATTAAATTCCCTTCATACTTCCACAATGAACCAGATGGCAGAGCACTTTTTCTGCTTGATTTCATCACTGATGTTAAAATAAATAATGTATTACTTAATACTACTGCTGGAAACATTGCAATAACATGGTATTGGTGAGTCAAAGAGTCAGCGCCACAGATGCAAAGGTTAATTCCAATATTTTGACTTCAATAAGATCTTAACGATGCAATGGTGTGTTGTTTTTAGACTTTTTTTTTCCATTTACATTTACAAACATCTTCGCCATGGCTTAGTGGCATGGCCTCACAAGAAGAAGTTCCTGGGGTCTTGAATCTTCGCACCAGTCCTTTTATGTGAGTTTGTTATGTTAGCCAGTGTTTGCATGTAGGTTGCTTCCTACAGGTAATGTGATTTGTGCATAGTGACACTATAAACTACCAAAGTGATTTTTGCATTATCAGGTTATCACAGGGAAACAGAACATCTGTACATTTGTCATTCAAAATAATGAATTATGAGTGCTGTATTAAATTTCAGAAAGCAGTGATGGCTGGCTGATGGAATATGAGGCAAACCTACTGTAGAACACAACAGAAGTTTCTGACTGGTAGAGGTGGCACAGTGGGAGTTTACACCAATGAACGTGAACACTGGTTATCAATATAACAAAGTATTTCAGAAGGCCAACTTAAGAAAATAGTTTCTAGTCTATTACAACCACAGCATGAGCCTTGCAAGCTGAACACCATTCCATGGACATGACAACACAGTGTGCAGTATGTATGAGGAGCTAAGCTCGCTCACGCAGCCATAGTTGTGGTATTCTGACGATAATTTACAGCACTCAATATAAACAGACCTCACCTTCTGAAAAGAACACATGATGGCAGAACTAGCAAATTGCAAAGAACAGGGAAATAATCAAACCAACAACAGCCATTGGGTTTTGGTCTCCTGCTTCTGCCACTCTGAAGACGAGACCTCGCTGTAGATCACACTAAGCAGTCTCAATGGGGAGGCGACGCCCCCATATGGTTGAAGCAACTCTTGTCGTAATCTGTCTTCTCTGTGTGAATGATGTAACAAATTTAATATGCTTGACCATGAAAAAAGTCACAGTTTCTCAAGTTGTCTTCAGACCTCCCACCCACCTACATTTCTCCTCTGTGTATGTCCATGAGCATGTCTGGTATATGTGCAAATCAGTGGTGCACACTGGCTGCAAGTGTGTGAGTGTGTGCATGTGAGAATGTGATTGCATTTGTGTCGGTACGTGCTCTACCAGGACGAGAACATTGGTGCAGATGGTGTGTTGGTGTTTGGATGGAGTCGTCCATGCTAATTCTACTAAGCATCATAAACAACTGATAATCCATCAATCATTATTCATCAGCGTGTTCTCATGAGAAAAGTAGGAGATGGAGAAAATAAATAAATGAATGGTAGAATTGTGTAACAAGAAGGCAGGAAGACACAGCACAAATTGATATGTGATAAAGTGGTTGACAATTTTAAGGCATTTTCAGGAAAAGGTTGTCTGCATATAATAAGTAAACGAACAAAAATTCATTAAATATTTCAGTACAAAACAATGTCATATATATATAACATTAGGGATATTTAGACAGAAGTAATAAAAATATTTTTTGTTGAATCTTTATCTCTAATTATGCCATGATTGCTTCTTTAGTCCTTTTAATAAAATTAAAGAAAAAATACAGATCACAAAATAAGATTATGTTTCACAACTCTGTGCAAGAATATACTCAAAAAAAATACACAAAATATTGCAAACTGGAGACAAAATTTAGCAAAACACATTTAAAAAAACACAATACAATAAAAAGGTGGTCAAACAGTATGAGAGTAGTAACTCTACAAAAGAAAGCAGAAAAAACAACAACACTACACTGCCTTTTAGCCACCACAAAGCAGTACAAACCTGTACAAACACGAAGGCTGTCAGTCTTACATACAGTCATTCATTCCTTCAGTATTTTTCCATTCACACCGCCTCTGCCTCACCTACAGTCAGGGCCATAAATATGTGGACACTGTCACAGTTAAAAGTTAATGTGGTTTTGTTAGTTTATCCAATTACTTTTGTTCCCTTAAAAAGGTGGAGGGCACATACAAAATGTGTTGTAATTCCTCCACCATTCACTTGATTTGGATGTAAATACCCTCAAATTAAAGCTGGAAGTCTGCACATCTTGATTGTTTCATTTCAAATCCAATGTCCAAATATTTATGGACCTGACTGTAGCTGCGAGCTGCTCACACCTCATCTGCTCACCTGTGCTGTCACCTGCAACCAATCACAACCAAGACAGTATTTAAACTTTACCAGACCATTCACCCAGTGCCAGATTGTTCTTTGCTAAATAAGACCTTCCGGTGCACCTTTTTGGACTGACTCCCTTGTTGCTGACCTTGCCTGTTATCTATCAACCTACTTGCCTGTGAGTTTAAAACCCATTTCCTGGTCCAGATTACTGGAGTCTGTCTCAGCGTCCCTGGTTTTGGCCACCTGTCCTCATGGTTGTTGACATCTGCCAGCAGAGTCCCCCACCCATCTTATCCACCGGCTTCCTGACCCCCCACCTGGCCCTGGTTTTCCCTGCTGTCTACCCCCGTTTGATTGTCTCTTATTAGCTAGAGTAACCTGTTTTTGTGACTGTTTTCATCTCTAACTTTGTCTCCTGCCTGCTTTCTCGTGGTACAGTGAACTGAGTTGTGAGAGCAATTCCATCGCACTGCTTATACCGTCAGCTCAGTTACTACTTACCTCCACTGTCTGTGGGATTAGTAATAAAGCTGCCATCCATCTTATTCAGTGTTGCTGTGTGACGCTCTTGAGTCCTACTGCACCAGTTTCACATTGCTCTCCTTGCAAGTCAATCTAGCCAACTGGGAATCAGAGAAGGAGATTTCATCCAGTCAGCTTTTTGAGCCCTTGGACAATTTGATGGTGTCTTTACCTGTCCCCCCATGGCTGTCTAATTAGTTTGACAGTTCAGATCACCTCGCTTTTTACTAGTATCTCTGTAATCTGGTTAGCACGTACACTGTTGTTTTACACTGAATGCTATTTAACTGAAATTCAAATGGGTTCTTTAATTTGTGTATCATGTTGTTGTTATTTGCGCTGTCACCTGGAAACTTGAGGGTAACCTTGTCCTTTTGGTTTTCTATGAGGAATACTAGCATTGTCATAGACAAAGTACAACCATATAAGTTTGAAGAAGAAGTTATTTGTTTTTTTATTTCGATTTTTGTGTATTAATGTACTGTATCATGCATATATTGCTGATTTGTGCTAATAAACTTAAACCACTCAACATTTTTACTTTTTGAAGAAGCAAGATTTATGGTCTAAAACTGAAAACTAAGACTAAATTCAAAGAAGCGAAGTAGAGCTTATGCTTTATTTATTATTGGATGGGTGCAGCTCTGGATTCAATGAGTGTGGTCATGTTTCTCCCACAGAGAAACATCTGAACTATCTCTTTTTTTAAACCACCTTCCTCCAGGATGTTGCCGTAAATTAGATCTAGATATCAATCAACTTTCTATAGCTGGCATGGCTATAAATACTGCTCACAGACACAGACAGCCACATTTCCTACCTATTATTTATCATTTCGCTCTCACTGATTCTGTGTGTGAAAGAAGCAAGTGGATGGGAGGGAGAAAGGAGGAAGTGAAAGCCAATAAAATAAAATAAAAAAGAAGGGCCTTGGGAGAGAAAACATACAGTGCATAGCCCACAGGCAGCAAACACACGTTCCACGAATTTTAAAAGATAGTAGACAGACAGTTCCCAGGAACCCAGGAAATAAAAAGGAACGAGGAAAGAAATGAGGTAGGAAGCTGCAACTCTGTATGATCGCTGGCACAAATACAGTAGATTGCTTGAGTGTGTGAGAGCTGCCCTGTGTTACATATTGGACATGTTGTCATATGAATAGATGTGTGGAGGCCAAAATCCTTTGATTAATACTAACAATAATAATAATATGAATAATAATAAGAATAATAATAATGAGTAATAGTAATAATAATTGAAAGGACAGTTTTTTGGACTACAATCAAAACTGTTTATTCTATATATGTGTGCTTTAGAGGCCTTCAACAAAGACCATTTCACATAAGGCTTAAACAGGCAGGAGTTAAACATCATGACTCAACAGAGGGGGTGAGTCATGACTGTGTCCAGGACTCATGTGAAGCTCAAGTTCTTCACTTCCAAATAGAAAACTGAAAAAGAAAAAGACAGACAGAAAAGAAAGAAAAAAAAAACAGTTTTGAAGAGGGCATTGACAAATTAAATGAATATGGGTGAAACCAAGTTACGATGACCTAAGTACATGCTCAACAAAAGAAAACCTGAAATGATCTGATTGATATAATTGCATACACTTTAAATTAAAGCTGCAATAATCAATGTTTTTCACAATAACACTGAAACACATTGCTGTTAGTGGTGTGAAAAGGGTTACTTGTAGTGAAGCATCCCTATTACGTATATTAACTTCTTTGTTTTGGTTTTTGGCCCCACAAACGCTGTCATTTGTGGTGGAGACCAAATTAGAGTTAAGAGAGTGAACATTATACTGCAAACTGCAAATGAATGCTAAAGTCATATCAATATGATATGTCAACATCGTGTCTTCATTTTGTTCTATTGTCCCACAAGTGACCAAACAGTAATCAATGCAGCTTTTTATTTCTCATAAATTTCAAGCGCAGTCTCACTCCCAGTGTGTTAAAAACTGACGCTTGGCCAGGGCCCTTTAGTGTCGGTTTCTGACGCACAAGGTCTCTCCAAGCGTCCTAATCAGACGCAGCGGGTTAGCAACACAGTCTCACTCCCAGCGCATCAAAAAACTGACTCTAAAGGGGCATCGGTTTTTGATGCGCTGGGATCATTGAAACCCTAACCCTAACCCGCTGCATCTGATGACTCTGGGGGAGACCTTGTGCATCAGAAACCGGTACGGTAAAGGGCCCTGGCCAAGCGTCAGTTTTTAACGCACTGGAAGTGAGACTGTGTTAAAATTTCACCTGAGCTTTAATTTACATAATCTGTATAATTAACCAAATGTGTCAACACCAGCTTCAGACATGCAGTTTAAAAAAAGCATTCTTCCTCCCACCATTTTTATTTCATCTTACCACATCTGACTATGCGTAAGTAGAAATCAAGTAAAATTCAACCTTTATTAAAGTGTCTCTGTATAACTGCTCACACTCATCCAGCTCTGAGTACACAGGACGAATTCCTTATGCACTCTCAATTAGAGGTGATGAAGTTCTCTGGTGGATGTTCCATATAAAATCTTGCCCGTGATGCAACTTTAAGATAGATAATAACGTTAACTTCAATCTATCAGTAAGTCAAATGTAGCTAAAGCAGAGTACATAGCGACCCAGGTCACATTTGGCAAAACAGAGGGAGCGACAGATAACAGTTACACATGGGGTCAGTGACATTTTGCTGCAGAGGAGAAGCAGCAGCATCGCTCGCACTTATTGACTGCTTCTGATGTATGAACAGTCCAGGGAATTTGTTCTCCGGCCGTCCCTCGAGGAGGAAAGCCACTGACACGTTAGCAATGATTGCATCCTCGTAGATGACCTGGCAAAGAGAGGACGACCTGTGGTACACAGGGAGAGGGAGAAAGATCCATCTGAAAGTCTGTCAAACGTGCACACATGGCTGAGCCTTACCACCACGAACGCCACCCTTTCTGTTAATTCCCGTGTCTTTAGTGTGCTCTGAAGCTACTGCTGAGCTCCAGCAATCAATAGAAAGCTATATTACCGAGTATGACAGCAGTTATTAAAGGTCACTGTCATAGAATTATCTCCAAATTAGGCTTATTCTCTTATTGTTGTGCTTAGATTTTAGATCGCTTTATTGGTACCCATTTAACAGGCATATTACAGAGATCTAGTGCTGGCAGTGGCCCTCTAATCAAATCAATGAAGTAAATTAGATATTGTAAGCAGACAGCTATTTTGGAAGAAAAATGTTTTCATCCTAATCAGCAACTAGTGTTTACCTTGTTAAGGCAATTACAGAGTAATTAATTAGACCTTTCTACTCACTTCAGGCAAATATCAGACCAATAAATCAGCTCCACTTATGCCTTTCATTGTCTTGTGCTTAACAAGTAATGTTATACTGAATCCACATTTTTTAATTAGTAAATTATATGTACACTCAACTGTGCTATGTTTGCTTTATTGCGCAATCAATTGATTCGGACAATAGTAGGTATTTGCATTCTGTGATGTTGGCCAGTGCTCCATGTAACTATCCTCATCACCTCATCCCCCTGATGTGTAAAAACTGAAATGAACTGCCAGTGCTACAGAGAGTATGAAGTAGTTATACTAGTAGTTATGCCATTGATGTTTTTTCCGAGAACCTGATACCACATGTGGTGCCCCATTCATTTCTATGATGGCTGCTCACTGGAGGGACACACCAAGCAAGGCCTCCACCCGCTCCAGCGATGTTGGGCCCGTCGGGCTTGTGTGCACGTCCTTCTCTGACCAGGGTGGTTGAGAGCATGCCTGGTAAAAAATATTTACCGATACAACTCTTTGAGTCTTTTCACATTTGATAATGTCCCTAATGGATTTCTGTTTGGCTTTCTGAAGACAAGCGAGGTAAGTAAAGAACAGCCAATTAACTGTGCTAATGGGAACAACCCAAACGAGATAATATATTCATATACATGTATACATATTCTTCATGATGGCTTATGTGGTCTCTAGTTAAATATACATTTTGCATGACTTGTGTTTTCCATTTGAGCAAACTTACATTGCAATCAACCACTAGCAGTGATATTCAACTGACAAAATCTGCTTCACTGACCATTTTCTAATTCAAAATGAAAAACTGACTCACACTGAGAATTTTATCGTTTGTTTATACCAATTAGTCAGGGCTGTACAGGGGGACAGATATGCCCGTTCTGTATGATTAGGCTGTTAGTAACAGAGAGAAGGGCTGATCTTTGCGTGACGGCCTTTCAGGCTTTGCAAAGTGCAGCAGGATCAGACGGTGAGCTTTGAGGGGAAGACAACTATTAGCTGAGGAGGAGCAAAATTCACATGAAATGAGGATAAATCCGATCCCATAAAAGTGGATGTCACACTAAAATATGCTATTCATTCTGTGCCTGGTAGGAGCAGTTTGTGTTTATGGTTTATCTTTATGAAATATTCCAACATTTGAGAGGTTGCAAGGAGGAAGAGGTTATAAACTCTTTCTAACGTAACCATTTACAACTTAAATGCAGTTGCAGCTTTAGATGGAGTAAAATATCTGATTTATCTTCATATAGACCTAATGTCAATCCATGAACCAAGCTAATTCAGTTCAATATTTATTCATTTTATCTGATAAATGTTCTTAATGTTTGTTCACTAACGGAGCTGAGTTCTGAAAGATTAAGAGAGAAGACAATGAGCCAATCGCAAAACACAATTCTGTTTACTTTTGCTAGGACATTTTCAATACTACACATGTTCTTCACGTTCACAGTAGCATTGATAAAGGCTTATTCAGAGCATTGATGGAAATATCTCAGTTTTGTATTGGATGAGATGAATGGTGTGTCTTTAATATTAGCTTGCGCATGTGAGGTCAGGAGGTCATGGTAGTTTCTTAAGAATCACGTCTGCAGTGTTAATGGTTGCCAGGGAAACAGTGAATAGGACAATTAAATATGTATCAATGGACAGAGTGTCTTCATATGATTGTCAGTCTCTCTGGCCTTGGTCACACTGTGCTCTGGACATGAGTGAGTCATACGGTTTGTACAGGCAGAGGGTTTCTGCTTTGACTTCTTCTTGCAGGGTCAAGTCACTCGCTCTAAAAGGCTATTTACTGTGTTTATTTTCCAAAGGCAGCTCTTTGCAAGTGTTTCTCAGTACATGGAGCATGCACGAGCTTGGCTTTGGACAGCTCCATCTGTGATCACTGCTATTTTAGCTCAGAGAAAAGACAAATAAGCAATGTTCAGAATTTCTTCTCACACTCGAGTTTTGGATTTGTGTGCATCACAGGGTTTTGTGCCAGCTAAGAGCCACTTTCCTCAGGCACATGGGCACAGAAAGCTTTTCTTTCACCTTTGTCCATTTTCAATTTTGTTGACTCTCCATGAGCCTGACTCTCCATGAGCCTGACTTTCCATTCGAACCCACCCGCTTTCACCGAGTCAGAAGTGTCTTAAGTCAGAAGAGACTATTTCCGTGGCCATATCATGTGATATAAGCATCACAAGATCACAATGAAAAACTTCTACTGTTGAATTATAGAAACATACCTGTATTATAACATATATATCTCTATTCTAATAATCCTGTTGTCTTGTATTCTGTCTTTTCACATTTGTATAATCAGACTTTTGCAGACTCCAGCTGTTTTCTGTTTGATTAAGTCATTCCTTTTTTTTTTTAACCAAAAATCCAGGTCCTGTGGTAGCAGGAGACTAAGTAAGGCAGTGTAGACGTACTTATCTGAAGCCACGTCCTGGAGATGGGACACATAATCCCTCCAGGGCGTTCCTGCTCTGCCTGAGGGTTTCCTCCTGAAACAAAGGTACGGCAGTTCTGCTCCACATCTTTCCAAATGTCCCAAAATGTCTCTGATGGTGAGCCCAGACAGTCTGCAAAGGAGACTTATGTCGGTAATTTGATCTCATTGTTTTGGTCTTTACCAAAAGCTCATGAGGGTTGGAATGTGGATCAACCAATGTATCACCAATGCCCACTCCATGTCCAGGTCCATTGTGTCCCCACTCATGACCCAAACATATTTAAACTCTATTTACAGCTAGCATTAGCATTAGTGCTTTAATACTCCTATACTTTGTATTTTTTTTTTTTGTTGTTGAGATAATGTATTTAAAATGGTTCGTATTAAATCCTGTTAAATATTAAAACTAAAAAGTGCTATAATAAACGCGTTCCTGCTTTAGACAGTGACATTAAGGAATTATCAGTTGTGCTGAGTGGAATGGAAGATTTGCCAGTGAGGTAAGAAGTAGGGATGAGCCGCATACTCGTTTCAGACGAGTATCCGTAACGGATAAAGCATTTTGGACGAATACGATTATGATACGAGTAAAATCCGTCAATATCTGTGCTCGTGCTGAAGGAAAATCCACATTGTGGAACTGACTGTCTTCGCGCTCTGTGATTGGCCAGTCATACACAGCGCCCGCCCCTCCTTACACAGACACGTCTCTGCCACAGACTGTATGGTCTCTGCACGTCTCTCCCAACATACGCGCGGTGCATTTGACAAGACAGAGCTGAAAACGGCTCGCGTCGCGTCGGTAAATGCCTCCGCTCCGGTCCAATTTTGTTTTTTTTGTTTTTTTTTAACCGTCTGCTTGCTCTTAGTTTGGCTGAAGTCAATTGAAAAACTTTGCTCGTACTGAACGCGGTGCTTTTGAGAAGAAGTGAACAAGGCTGACATATTATTTCCCTGTTTGCCATCACTGGATGTTTGCATGAAACATGAAGTTCACACAGATCATTAAAAAATAAACAGTCTTACAGACCACTTACACACATACACACATATAGCTGAACACACAAAGTAGCCTATATTAATATTTTTATTGTATGTGGCTGCATGCAGTATCTGACACTTTCTCTCTGCAGTTCATGAAAATAATATTATAAATATTATTGAAATATACTGTATATAGGCTTTGAATACAGTAGATTAGCGACTTCTGATCAATCCATATCAATTTCAGACTTAAAATAATGTACAGTTTTAAGCCTCACCCATTTCTCCCTAGTAAGAAGCTTTGGGAGGTCTAGGACAAAAATAGTGTAAACTAATTGTGAAGCACGTAGAACTTAAGCTGGTTTAATGTGGTTACAGATGATTTGTTTTAGGGTAAGTTCATCATGGTTTTGTTTAGTTATCAAGTTGACCACAGAAAACCTTCCTCCTCAGGATGTAGGTGGTACACAACCATATTTAGTGTGTGTGTGTTTGTGTGTAGCATAGAGCATTGAAAAATGTAGGACAAGAAATCAGTATCCTTCACTGACAAGCACAAAAAGTGACAGCGGCTCCTTAATCTTCTGGTCAACCTTCCCAAGAATGTCATGAATACAAGTGGGCACACAAGCACACACTTTGTTTCTGTAAGTTCAAGTGTTATATCACTTTATTTTTTAGCGTGAGGATGAATCGGGGGACACACCTCGACGTAACCCTCTTATGCCCACTTCTCGAGTGGTTAATGAAGGGTTACAGTCCTCAGTCCTCAACAAGAGCCCTCCAGCGCTGACTCGAGCGCAGCAGTGGTGGGAAAGTTTTTGAAAGGCTTCATTCAAGGTGGATGATCCTGCTCGAGAAGAGTGAGAGTGAGTGAGTCCATTTTATTGTCGGTCGGCAGTGGCATGCAACCCTTTTCACAACTTTTTTGAACAAAGTTTGTAGTGGAATTCCATCTGGATGTAGCAAACAGCTGGCTCGGAGAAAGCCGTGCCCCAAACAGAAGCACGGGCTCAAGCTCACACTGCTGGCCAACAGCAGCAGCAGGAGACATGATATGATGCAGTCGACCGGTTTACTGAGAGCTGGCATCAGTCCTGCCCAGCTCAACTGCACTTTATCTGCATCCTACACTTAAAGCAGAGACCATTTTATAACAGTAACATTTAGTTGGCTATTAACATGCTTAATTTAAAGATCATTTCTTAAAGGAGTCACAGATTTATTTATGATATATTGCATAAATATTACTTTAGGTATTTTACTTAAATCACTATTTCCATTTGCATATTCACCAAAGTTTGTTAACTGTATAATATGACACAATATAATCATTTTATTTCAAGGGTCCAAAAAAGTGTCCAAAAAACAGTTATGTGTTCTTACAGGAGAACAGTAGTTGTCTACAGATGCACCTATAATCAAAGCCCACCTTTTGCCCCTTGTGCTGTCACTGCACTCAGTTGTCTTCATGCTGTCGTTTAGTCTCTATTTAACTTTCTTAGTTCAAGAACCAAATTATCTTACAGCTATTCTCTCTCTTTCTGTGTGTGTGTGTAGGCCAAAATGAGATGCAGAGATCATCGAAGGTCAGTCATTATTAAATAAATAAAATACAAGTCTAAGCAGTGTGGCTGTGGGTTGTTTTCTTATTAATCCTCTTTTTTTTCTTTTCTTCAAAGAGCCAGTAGCTTCTCTTTTTTTAAACATTAAAGTTAATTTGAAAAAAAAAAATTTCGAAAGTGGAGAAGAAAGTGTCTGATTTGGAAGATGTGTTGTGCCCCTGGCATGCTTCAGGTGGAGCAAAGAGCAAAGTTTAACCTTTAATGTAGAGGACTGATATACATTTTTGGATCCAGGTCTGAGCTCATAGAGTGCAGTGTGTTAAAATGGATATATGTGCCTCATGAAAAGAGACAGGAATATATGGCCTGATTATTTCATCCAGGAGAGACGAGTACTTAAAGAAAGATAATTTATTACGAGTGACATTGATGGTGATTTTGAAACATAAACTCAACTTCCTCTTCTGGATTGGTATCACAAAAATAATAATAGGTCCTTTGGAGCAGTTTAACAAATCATGGAGATCCAAACTACTCAAAGAGAAAAGATGGACTCCTCATTGAAAACAAGGTTCATGGTCAACTTTTAACCGACAAAATACTCAAAATAGGTCTGTTTTTCCAGTGTTCCACGAACAACCTGTGTCGGCTCAAGATACATATAAAATTCATGGTAAACTGTCACATGCTGTTAGTCAGTCAGTCACGGTGAGAGTGAAGGAAAATCTTCAGTCAGAATGAACAAAGCTGCCATGTTGATATTACAATACACACAGGACTATAAAATGTATTTTCTTTAATAAATTATGAAGTCAGTTAGCCAAAATAACTATATTTACACAGCATTACAAATACAACAGTTACTGATGAGTATACTGCCCTCATGGCGCGTAACTCTTGCGTAGCTAGACAGCTAGTTGTTTCAACATGTGCCCCAGACTCCTGAAGGACTGCGCAGACCAGCTCTGTTCGGTCCTCCAGTACGTCTTCAACCTGAGCCTGAGTCTGGAGAGGGTCCCTGAACTGTGGAAAACTTCCTGTGTTGTTCCGGTCCCAAAGACCGCACACCCCAGGGAGCCAAACCACTTCAGACCCGTGGCCCTCACTTCTCACCTGATGAAGACCATGGAGAGGATACTTCTCAAGAACCTTCGACCCCTGGTGAGCACAAATCTGGACCCCCTGCAGTTTGCTTACCAGCCGGGCATAGGGGTAGACGATGCTGTCATCTACCTCCTTCACAGATCCCTGACCCACCTGGAGAATACGGACAGCACTGTGAGAGTCATGTTCTTTGACTTCTCCAGCGCCTTCAACACTATACAGCCATCACTGCTCAGGGGGAAGTTAGAAGGAGCGGGAGTAGACTGTCACCTGGCTGCATGGACGATCGACTACCTCACCAACAGACCACAGTACGTGAGGCTTCAGGACTGTGTGTCTGACACGGTGGTCTGCAGCACAGGGGCCCCATAGGGGACAGTGCTCTCCCCCTTTCTCTTCACCCTGTACACGTTGGACTTCAGCTACAACTCGATTGAAGATTTACTTCAGAGTGCTGACACTGGTGCTGGTGGTGGCGACTGGACACCACAAGCCAGATGGGTGAAGAAGTGGATGATGATTCTGCCGAGGCCAGGTGGAGGGGTGCACAAATCACCGGCATGAATAGAGCAGAGAATAAGCAGATTCTAAAAAGAGAGCATGAAGACAATAGGCTAGTGTTGATGGGAATGACATTAGTTGTGCAGGTCATTCATCTTAAATCAAAGCATTGGGGAGGCTAAATTCTTATTTCCCAGCTCCTCAATTTCCAATTTCCTTTATTCTACCATTTCTAACTTTTCTGATGTGGACACACCATATAATTAAAACCTACTCAGAACTAGTGTGTAGTTTGGTTGTTGTTGAATACACCTTCCGGTGATACTTGGACACGTCCTCAGTGAAGGACCCGGAGTCATCGGGTGTTTCGGGTCTTAGATCTTCAGACACCCTCGTCCGGGCGACCCGACCGGAGGTGATCAGTCTCCGGCCCATGTCCAAGTAGCGCTGTTCCACGGATCTCCCCTGCAGATCCACAGCCACCTTGAGGCCCTTTCTGCAGCCTCTAAGGTGTTCTTTATCGCTTTCCTAGATTTCAGTCCTTTTAGTCCCAGCAGCTTTAGTGTACGCAGTAGCGAGTGGCCGGCAAAGCCTCGGCATCCGACTTCGACCGGCTCACAGCGGGCTTTCCAGCCGTTGTTCCGGCACTCTGTGATGAGCTCCGCATACTTGGCCCTCTTTCGTTCATTGGCCTCATCAATACAGTCTTCCCAAAGCACAGTCAACTCCAGCAGTACCACTTGCTTGGTGGATTCTGAGGAAAGGACCATGTCTGGGCGAAGTGAGGTGGTTGCGATGTTGTCTGGGAATTTTAATTGGATTTAACACTTCAAACAGCAGCAAACTAAGTGACCACAGCAAATATTAGATCAGTAAACTTGCAGAATATACATATAAAATATGCAAATTTACACATAAGATAAAAATTAACTTCAATTTGAAATAAAAGTCCTGCCGAAAATTGAAATTGTTTGTACTTTCTTTGTCTTTCTACCCTACTCTCCTCCATAGACCATGTCTGTTTTACACTGTTACTCTGCTATTTTTTTCACAGTTTTATCGTAGCTGTTACATACTTTATATATCTTGATGCATGCAGGCAGATATGTAGGAAATAATGTGCAGACACTGCATACAGGAACACCAGAAAATGCCTAATTCTGACTGCTTGTTGAGCTTTAAAAGGATTCATGTCTTAAGAGATATACAATTTTTTAACAGTTCTCAAACAGGGCAAAGCATCAAAATCAGAAAAATAAGTTAACATCCATTTCATATATAGAGTTTTTAATGGGTCTGTGTGTTTTTATCTGTTTTTCTCTCATAGACTTATCTTGTGAGAAAACTGCTCTGTCTTTCAACAACAAGGCTTTTTTCTTTCTTTCTGTTTCACTCCCTGATTCTTAAGAAGCTCTGGCCTCCCAGCGAGCTGCTTTATCTGACACTGTGCAGAAGCCTGTGATGTCAGAGGAGAAAACAGGAAGTTAATGATCACGATTCTGCTTCGTCTTATTATCTTCTGAGGAGAAAATCTTTAGGGCTCCACTTTGTCGTTTTCGAAAGTTGATGCCTCAGACATTAATCTTGGAGTGGGGAAGTTAAAAGCTGCTTTTCATTTAATCCCAATCATGTCCTACAAAATCCTTGTTTCTGAACATTCTGTGGTCCATACTACAAAGTATATCACAGTGGAATCTAAACTTCATCTTGTGAATGCATATGTGTGTGCAAGAAGGGTTTATCATTCAGAACCATTTCCAGGGTTTGGTTAGTTGCACACCACGGAGCCTTGTGGTTTGGGAGCATTCACAGGTGGAGAGAATGGTTTGATCCACGGACTCTGCTTTATGTGTCCAGCACATTTCCACTGTATCCAAGCTGGAAACAACACCGACAGTACCTCAGTGACGAATTGCCTAGCCTCTGGTTTCATAGCCAAGCAAAGCTGGGAACTGTGAAAAGACATTTACAATGCCATCATCATCAGCCCCTTACTTTACACCTGCACCTGCTTGGTAATTTTCTGGCTCCAAATGCACCTCCTTGAGCCAAGGTAGGTGGCGTGGCAAAGCAGAGGTTGTTTTGTTTTTTTATTTTTTGTTTTTTGCAGGCTTTTAGTTGGCAGACAGACACGTCTCTAAAATCAAATAAAACCCTTTAATGGTTTAGATTTACAGCTTGAAAGCAATCAATGCAGCATCTGTACCAGGTTAACTACATCATTTAAATCCTCTGACAAAGCAGAGATATTTAACAGATTCCAACCTTTATACAGTGAAATCGTTTGAAGTTGAAAAGCAGGAGAAGCTGCTGATTGCTCCCCTCCATCCGGCATTCACATTTTAAATGTTTCTCATAATGATGTGAGATATGAGAGTGACATGAGTCTTTGGTAGGTTTCATGTTGTGTCCACCAGTTTGAATTATTTCAAAAATCATGTTTTGTTTTTTTCCTGTCACTTTGGAGTTACAGATGGCTTTATATATGAGCTTCGGCCACTGTTACTATGGAGAAGAAGCCATTAAGAGGCTCAAATCCAAACACCTCATTGTTGCAGATAAGGGCTAAATACAGTGTTATCGTAACTGAATTCATCATCATGATCCACTGTGCAAATCAGCCTTCTCAACAGCATCATCTTTATCTTCCTTGTGAGCAGAACAGAACCTCTCAGTGATCGGATGGTTCTTGCCGAAATGCGTCTTGGGCGTTGCAGTCAAATTCTTGGCTTTTATTGTACACAGACTTGTACCTGTGTCTTTTTATCAGAGAACCAGATATTTTATACTTTTCTCCAAGTATCATTCATCAAAAATGAATCTACATTCTGTTGTAGAAAAAAAAAAGTTCCTCATCATTATGGTCATATGTGAAATGTTTTCTACAATGAGCAGTAAAGTTAAAAGTGTCTTGTGTGTCATAATTTAGTAACACAGTATGTGTTTTGGTGAGAAATGCTTAATATACTTCAGCATAAACTCTTTGCAATCAGACCTCCTCAGTGTGATCATCAGTGTTGCATGACACTGTGGATAAGGATTAATAAACAATGGATAAGAAGATTTCTTGTTGATGGAGAAAGTTTACTTTTAGCATCAGCCTCCTTCTTCAGGCTGAAGGTGTAAGTATTGTAATTTGATTATTGAGTTTGTTTTACCCTCTTGAGGAAAAATAACACTGCTTTCATTTGGACTGTTCACCTTCATTTCTACCTTTTTAATGTTAGCTTAGGCGCTTAATACAGATTGATGAAGGTTTCCACATACACACAGAAAAGTCACCTGCACAGCAACACACGCAGAATCTCTTATCACATGCAGCGTTTCTGCTTCCCAATCCCCTTGTAATTTATGATATTCAACAGCCTGTAAAAGGTCAAAGTCAGTATGTCAAACACTCAATCTGTCCATTCATCAATTAAATCGTACAAACACATGGAGCTTGACCTTCATTTCCAACACTTTCCATGAAAAAAAAAACATAATTCACGACATATTTTTGTGCCTCTCTGCCACTGCTAACTGGCCAGATTCTATATGAAAGAAAAAAAATGACTGCAATATTTTACTGACCAGTCACTGGGAAAATGCCAGTTGATGGTAGATTCATTATTGCTCATGGTTTTTATAATACAGCTGAAATACGGCTTCATGTGAAGAGGCAACACTGACACGCCAAATTTATCACGCATGGTTTTTGAATGTTTAAACTTTTTTTTTTCTATTATGAAAGTCCAACTGTGGTGTGACTCTAAGCCCCTTGTTGAGGCCATTAGTAAAATATAATGACCTTTTTAAAACATCTCCATGTCAGCTTGAAAGATTACACATGCGACAGTTCAAAATTCTGTAATTCTAACTGCTTCAGATGATGAATTCATAAAGGTAATGTTACTATATGTATTCAAACCTTAAACTGGCACACACACACACACACTGGTGATGTACAGAAAGCTGTAAGGTGACTACAGGAAAGTAGTAGAATTTCCTGTACACAAACACACAAAATCACACAACACAATCATAACTTTCCACTCAGTTCCTGTTTGCATAGATGACAGAGACACGTATCTGTGTGAGTGGTTGTGTATGTGTGTGTCCACTGAAATATGTCTCCAATCGTGTTAATATCAAGTGAGAGGTGCTGAAGTCCCTGTCGTGGTTCTGACCGCCTGGACGCCCTGCTTTGTTTCATGACCGATCCACTGTGACAGATTATCAGTGGATGAGGAAGGTGTTAATGAAAAGAGAGGATATTGCCAAATATTGCCAAAAATATTTGTACTTGATAGATTTTCCGTTTATGCAGATTTTCATATTCTTCTGCTCTATCTTATTAACAGTGCTTCTGTGATGATTCAGTTTCCCTACAAGCAACAAGGCAGTTTCATCTTTCACATTCTGACATGTTGAAGGGATGAAGTTTCTGTATGTTTGCTAGACTGTTGGAAGTTAACCATGTTGGTGGTGTGGCTCCACGTCAGTCTGTCAGTCCATCCACCATTTATGTCAAGACTGAAATACATCGTCACAACTATTAAATTGGTTTTACATTCATGTGCTCCCACATTTGAATTCTGGTGATCCTCTTGTGCCACCATGAGGTCAAAGTCTTAACTCAGCTGTAAGTCGAAGGCGAATACTCAACCCAATAGTCACCAACCACCAGGGGGCGACCCATAGGTTAGGGCCTCATCATTACGCTGCCTGAACAGCAAGCGAGCGAACCCTGCAGCAGCGGCAGCCTCAAATGATTAAACTGTGAGAGAGTGCAATGTCGGGAGCAGCAGGCAGTGACAGTGAGGAGGCATCTGGAGGTGAGGAGCCGCTAGTGCCTCTACTGTTGACCCTTTTCCACTGCGCTGGTGCTAGTGCTAGTTCGTAGCCAGTGTCTGACTTAGCACCAGTTCTTTGTGTTTCCACCGCGTTAGCACCGGCTCCAGGTGCTAAAAACTGGTGCTTAGCAGGCACCAACTCTTCGCTGGTCCAGAGCTAAGCGCAGACTACGTCAGGGGCTGGGGGCGGGGTTATCGTTAGTGCCGGTAGCCAGTTTCCAAATCGCAATTGCGACCGGCTTTTGGGCTGGGACACACAAGCGGTAATTTGTGTTCGTTTTCGCCAGGACGTCCCTGGTCTGACCGCAGATATATTGAACTGACTCCCGGGACACAAGGAAGTTCTGCACAAACTTTTGTGCGCTGAAATCCGGTGTCCGCGAGATCGTGGATGTGTCCAGGCAACAGGCGACCTCCGCCTCGCAGTCAGCCTGAAGACCCTCTATAAAGATACATTTTCATTTCATTTTCTGTTTGTTTGCACTTTATAATTGCATTTTGCAATAGCATATTTATTTTTTCCCTTTGTCTTTGGGTAAATTTTAGTTTATTGTTATGATTATTTTAAGATTCAATTTGAAAACTTGTTTGTTTAAAAAAGAGTGTGCAGTAAAAAAGGTATGTTTTTCCTCACATAATGAATAATCCTGATTACAATATTGATAAAAAATAATCGTGATTTTCATTTTGGCCATAATCGTGCAGCCCTAGTTTTGGTTGTGTTATGGTGTTTGCCAACAGTGAATGATGGCAAGCGGAGGTTTTTTTGTCTGCATTCCTCTGCACCCTTTGGCAAGCAATTCGAGATAAAGAATATATTTAATATAACACATGCCTCTATAGGATCTATTTTTTCTAGAGCTTTCATGTTTATATTTTAACTAATTGAATGTATTGAGATTGTATTGTTAATGATGTTTGCTATGATATTGTATTTATTATATTGATGTTTGTATTTTGATGTTTTGTATTTTGTAGTTTCACGGTGTCAAAATAAAGTTGAAACTACAGCACCAGTTGAACTCCGTCGCTGATTTTGTTGATGCCGAGGGGCTGCTACACCTGGTACTGTACTGTATGTGCAGGCTGCTGAATCCTCAACAGTAGGAGCGTGACAGCTTTCCAGTTGTAAATTGTTTATTTATGCACAGATGTTTCAAGCAGCCTTTCCTCCTCAGTGTGCAAAGCATGGTGCACTGTGGTGAGCTGTGTGATGTGATGAAGCACAGCACCGTAGCCAATGAGAGGTGTCCTGTTCTAAACAACAATTGTCCAAAAATCAGGGCAATGAGAAAGTATGGTCTTGTGGGGTGTAATTGGGCTGCATTGCCCTCTCTTAGGCGTGAGCCAATCGCTGTGAGCTGACCTCCAGTAAAGTGGGGCCGGTGGCCTCCTGGATGCTCTCCCTTTCCCTCTGAGGCCGAGCGCCCGCCCTCCCTGTTCCGCTTCTGGTTCACGGCACCTCCAAACATTTTCAGCAAGCGGAAACCTCCGGCGCTAAATAATGAAGCCAACACGGAAGTGCAAAATGCTGCAGTTCCCCGAATAAACACAGCAAATTACATTTGTAAACATGTTTACAGCCTGGTACAAAACATGGATTCTCTTTAGCTGATTTTCTACTTCATGACAAGTAAAGGGGGGCGTTGTTATAACACACTCATTTAAAATCTGAAATTGTGCACAAGCCAGCATTCAGCCATTCACACACACATTCATACACTGGTCTACCATGCAAGGTGCCACCTGCTCATCAGGAGCTGTAAGCATTCACACACACTCACACACCGATGGAAGAGCCATCGGGAGCAGTTTGGGGTCCAGCGTCTTTAACTGTGCTTGATAATGAATCCATAAACATTCTCCGTAATAAGTTTTTGTCCCAGTGGCCTCCTCTTTGGAGAAGCTGAACAGCCTCAGAGGTCATAAAACAAAGGTCATTAACATTATGATTATAGGCAGTGAAATGTCTGGCTACTGGAGATTTCTCTTCTTTGTGAGTGGAATATTTATGTTGACACTGGTCGACCAGTGTCCTTCAGATAGAGAAAATGATGCAGTGCCATATAGGTGGCTCTACGTGCTAGAAAAGGGCTTGGAACAGCTTCACCATAAATACATCATGACTTCCTGCATGTTGGCGCCCCAACGCTGCCTTTTTTCCCCTCTACTCCTCAGTCATTCCACCTGTTAGGAGCACAGCGTATGCACTAAGACTGGTGTGCAGCTAGATATTCCTGTCCTAATTTAGAAGGTGCAGGTGACTGACTATGATGAATAACTGACTGTCCACAGCCTTTCCAGTAACACTGTCCAGGACTTCATTGCTCTCTCAGTGAACATGTATCTGGAAATGCACGGCAAATAATAAAGTGGGGGCAGAGCAAAAAAAGCTGGGGAGGTTAGTTATGATCGTATCCAGGATGGAATTCCCCTGGGTTTTTTCTTTAACTGCCTGCTTCATATCTGGATGGAAGTTTTTCAACATTTTAATTGGCAGAAGGTTAAAATCTGCACAAAGCGCCAGACCCATCAGAGCGGCGCCAGATCTGATCACATCCAGTGTGTTGATGAGATAGTTCACTGTCTTCTGCTGCAGGGCTTCCTCATTTACACATAAAGAATGGAAAAGTGTCCCCGCAACCAAAGTAGATACAGACCGGGGAAGTCTGGGAAGATGGAGCCGTGGTCAGTTACATTTCACCTTTTCCCAGTTCAGATCATCTCTAGGCCTGAGATATCTCACACACATGTCCATAATCCCTTCTCTTTTTCTTTCAACAGAACGTCTGTCTTTTCTTAACAACTGAATATTTTGTCAATACATGATTCATCTGAGAGGCAGTGTCTTCTTTCTCAGATATCATGAGCATTATTATTATTATTAGTTCATCTACTTTGTTAACAATCTGGAATGAATGCCTAAAGACAGTAGGTATCTGTGGCACCCACACACAGGTACACTTCCTGGATGAAAGTCACCTGAAAGGTCATCTGAAAGTCTTGGATGTTTGATTAGCCCACATCCCTGAACAGTGTGTTTGTCTCTCCGTTTGGCTTTTCCACCCGTTGTTCCTCTGGGTTGGCTTCTAATACGCTCTATGCCTAGACTCAGCATTTTGCCCTGGATCAACAGAGCCAGTGGGAGCCTGTGTTTCCTGAGGAGCCGCAGGAAATTCAGTGAATGCTTGAATAAGTTTGCAGCAGCAAACTTTGTTGTTGCTGCAGCCATTTACAACACGTTTAAAACACAGAAGATCACTAACAGTTTTTTTTTTTGTTTGTTTGTTTTCCAAAGCCCTATTTGAAAAAAACTCCTGTGTTAAAGAATGTTTTTGTGCTTCACCACAAAAGCATATTTTTATGTAATTTTATAGTTAAATGTTATCAGCCTTGAATGTATTGTGTCATATCTTGTTGATTGTATGTATTTTCAGTGGGCAGGGGCGGGGCTTCGAGGGGGGCTGGGAGGGTGGCACGCCCCCAGGGCCGGATAGGAGGTAGGACCTAAGGGAGCTGGGCCTCTACCACAGCTCAGGGGAGCTGGAGAAAGCGGGCCCTCCCATGACTTGTGCCTAGAGGAGGCCAGAGTTTGACATCACCCATCACGCAGATTTATACAGGGGTCGTTTAGGTTGCCCCAGTGAGGACTGAGTCATGGTGGCTAAAAACTTTAGAAGACCGACTGACTTTAGTCATGTAGTAGGTATAAAATGTTGTGCTGCATGACTGACTTTATTTTCACTCTGTGTATTTTGGGTAAAACTCGTCCTCTTTGGGTAAACCAATCATCCAACAACGTCATCATCAGTCACTTGTCAACAGATTGCAAACAAGGTGGAGCATTTTCACAGACGAAGTTAACATGAGTGGCACTTCAAGAAAATGGACATAGAGAGCATTGTGGACGAATTTGTGGAGCGCAAGGCTCGTCGTATGCCCTTCAGATAGTGGTGAGTAGGCCTATAGTACTTCTTTTTGAAATGGTGTTTGTGAACATGTGGGCCGCTGTGCCAGTTTTACTAAACTTTATAGCTACTGATACAGGCTCTGAGTTGAAATAGTTAAAGTGGGTGTCAAAATGATGCGGCCGCTATCCTTGGTGCTGAACTGCTTTAAATTTGTTGTTTTATTATTAGAGACCATGCAGCCTAATGTTTTTGTTGTTCTCTTGGTTTGTTATACTTCATGTCCGTTTGATGGACTGGACTCTGGTTTGTTCTGCTAGTGTCAGTGGGTTAGGGTTATGAGGTTACAGTTCCCTAACCCTCCCCTACCATCTGCTCAGGAAAGTACAGGGTGAGCTAAATCCAGAGCAAGCATCAATATTAAACAACATAATAGAACAATCTTACCTTCCAACTGAACAGTGGCCTGCCCTTCCATGCGAAGAGGACATAATGACTCAAACCTGTTTTCATGTTCCCTGATTGAGCAGCTGATCGATCCCAACATCCCAGGCAGAGCAATCAAATAATATCACACTCTAAAGGCAAAAAAGCATGTGTTGCTGTTATTAATGGGGAACAGCAACATTTTCACACTGCCTGCTCACACCTGTTCTGACTGGTGGTTCATTTTTGACCCATGTCTGCCAGTTCCAGTTATGTGTGTAATCAACCTTTTGTTCCATGTAGCAAGACACAGGAATTAATATGACTTAGAATAATAACACCAATAATGAATACTATATGATTAATAATACTTGAAGAACTATTCAGTTCCGTATCAAATATACTTTGAAAATGAGCACAGGGTGTTTCTGACCCATGTTTTGCATTAAAAGGTTTAAATATGTTCAGCATCTGAAGGTTAAAAATGTATCATAATGTAACAAAAAGCATGTTTAAAAAGACTTAAGGATATATGAGGGCCTTATTACCTATTAACACTTATTACAAGGACATATACATATGTCTATAAAACGCACTACACCAGTCTGTCTTCAGTTTAGTGTGGATCGATTGAAGTGACCCTACCTGTACAAACCAGGTGCACAATGGTTCAGTGCACTACTGCCACCGATAGGGGTGATGTGGAATAGTCCAAGTCCTGATAGAATCAGGGGGTTTATACACCACCACTGCTTCACACCTAGTTTTTGATTACGGTTTTGTTTTACCAGGATAAAGAAAATTCAGAGAACAATAACTAAATAAGCTACATATCAGGCGCATGTTGTAGTCAGTGGAGTGACATGTGCTCTACATACATTTTACATTTTTCTCTCAGACTGTGAGAGAAGTTAACTGTATCATTTGAACATATAAATACACCCCGCTCAAACTTTTAACTTGGTTCCAGCTTTGTGTGATTTGAGAGTGTGTGCACACATGTGCAACAGTCTAGCAGACAAAGACAAGACAGATGGCCAAATCTTCCCAGATTAGCAAAGTGTCAGCAACAGGCATTTTTCAAACAGACAGAATCACACACACGCACGCACACACACACACACACACACACACCCCGGTCAAAGAGGAGAATGGGAGACTAGTGTACCTCACTGTCTCTAGCAGTTATACGGAAACTAAACACTAATCTGTGTGTAGTGTTCACCTATTGTCTCTGCAGAAACACACACACACCGAGGAGAGAAGCAGTTAAAGAGAAAAGACAGAAGAGGAGCAGGGGAGAAAAGTGGAAGAGGACAGGACAAGAGAAAGAACAGGCAACAAGAAGAAAGTGTCAGAAGAAAGTGGGAAGAAAGGGCAGGAAAGATGTGAGAAATCATCTCAGTAGAAATGATGATGGGGGACCAAAGAGTCACGGAGAGTGGAAGAGAGGAAAGAGAGAGGGGGACAGACATAGAGGTGAAAGGGGAGACGGGGATTGGAGGACAGTCATGCAAGCTGGATGGAAGATGCATTGAGCACAGCAGTACCTCACTCCAGTCGTTCCAGTTCACTGGCTCACTGGAAAATAGGATGAATGGTCTGGACGAGACAGGAGGGAAGAGATACAGAGGGGATGAAAAATAACCCAAACACTTTATTGAAAAGGACTTCAAGTCTGAGAGAACCATACAAGCAGGGCTACAGAGCTGTGCTTCTAATGGAACCTAACGTGACTCGTGTTTGTAGAAAGTTAAAGCACCAAATGACGGCAGATGGATTAAAGGAACAACCTGAATAAATGAGCGGAGGTGCAACCTCCAACAACCACTTCCACACAGGAGACAAGCATTCAGTGAATGGTTTCACAAGTATGAAAATCAGTCACGTTTATCTCGATGAAGCAAATCCTAATATTTGTGTAAGAGTGGATTGAAATGCACATTAATTCACTTTTTCTTTTGCCAATTTTGTAGTTCTGGAAACCTGGCTCAGGATGGCCTGGCACCTCGAGACACCTGTGTTCTTTTCCTTCATTTGTCACCCGTCTGTATTGTTAACATTGCTGCAAAACCTTTTTCAAACCTTGTGTCTAGTCCACAAGATGCGTCTCTGTCTCCTCATTGCTTTATAGGAGGGATCGTGCAGATTCTATAAGGAGATGTCAACAGAGTTTAATCCCTTTCCTGCTTGATTTTAAGTGACCTGAACCGCTGACTCTGCTGCTCTCTCTCTCTCTCTCTCTCTCTCTCTCTCTCTCTCTCTCTCTCTCTTGCTAATTGTTAGACATATGCTAAAGATGATCATAGAACCACTGTAAAAGTGAACATTTTTCAATCAGGATCGCTGCATTATCTTTTCTTTTCTAAACTTGATGACCTCAAATCCACCTCTGATCTGCTCCTGTGAGCTCTCCCTCACTGGCAGAGTGCATCTGGAGGGCAGTGCCAGTATGAGTCCATGAGCTGACTGTGTAATGAGCGGACTATAAAAACTTCTTTGCATAGATGTGTTGGATCACTTATTTCAGATGCTGTCTTAGACAATCACAGGAGATAAAAGGTGGGGCTGCAAAAATGTCAAATCATGAATGCTTATAAACCTTAAAACCTTGATTTCTTAAATGCACCTATTTCAAGAATTTCCTATTATCTGTATCCAAGAAAGACTAAAGCAGGAGCTGTTGTGGACGGAGGAGTAATTGTAATTTGTAAATTATTGCAGACAGAACTTTGACAGTGTGATCTAAACATTAGGTCCACTTACATGAATTTTCCTGAGCTTTCAATTACATCTCATACGCTTTGTCACCAAATGGAGTTGGCTCACTTTGGAGACAGATATTTGTCATATTCTTGGTCCTCTTCTGGTCCACACAGAAGATCCCGTATTGACTGTCTTCTGTTCTGGCTGAGGTACAGTGTGATTGTTATTCTAAGCACTTGGAATCTGATCTGAGTTATATGTGTTACAATTGTAAATACACAACATTGATCACAGTTGAAACTACCAACAGAGGGGGTTTAAATCCTATCTGGGCCTCGACAGAATGTGAAGCAACTCATAATGTAATAACTTCACATATTGTGCTAAGAGTTGTAATAAAACCTCAATTAAATGTTTATGATGAAATAAAAAAAATGAGGACACAGTCAATATCCAATTAGTATCAGATGCAGAAAAATCTAATATGAATGTAACTGCTGTGTGTGAGTGTGTGTGTGTGTGTGTGTGTGGTGTGTGTGTGTGTGTGTGTGTGTGTGTGTGTGAGAGAGAGAGAGAGAGCATCAGTAAAGCCAGCTAATGGCCATGTTTTGTTGACAGACAAAACTGCTGCTCATTCTGATGGAAAGGACAGTCAGATCTGTCTTTTCCATCACTCCATCTCTCTAATCTCCCCGTGCTCTTCCTGCCTTTCCCTCTTCCTTGACTTGAGCTAGAAAACATGACAACCTTTCGCCGGGCCAGGCGTCCTTACACTGGCTACCTGTTGCTTTCAGAATTTATTTTGAGTCACTATTGACACAAAGCCCTGAGAGGCCTTTGCCGACAAACCTTTTATTGGGCTTCGTCCCTTCCTGCTCCCTGAGACCCTCGCATGTGTCGCTCCATGTTGTTCCGAGGTCCACATTGATACACAAAGGTGATGGAGCCTCTGTAGTGAGGGCTCCGAGACTTTGCCTGAGGAGATGAGGACTGCAAACTCTGTCTCTTCTTTTAAAATCAC